>JAGPOW010003316.1:33573143-33601546 GCA_030014935.1 Caiman crocodilus
GGGGGGGGGGGGGGGGGGGGGCGGGGGGCGGGGGGGGCGCCCCCCCCCCCCCCCCCAGTGGTTTTTAATATTCATCTCACCAAATTGAATTACAGTCAGTAAAGAGTTTCTGTTTCTCTTGATAGTCTAATTTAAACCTTTCCACAGGCTTCCTGCTAATTGGAGCTTTTTGTACGGGAGCATATCATCTGTTCTTTGAAGAAGCTCAAAAAATGCAAGAGGTTGGGCAAGGTTGGAGATGAGGACAGTAGTTGTATGTATCAGAAATGATAATGTAATAGTAAGCAATATGGATATTTAAGTTGTTGCTTTACAGGTTTAACACTTACATATGTGGCATTTGCATTTATTGCCTGTTTCAGGTTGTCTGCAGAGTCATCATCGCATGAATTTTGATTCCCTATTTGTGTTTTCAGAGAAAGGCATCTTTGCAGTCATTATAGGCTAGAATTTGGATGAAGTGGGGTTCTGGAACACAACACTTAATTAAGTGGTGGCATTCATGACAAACTACGCAGTTGTGGAATATTTGAGAGCCAGGTAAAATATAACAAGTCTAATTATATCAGCATAGCAGGCCACTGTTTTCTATTCTAGGCCAGTATATTTCTACCTGTCATCTAACTCATAAGAAAACTGAGTCATGAAATTGATGGTGATTGATTAAAATTAGGTTGTTTCAGTTTCCTTGGAACTGTGGCAGGGAGACTTGGGTAGATGGGTTTTGCTGCTTTGAAAAAAGCAAAAACATGCTTTGAAATATGATGTGCAGACATTCCTGCTTGTCTGGGTCTTGCTTTAGAGCAAAAACTGCATTTAGTATTTACCCTGTCCTATCAGATATGTGAAAACAAGTTAGCATCTGTGCATGCTCTTGTCAAGTTCAGGCTTTTACCTTCACTGCCACCAGTATTTGCATCTTCTACGACAAGGTTCTAACACACTACTGCTGAAAGCTTGTTTTCATAGAACATTAGTGTTGGAAGGGACCTCAGGAGATCATCTAGTCCAACCCTTGCTCAAAGCAGGACTGTCCCCAACTAGATCATTCTGAGCAAGGCTTTGTTTAGCTACACCTTAAAAACCTCCAAGGATGGAGAGACTCTATCACCTCTCTGAGTAACCTGTTCCAGTGCTTCACCACCTGAAACCTGTCCTAGTGAGACAGTTTCTCCTAATACCCAACTTAAACTTCCCTTGCTACAATTTGAGGTCATTGCTCCTTGTTCTCTCATCTGCCACCACTTAGAACTGTCTAGCTCCATCCTCTTTGGAACCACCCTTCGGTTAGTTGAAGGCTGCTATTAAATCCCCTCTTAGTCTTCTCTTTTGCAGAGTAAATAAGCCCAGTTGCCTCAGCCTTTCTGTAGAAATCATGTGCCCCAGCCCCCTACCTATTTTTGTTGCCCTCCACAGGACTCTCGATAACTTGTCTACAGCTTTTCTGTAGTGGAGAGCCCAAAACTGGACACAGTGCTTCATGTAAATATTTGAGATACCTCATACTAGTGAGCTCAAGATTTTTATTCAGGGAAGATCCTTTCAGCAAAGTTGTGATGTTTCTGAGTGTGCTACTTCAGAATGTTCTTTGATTTATCTTGTGCCCTTTTTAAGGATGAATTGATACAATTCATGTGTAAATGCCTTATGAAAGTGATGAAGGACTTTCATGCTTTCTTATTAAGTCAAGAATGAACAGTCCTTATGACTTTATCTAGAACAGACAAAAGCCTTCAGGAAATCGGTCGTATTTCCTGAATTTCGTTTTTAAATGCCAGTTAAAAAGATTTACCTGTGACTGAAGATCCATGCATCTTGGTGATTGTGAATTTTTTCATAGTTGTAATGGGGTTGGTCAGCAGCTCTCATTTTGGAAAGGCTAAGTCTTGCATAGAATGGAGATTTTGAAAGCAGGTGTACAACCACTTTCAAATGCATTTGCAAAAACCTAATCATCTGTCTCACCTTAAGATTTAAATCTGTTTAAGGTTTCTGTGTTGCTGAAGCTCTTTGTAGCTTGGTTTTCCTAAATACCATCTAATTCAGCGATGGGCAAAATATGGGCTCTGATCTGCATCTGGTCTATAACTGACTGGATCGGACCTATGGGGCACGCCTTCAAATCATTGAATATGGCCCATGGCTGCCCCCACAATGCTTTGTATGGGGCCAAGCCCCAACCAGGGCAGCCAGCACTGCACTCCTGCCCACACTAACTGGCCCTGGCTAGTGTGCACAGCTTCCAGCAGAGTTGCTCCCAGTGTGGCTGTAGCTGCCCAGGTGCTGGTTGGCTCCCCTTGCCTCCAGTGGCAGCAGCTCCTGCTGTGCTACTCTGGACAGAGAGGAAGTTTCAGGCAGCTCCTGGCCCAGCACACGTGGCTCTGGCATCAGTTCCCAGCTGCCTTCTATCCACTCTGCCTGGGAACTGGAGTCAGAGCTGAAGCCCTACATGTGGGGGTAGGAGCCTTGCAGCTAAAGCTTCCCCACCCAGAAAGGCACAGCAGGGGCAGGAGGAGAAGCCACTGCCTGTGGTGAGAGTAGCAGAGCAGCACCTGGGCAGCTGCAAACACACTGGGAGCAGCCTTGCCAGTAAGCTATGTGTGTTGTCTGGGGCTGTGTCAGTAGGCACAGGCAGGAGTGAGCAGGGTTTAGCCTTGTGGGGGCAGCTATGGACTCTGCCTGGGTGAGCTCTGCTGCATGTGCCGCCTCCTCAGCCCCTGGCTGGCTCCTGGGATGTAGTATAAGGCAGTCCTCCCCTTTTCTGCCCCGCCCCTGGCCAGAGGTGTGCAGGGAGTGGGTTGCAACTGCCCTGGGCCCTGGCCCCATATGTCCCTGTGCAGACCTGGGGCTCTGCCCCAACAGCAAACCTGGTCCTATGCTGTCCCCATCCCACGATCCCAGGGTCTCTGTGGAGACTGGCCACACAGCTGGGCAAGGAACTGCTTTCAGGATAGGGGTTTGGATCTTACGGTGGTGACAGCATGGGGCCAGGGCTGGACCAGAGCTGTGATCTGCTCTCTGCATGCCTCTGCCTTCAGAACCTGTGCTCATCACAGGGGGCATGCAGGCTGCAAATGACAGCTTTGCCCTCTCACTGCGCTCTATCCTGCAACTTCCTGTGGCTTCTGGGGCCAAATAATTGCTCTGATAATTGCACCCGTACTGTGATTTCATTTGTATTCAGAAGCATTGAAAACCATGTCCTTGCATCTTATTCTCTGCAGGTGTCTGTTTTATACATTTACCTGCCTGTCCATAAGTATCTTAAGTATATATTCTTATGTAGTTATCCTACTGTTAGTATATTTCTTTCTTTTTGGAGTTCTGACGCACTGTTCCTTTATATTCTGAGCAGCCACTTTTGGGCTAAGATCTCATGTAGTGCTGCACTGGTCTATTACATGAACCAAGATGGATTTAAATGGCAGTTTTGTGGTGGAGGGTGCACCCCTATCCAATGCATTGTGGACAGGAATCCCTTTGAGAGTCTCGTAATAAACTTCCCAGCTTCCTGTGAGAGGATCTTGGCTGAATGCTGACTTAATGGAAATGGAGGTCTCCTCCCTAGCTTGCTCATGTGGCTTTTGGTTAAGTACAAGTGAAACTTGGGGGCATCTGAACCCCAAGCCTCTGGGCTTGGGCCTGCTCATAGGATGCCCACTAATGGATTTGGGAGCATTTGAAACCCCAAGCTGGAGGATACTTACTGGTTGTAGTGCCATGTATGGTGCTTGAATGATTGAATGTTGCTCAGCTGAAAGGATTCAGAACTGATTTGGCTAATTTGACTTGGAATATGAAAAAAATTATATATAATTTTTTTTCTTCTAAGCGTCACGTGCAGTAATGTTAAGGAAAAGAAGACTGTTCTTAAGATGTTGATGCGCGTTTATTAGTTATACACCTCCTTTTAGAGTTTGGGAAGTTTTTTAATTACCCTGGTGGTTGTATGTATACATTAGTTTTATTTAACTTTAATTGGTGTTTAGTGATGCTTCTTCCCTGCTGAATGAGGATGGTATATAGTGATGCTTCTTCCCTGCTGAATGAGGATGGAATGGTATATAGAGGAACTTTTCGTATGTAATGCTGCTTTGCACAGGAGAGACATGGGATGCCTGTTTTGCACTTTAGAGGTAAAAGTGGAGAAGTGGGCCAACTCTTCTGTGGACAGAAGTATGTTGTGTATTGTCATCAAGAGTATGGTGAGGTGTAATCTCTGGCTACACACCTATGCAAGCAAAAACCTATAGTATAGCCACAGGTTATAATGGCAAAGCTATGTTTCTGTGCATCTAACTATTTTCTGTTTCTCAGTGAGAGTAGTGACTGAAATTTGGTGTGCCACATTTGGAGTGCTTTGTTAGCATACCGCACTGGTGTAATAATATTGGCAAGCACATTTGTGTAGACCCAATTTTTGCAATCTAGCAATACCCTCTTACCATGAGAATTGCAAATAAAGAGAAAATGACTTGGTTTCATCTTTATCCATAGGTTTCTTTCTCGACTGTGGCTAATCTGTTTTTCTCTTCTTTGGTTTTGATTTAATTAGAACATCATAAATTCTAGCTTACATCATAACCAGAAATGTTTAATTGTCTTAACCGATTAGTTTTGTTAATAAAAAAAAAAAAAAAAAAACCTACGTCAAAGCCACACTTGTCAGATTTTGTCTGAAAACTACTTGGGTTAAAAAGACCCCTTTTATTTAGATCTTTCAGTTGTATGTATTTAGCAATATCTGCTTACTGTATTTTCCCTTTTACTTCTAATAGAACTGCGATGCCAGCACAGTTAAAATAGTATGCATTCTTGGGTATCCTCAGTAGAAATGTTTACCAAGTTCAAATTACACTTATACAGATTCACTGAATGCACTGGGGTTACATAGATGTCAGTGTGTCATAATTTATCTTGCAGGACTGCTTGCTTTTGGTGAACAAGAAACAAACAACCCTTGACTTTGATAAGCTTGCAGGGATGGTAGTTAGGAGTGAGAATGCTTTCGCTGTTAAATAAACAAACTGGCTTTTTGGCAAACAAAATAAAAAAACAAACCGTAAGTCACTCTTTGTAATACAATTGCTCTCAAAGACATTTCTGTCATTTGTAGGAAAGTAACAAACTATGTTTGTCCATTAATATGTATAATGTAATACCTGAAAGAATATACAACTTAAAGTATTTCAGGCTGAAGTAACTTGACACTGACATCACAGTAGTGAAGATGCTAATTGTCTTACATTGTCTAACTAGAAAATTGTGGAAGTTTCATATAATTTCAGTAAGGTTTTTTGCACTATGTTACTTTACTAGATTCAATTTGCAGTGTAAACCAATGTAAACGGTGTTCAGACTGTGCATGTCCTAGAAGGCTTTTTTAAGCACCATAATGGTATAGCAAAGATAGTTTACACAATTTATTTCTTCTTATCTGGTGCATTTGGCTGCATCACTTGGTATAGTTAAGTTTTTACTCGGCTGTGCATTCATTTTGTAATAATGCTTTGATTCTCTTACAAACTATGAGCTGTCTAACTTCTGGAGCTTCTAACTTGAGCATTAGTCTCAAAATAAAAATGCTAGTTTTCATCCTTGTTGTTTTTCAAAGGACAGAATGATTTAAAAAAAAATTTCTTTTTACTAGCTTTTTTCAAGTTCCCATTTTAAAATAGAGGAAATAGAATGGTCAGTGCTGGCAGTTAATTTGGTTGTCCTTTATTCTTTGCTCATTCACAGGTATTGAAGAACAGCATCTCAGATTTTCACCAAGCAGAAAAACTTAAATTGCACTGAAACCTACATCACCAAAAAATCACACCCTGTTTTTCTCAGAGGTGGATTAAACCTAGCAAATTGTATGTGCTCTGTGCAAGACCCATAGGGGTCCTCCACCTTGCTGGCTCTTTCCCAGTCCCACTTTGCCTCCTGTCTTGCCTTTCAGGAGTTTTGGTGTTGGTGGGGAGGGGTTCTCAAGGCCAGCTTTCACCTCCTGAGTAGTCTTGACCTGTTCAGGCAGGCCAGCCCCACAGGCTTATGCCCTCTTACTGTGCTTCCCCCCCCTTTAAGGGAATACTTCTGTAGGTTTTGGGGGTGAGGGTTGTCAGTGTTTTGGCTTCCACAGCCTTAGCCCCTCTTCCTCACCAGCCAAACCCTTTGCTTAGCCTCCAGAGTTTGGTTTTGCCTCGACGGCAGCTACCCCATTTTGAGGCCCACTTGCACTTTTAACAGTCTCTGTCTTAGGGCCTGATTTCTGTTGCTCAGTTGCAGGGGAGTGCACACAAGCCTCCTTGTCAGTGGCCACCTCTACCCCTATAGCCATAACCCAGTCCTCTGGTCAATTTAACCAAAAAGTAAATGCAAGCACAACAGCTGTGTAACAAAAATCCTTCCCAGTCCTGGATTAGTACTATGCTGCAAGCTGTGACTTCTCCTTGGTTTTTCCCTTGCAGCTCTGTGGGACAACTTGGGCATCCATTAGGCCATGTCCTGTGGCCATCTTAAGCAGGAACTCCTTTTCCTACAGAGCCAGACTGCCCCTCCTGCTCAGGGACTGGATTTATATTCCTCAGCCCAGCCTCCTTCCAGCCACCTGATTGGCATTTTTGTCTCTTTCCTTGGATCCAAATGTAGCCAGTTTCTTCATTAGCTGCCTGATCCTTGGTTCTTTATCTAATTAGGCCCTCTTAGTGACGGAGGGGTTCCCATTACACGGTCTGCTAACTAGCCACCTTTACATGATTACTGTTGAGCTGGCTATAGTCCCCAGATGTATCCATTTTTAAAGGAAAGGGTAGTTTTTAAACACATGGAGGATATTCTTAAAATATAATAACCTTAATCTCTTCTGAAAAACTTTGTGATACACATGTGATAGATTGCATGCATGGCTCCTTTATGTGCATTAGGAAGGCAAGTTGTCTGATCATGTCCTGAGCTCCGATTTTACCAAAGACCCTTTTCTAACAAATTAGTTGAAGTCTGTGCTTGGAAAGACTCTTGCTTCTCAGGTGGAAAATAATGCTAAGGCATTTTTCATTTTGTTGTGTGTATCTAGTTCTCTAAACTGAGCTTTATCTTCCTGTTGTGGTAAATGTTTTCCTTTTCCTGTGTGATGCTCAACTTTTTCCATGAACACTTGCAGTCCTGTAGCTTCTTTCCTTCTTTTTCTTACCTTACTATCTATGTTGATACTTAAACTTGAAAGGAGAACATATTTTTCTAAAGAAGCATCTAACAAGAAGAGCATCCATCCTGTTTGAAAAGCTGGAAATATAAAGTGTGCTTTCCTGCAGTTTATAGATTCATAGATTGTAAAGTGCTGGAAGGGACCTCAGAAGATCATCCAGTGAACAAGGAGTTGGCTCAAAGGGAATCTACAGTGGATTATGGAGAAAAGTGAGTTCCTGACTGGAGAACAAAAATGGGTGGTGTTCTGCTGGGAATTGACCTTTATTTAATATTGTTAGCAGTGACTAGCACAGAAACTAGATAGAGACATGCTCATGAAATTTGAAAGGCTATAGACAATAAAGAAGACAATCAGATTATTTTATTTCTAAAACTCCATGCTATAAGATTATCTAAATCTTCCCGTTTTAATAAAGCTTAACAGTTTATAAAGTCATGCACTTGGGGACCAAAGTTCTTTTTGGTTCTTAAGATGGCTGTATTGTGTAGGCCAAAGATAACCAAGTTGCATTTGGGTATATTCATCAACCAGAGGAGCTGTCAGTGTAGTGCATCTGCAAAAAAGATGCAAACCTGTGGTTTATTAGGCAGCGCGTAATCAGTACGGATAGGGAGGGTACTAGTGCCTGTGTCAATACAAGACCACATTTAGAATTACTGTGTTCAGTTTTGGTTGCTGATATTTAAAAAACAATCAAACCCAACAACAGAAAAACTCCTCAAGAATTTATGCTGGAATGGGTACACCAAAGATGCTGTATTTTCTTGCCTACAGAACTCACCTTTTCTCCCCCAAAATGGGATTTGTTTATTATGTGGGGAAGCTGACTTTCTGCCCAGGTATGGAATCATCCTGTTTTGATTCCTTCTGTATAGTACAGCAGCTATGCAATCACTGTTTAGGCAGCTGAAGGAGTTTGACATATTTGCTCACTTTTCTTCACTCTACAGGTGTCAACAATCAATTGTCTCTTCTTTTATAATGGTCTTGATGGTCCACTAATCCAGCTAAGATTGTTTGGGTTTTTTTGTTTTTGTTTTGTTTTTTTAGGGCAATTTTGTTGTTCACTAACCGCTCCTGGTCGGTTTGTTTTGCAGACATTTTAGCTCAAAGATGCTCAACCCCCAGCCTACAGGCCAAATCCTGTCTGTGGAGCCATGTCATGTGGCCTATAGGGCTCTCCAAATGTCTGGAAATTTAGGAGCAGTAGCTGCTTTCTAGTTGCTAAATCTCTGGACCAGATAACTTGGCCCTATACACCAGACAGTCCTAGCACCTGGCCGCAGACATGACCCTTCATGGTTCTGACCCATGAAGCAACCCCATGTCACAAAATATTCTGCCCCCACAGGCCAAATGAATGTCACTGCTTTAGCTCTTTTCAGAATCATAGATCCACCCATGGAAACCAGTCTTCAGGAACACCTAGGGAGTAAGCTTTAGTTGTACAGAAAATGGAGGATGAGTTAGTTGAAGACTAGGCTCACTCTCTCTCCCCTATTCAGCTATGACAGAATGAAGAAAGATTTTTCCAGCCTTCCCAAAAACAAGGTGTGCATCTTATTTGGTGGCATGTAGTATCCAATAAAATATGGTAGTGAAGGAAATAGAGACTTTTTCTTGTAACATATTAAAGAAGTCTGCCTTGTTTACCTTAACAGGATAGGATTATTGTTATTTTTACACATATATTCAAGGTGAATGTTACAGAAGGAGAAGAGCTTTTTGGGTTGGAAAACTGCCCTACTACAAGATCAGATGGCTACACTTTGGCTATCAGTACATTTTGATTAGAAAATAGAATTCTACCACAGGGATCATCTTCCAGCTTTTTTGATCAAAGTAATAGGGGAAGGAACCAAAATCTATTTAAAACTGAACTTTGTAAATTTATGGAAGGTGCACTATGATAAGATAGGAGATTCTTTATTCAAGATTCAGTGCATGGCTTGTTTGGCAATCAGTGTATGTATGCAATGCATGGAAATATTTGCAATCCCCATGTTAAGGTGTAAAGAAGCCCTCTTATAATATTGGTAGGTTTTTGGTAGTCCCATTCTTCAGCAATTTTTTTTTTTGCTTATTACCTATTGGGCTAGAAAGGACGTTTTCCCCTGGGGTAGTGGAGCAGGAGTGTGTAGGGGAAGGCAGCTTCTGAGGTGTTTCTGCCTTCTGAAAAGTGGGATATTGGCCACAGCTGAGGTTAGGGGTATTTTTGTTTGTTTGTTTAACTGGCTTGCATGGTAACTCCTCATTGTTCTTCAACTGAGTCGTCTTCTGGCTTGCAGTCTTGCTCTTTTATTCAGAGCCATAATGATTACTGAACCTGGGGTCAGGAAGATTTTTTTTTTTTTTTTTTTTTTCCCCCCTCCCTGGGGCACTGATGAGAACTATAGTATCTTTGGACTATGATTCATGGTACAGAACTTCTCCTGTAGTTCCTTGAGCCTATGTTAATTATTGCCCTGTCACTGTAGTGCCTGTACACTGACAGTGTCCTTGTCTCCTGGTTTGGCATGCTGTAGAGTCATGATAGTTCTGGTTTTGTGTTATGTAGTTGTGCTTAAAAGTTTGAAATGGTGGTTTTGAGAGAACCTTGTATTGCTTGCAAACACAGGGCTCTGATCTAAATAGCTCAGAAGGTCCCTTCTAATTCTGTGTTCTTCATTGTATTGACTATGCTGTTGCTTACAGCATATTGGACTATGGCAGTGTTTGGTATTGTCAGTTAACTGCAACTTTAATGTTGGTCAGAAGTATCATTTCAGTCAAATCACACCTTACAGAATGTAAGGTTGCCTTGTCAGGTTGAGTAGTCCTGTCAACCAACTCAAATTTCCACAATTATCCTTGAGAATTATTACACAGGTCACAAGATAAAAATGCCAGAATTCAGTCCAAGTGCAATGTCTTACTTTTTGCTATAGTGGCACTGGTGCTGCCAATTGTATTCTCCTATTGTAAGTTATGCCTTTTATGGACTTATAGTGGTCTAGTTGAAATTGATGGAAAATGACTGAAATGATTTCAGAATCAAGGCCTGGATATGGAAAGAGGATTTGTTATACTTTCTGACAAATGGAAGGCTTCATGTGTGGCCCACGTCTAGAGGAAGGTGGTGATTGTACAAATACAATGGAAATGGGAATGAAATAAGATGTTTACTTGGTCTATTCTAGAGACTGGACAGGAGCAGAGAAATTAAGATGTCTGTTTTCTGTCCCCTTGAGACCCTGAGATTTTTAGGTACAGATTTAAGTATATGAGGTTTTTAAATTCAAACTGGCTTTTTTTCCCCCTTCCTCTTCCAATGAATCACTGTGTTTAAGGCCCCTAGCAAATCTTATACTTAAGACATCTGAAATAGTAACCTAGCCATTAATGGCATAATAAAAGCAAGGAATAAGTTTCAACATTTTTGCAAAAAAGATTGTTCAAGAGCTGTGGCTAGCTTTCCCATCATGCTTTAAATGGTCCATGTGGCCAGGCATCAGCTGATCAAGACTCCCAGTCAAAGGCTGCTAAGCTCGAGGACAGGTTGGGGATGCAGACTGACCTGGACAGGCTTGCAAAGTGGGCAGATCAAAACCTGATGATGTTTAATATGGAGAAATAATCTGTAGTACACTTAAAGGCTTTGTGGTGCTACACTCGACAATACCACAACTGAAAAAGACCTAGGGATTGTGATAGACCACATAATGAATGTGAGCCACTGACATGATGCCATAGCTGGCAGAGCAAACAAAACACTGGCATATATCTACTGATACATTTTAAGCAAGGCTAAGGAGGTCATTCTCTTGCTCACTTGGTCTTGGTGAGCCTGCAGATGGAGTGCTGTGTCCAGTTTTGGGCACTGCCCTTCAGGAAGGATGTGGAGAAGCCTGAGAGTGCAAAAGAGGGCTGGAGAGCAGGTCGTATGAGAGGCTGAAAGACGTGGACTGTTCAGCCTGAAGAAAAGAAGACTTAGAGGGGACTTGGTGACAGCCTATAAGTATATTAGAGGCGTACATCAAGGCCTAGGGGAGTATCTGTTTACCAAGGTACCCCAGGGGAAGACAAGAACCCATAGACACACACTACTTCAAGATCAATTCAGATTGGACATAAGGAAAAACTTATTTATGATTCAAGTGATTAGGGTCTGGAACAGACTCCCACACCAGAGGTGATATGGTCACCCACCCTAGAGATCTTTAAAAAGATCTTGACACCCATCTTGCTGGGGTCATCTGACCCCAGCAGTCTTTCCTGCCCCAGTGCAGGGGGGCTGGACTTGACAAGCTGTGATGTCCCTTCTAGCCCAGAATGCCTATGAATCCCTGAGACTGGGAGCACCAGTCAGTTGACTGCTGCTTCCAGCCTTGGGAGGCATACCAGAACCCTTTACTCAGATGCACCCCGTGTGGTTGGGAGCACCAACTGGCTTGTTTCTGCTCTCAGTCTAGAAGGCGCATCTGATGTGTCCCTTGGCTCCAGTGTGTTCCTGAGGTTGGAATCCACGATCAGCTGCTGCTTCCAGTCATGGGGATTCATGCGACCCTTGACTCTGCTGCATCTTGGAGTCTGGGAGCGAGATCAGCTGATTGGGTCTCCCAGCCTTGGGGTTGCTTTAGTCAAGGGGTATGGTATAGCCCTGAGGCTGGGAGCAGCAGTTAGCTGATTGGTGCGGCCAGCCTCAAGAGTGCTTTGGAGCCTTTGACTCCAATGTGTTACTGAGGCTGAGAGCAGGATCAGCTCAGTGGCTTGCTAACTTGCTGGTGCAGGAGAAGCCTGGGATCTGGTCTTGTATGCAGTGTGAAGAGTGAATGAAGTATGCATTCAAACATATTGCTTAACTTGTATCCTTATGATATGCAGATAGGGAAGATGAGGCCTTCTAGTAAGGCCTCAGTGGGTGGGCTGGAATCAGAACTTGGATGGTTTGAGTGTTTATACTGTAGGTTGCCTCCCCCTTTATAATTTTTATGCTGCAGTTGCCTGTACAATGAGAATATAATCACATACTTCAGTGACCACCAAACAGCCATTCAAACAAGTGCTACTTAAGACGTTTCAGAATGTATTTCCTCTTGTCTTTTGAGATCTGTTGATGAAATACTGACTCCTTGCCCACAATTTATCACATTATAGGAGATCTTGATGTCTTGTGAAGAAACCTTTTTTGACTCTACACTATTTAATCAACAAACACAAGCTGCTTGTGCAATATCTTGATGAACTTTGATCTAGAGCCTTTGTGGTACTTATCTTCCTCTTTCAGTTTGTAATGCTTTAGCTGGTGCTTCTTTTTAAGTAGTAATGCTTAAGATCTTTTCAGAAACTTGTGGTATCATGATCATTTTCAGTCTTCTCCAGAGACAAATATTTAATGAAGAGGTTTTTCCGTATGTGTTGGGTTTTGCTTCTGTGTCCAGTAGGTGCTAGATTTATTTGTAACAAACTTGCTTAAAGATGAGGATATATTCAGAAATATATTTTGAAATTTTGCATAGGGGTGGGTCTAAATGTATATAAAATTAAAAAATGGTAAATATATAAATTGTTTGCCTGTTATATCCTACTGTTGTCACTGAATTCCTGTCAATACTTACAACCTGCATAAATTTTCACATTTCTTTTCAGGTTTGAAGAATAGAAGCATGCTTTCCACTGAGATTTACACTAACATTTGTGATACAGAATGTCTTTAAGTGAGAAGAATAGTGTGGTTTTTGCTTATGAGTCTTCAGTACACAGTACCAATGTTCTACTCGGTCTCAATGGTCAGAGAAAGCAAGATATTCTTTGTGATGTTACTATTTTAGTGGAAGATCAACGATTTCGGGCTCATCGGGCTGTGCTTGCAGCTTGCAGCAGTTACTTCCTTTCAAGAATTGGCCAGTTGGATGCTGATCTTATCGTCACTTTACCAGAAGAGGTGAGTCATTTGAATTGGTATACTTCTGGACAGCACCAAGTATTTCTAATCTATTACATGAAATTCTGTTCTTGCAGTAAGTGTTTTAAATTAAGATTAATTGTTATAGGCAAGAGGTTTAGGAGCAGGAAAGGTGCTTGATGAGTAGACATAGCTGTTTCACAGATGATGCCATTCACCTAAAGAAGTTGAAAAGCCATTTTAAAACATCAATTCAGTCCTTTAAAGAGCTGTACATTTTAGAATGCTCAGTACTTGCAGTATTACAGCTCAAGTTCAAAAAATATCTTGTAAAACATGGAAATTCATCTTTTCCCCCACTAGCAAGGGTGTCAAATGCCACACATGAAGCTCTGTGTTCTTGAACACCTGTATGACAAGGGAATACATCCAAATCAGTCAATGCTGTAGTTAAGCAATGTGAAAACTCTGCAACTCCATGGTTTGATGGTGGTGGCTATGTTGAAACAAAGTCACGCCACTTAACAAATTTATGATTCATGTATCTTCAGAATTTGTAATGGTGAATGTTCAGTTATCCATAGCAATCCAAGTAAGTATGACAACTCTAAATAAATATGTTGCCATATTTATAGTAATTTTGAAAGCAAATAAGAGAACTTGCTGTTCTCTCTTCTCTTCCCACTCATGTCTCCACCCCAGATGCTTTTTAGCTGTTTGAATTACTATCGGTCTTTCCTTAATGTAAACAGAAAATAAAGCATATAAAGGTGACCTCTCTCTTTTTAACTCTTAAAATATAATGCTGATGCATTAAGGGGAAATCAGTAAAACATTGATTTTCATGTTGCCTTTTTAAGAGAGAAGATGGTTAACTACATGTTTCACCTGTCACTTCTTAGAAGTATGAAACAATAATTTTGCTTATGTTCTTAGTTTTGCTATCTTAGATTTTATGTAGTATTCAGCAATGTTGCTTCTTTTCCTTTTTTCAGAGACTTATGTTGCAAATTTAGGTGCAAGACACTGACTTGCCAAGAAAATGGTCACTTCCACCTTCTTAAATTGCAGCTGGAAGCCTTATTTTGTACCCTGGTGCAGCTTTACTGTGCCTGGGTAGTAGTTTAGCTACTAAGGCATACAAACATGTGCATCTTTTACAAATGAATAATAAACTCTTCCCCATTTAGTTAGTCAGTCATGACAACAATTCCCTTGTGTCTTCTTCCTACTCCAGTAACCAACTTGGTATTTATCTTGCTCTCAGTCTTATTTTGGAATCTTGGCAGCTGATGTACGTGGAAGTCAAGGATGAATGAATACATTCAAAACTTACTTACTTTGAATGGCTTGGAAGAAGGCTGCAGGCTTCAGGTGTTCTGATTTGTAAAATTGCATGTCAGTAACTTCTCAAACAATTGGAGTCAGACTTAAAGCTTGATAAATGACTAAAATGAACTTGAATGGGTAGTTTTCTGAAAGCTCTTATCTGATAGGCATATTTTGGAAAGGAGCCAACAAAAGTGGGGCATCTAGTATCTATGAAAGTAGCAGAAAATATAGCAGTCAGTATCCACATCCTGTTGACCTGGACAGGCCAAATCTTGTTACATTCTAAACGTATCTGTATCCCTAATGTAAATGACCAAATCGGTACTGATAACATAACGTTATGTGTAATCTGCTGCAAGAAATTAGAGCTTTTTGCAGTAGTTGATTCTTCAGCTTTGAAAGGTATCTACAGTTGGAAGGGAAACCGGAAACAAACTGTATATAATTAATGGTTGTGGTATAAGGCTAGTTCTGCCTTTGCTTATATGATGGAGATTTTTCAAGTTGGTTAAATTTGATAGTTGAATTGACTACCTCTTAGGCATAGTAGGCAGTTGATCTTATTGTTGCTTGTAAAAGTAAATTATCAAAACGATTTATTGGCAAATGAGTTGGAAACCACATTGGCTCACAATGTGACATTGAGCAAATAAAGTCTGTTTATGGTAGGTTTCAGAATAACTTTACTGATAGAAGAACACAGTCTGATTAGAACTGGAAAAGCTGGCTCATGTTCACTCTCTCATTTGGTTTAGTAAAACTGCCCATTCCTTCCAAACAAGACTCAATTGAAAGTTACAAGTACAAGTCAGTTAATTTAGGCAGATTTAAATCATTGGTCTGGTCTTATCCAGGCAATAAGAATAGAGTGCTTTTAGGAAAAGGTAGAATTCTATAAATTTTATATAACCATGCCTTTAATTTAGTTGCTTAATTAAAATACAGATTAGGAGATAAGCAAATCTGCTTGTAAAATGTTTTACACCGTTTTTACTAGCGTTTGTTTCAAGCATGGGAGAAGATTGCTCTTCATATTATCTATCCTTGCTTTATTCTCTCAAATGGTACCATGGGTGGATGGGGGTGTATGATAGGTTGTTAGAGCTAAAAACAAGTGGGCTAAAATTTGTCATCAGGAAGGTCCTTCCTAAAAAAGTAAGACTGTAGAAGTGATATTTTTATTTGATCATGAGAACATGCAATGAAATATTGGATAGTGTATCAGTTGCTAAGTTCAACTGACTTGGGTTGAGAGATGTTTAAACTGAAACTACCATGTCTGACTCTTATCAGCTTCCAGACTGGGACATCATTCTTATGATGTAATGCAGGGTTGCTCAACTCTAGGCCTGTGGGTCTGATCCAGCCCTCATCTGATGTGTGCATCTTCCCACATGTATATGAGGTGCCCTGTGGCCTGTAGCCCTGCATGCTAGGTCGGGTACGTAGGGGCTGTGTAAGGCAAAAACATTGAGCACCGTTGGTGTAACTCATTTAACAATCCTCTTCACTCTGAAACTAGGGGAATATTACATAGCAGAGGTGCATCGATGTATTGGTCCATGTTGTATTGGCACCAATAGCAGGAAATTGGACATTATTGGCAATCTGTTTTATTTAGCTGATGTTGCTGATAATGTCACCAATAAATGCTGTGTTCCTGTGCACAACCAGGAGTGCACCTGGGGAGCAGTGTCTGGCTGGTAAGTCTGGGGTGGGGGTGTGTGCAGATTGAGATCCCTGCAATGAGGGAGGGAATAGGGGATAGGGCAGGGGCAGGTGCTGCCAAGGTGGAGTGGGGTGCAGCATGGTGCCATGGGCAGCTTGTCTAGAGGCCTTGGGGGGAGGAGACAGGGTGGCTCCCACTGCTGTGCGCAATCCCAGGGGAGGAGTAGGGGGCATGTTCCCCCTAGATTACTGTCTGGGATGAGAGTGGGTAGCTCACTGGGGTTGGGATGGCCTCTTCCTGGCAGGGGGGGCTGGGCCAGGGCTGTGCTTAAAGCATGCAGCAGCAGTCCTGGGAGGATGCATATGGAGGGGGACTGTGGCAGATTTTGGGGTGTTTGCTGCTTGCCCTGTACCCCTTCTCCCCCAACATCACCACCACCTGCCTTGGCCCAGCCCTCCTGCTAGGAAGAAGCCAATGCATGCCCTGTCTCTGAGCCTACAGTAGACAGCCCACCCTTGCCCCATGCTCAGATCTGGGGGGGCATGTGCCCCCCATGCCTCCCCTGGGAGTGCACTCAGCAGCGGAGAGCCCCCAGCTCACCCTTCCATTCCCCCAGACAAGCCACCTGTGGCTTCGTCCTATGCCCTGCCCTGCTCTGGCTAGACATCCTCTGTCCCTGCCCCAGCCCCACTTCCTCACTACAGGAGCCTCTATCTTTCCTTCCTCCACATCCCTTCCCATCCCCATGTCCCTTCCTCCTCATAGACTTACTGGCTAGATGCTGCCAGGCTGCATATTGGCAGTTGATCTGGTGTTGGCCGATGTGGCTGACTAGTAATTGGCCACCGGTATTGGCCACAAAAATCTTTATCGGTGCACCCGTACCATATAGTTGTTTTATAATTGGAGTTTAACTTATATGAACTAGTACAATGTCATTTAACTTGTTGGCATTGCAAAGCCACTGTCGTTAAGTGACTTGGAACAGAATTAAATTTCAAGCTTAAGTCGTGCTAGAAAGCATGACTTTACTGCTGATAATATTCTACTTCCTTTGTTGGTGATATCCAAAGTATTCAGTCCAGCATCATTCAGTCACCCTGAAGTATCTGTTCATTATTGTAAGACTTTAGAAGTTGTCTCTTTCGCTATATATAAACAAAATAACGTTTGGTATGAATCTGAAGTGCAGTGAGTGATTCTGCAATACCTTCTTTTTTTGGGACTGTCTCATTCAGCATTAAGAATATGTTTTTGCAGGTTAGCTTAATTGACTTTCAAATAGTCCAGAAAATCACTTTCACTGCCAAATAAAGAATATGCACACTGGGAGCTGTTGCTGAATACCTGTTCTGCAATAGATAATCCAGACCATTTCCCAGTATATTCAAGCCCTTACGCTCAGCTTGTCTGCCTGTCTGTCAAATAATACATTTTAAATACCACGCTGTGAGCAACCCTGCAGGCACTTATTCCTATAAATCAAAGAAGGTGGCATTTAACACACGTGAGTGCACTGCTGCATAATAATGTTCTTATTTCTCAAAGTTTTCACCGTAGTTCTATATGTTGACAGTCTGACTTTTGCCACAGTTAGGAAAAAATGAGGGCATGTGAACTCTGGGTGGGGTGGACAATGGAGGGTTTTGGTGTAGTATAGAAGGGGGCAGTTAAAGGAATGGGGCAGCTCCCCTTGGTATAGGAAAAATTGGGTCACATGTTGTCCCTAGCATAAGTGAAAGGGTTGCCTAGAGTCCCTGATATTTTAATAGATAATTCTTCAGTTTCTAGTGAGTAAAGTATTTTTAAAGATATTGAGTTGGATCTAATTGATTTTAGAAATCTTTTAATTAGCGCATCTGATAATTAATTAATTTACCAAATCTATTATGTCTTTATCAAAAGATTGACTCCTCTTATGACTTGGGGTTCTTTTATGGCAGTTGATACATTTTTTTAGTATTTCTCGTGTTTAGTCTTTCATTCCATTTCAAGGAGAACTATAACTGTATCTTGCATATTGTTTTTCTGTCTCAGAACTCAAGCCGAGCCCACGTTGGGTCATTGTAAAAGCTGAAAAAAAAATGCAGGCGATACTTATGTTGAACCATTCTTGTATGAAACCATTCTGAAACAGCATTTTCTTTGCATTCCAGAATAATGTATTAGTGGCATCTGTCAGGGCCAAACACATTATCCAGCCACTGCTAGTCAGAGCACTTTACTTCATAGATTTCTAGAGTCAGAAGGGACCTGGTAGATCATTGGGTCTGACCCACTGCTCCAGGCAGGAACGAGTGTTGGGGTTAGGTAACCCCAGCCAGATGCCTGTCTAATCTGCTTTGAACTTGTCCAGGGTAGGCAAAAGCACCACCTCACTTGGGAGCCCACTTTGTTTTGGAGACCCTTACCATAAAGAATTTCTTCCTTATGTCCAAACTAAATCTGTTCTCCTTCAGTTTGTGCCCATTATTTCTGGTAATTCTGAGGGGCACCGTGGTAAACAGAGTGTCCCTTATTCCCTGCTGGCAGCCACAAGATCACCTCTGAGCCTTCTCTTGCAGAGGTTGAAGAGATTTAGATCTCTGACTTCATAGGGTCTTACCTGCAGGCCCTCAACCATATGAGTAGCCCTTCTCTGAACCCTCTCAAGATTATCTATATCCCTCTTCAAGTGCGGTGCCCAAAACGACACAGTACTCCATCTGCAACCTTGGTGGCAATGTGTACACTTTGTGGAGAAGGCTAACTTTCACTTTGTTGTGGCCAGAGCCACATGTTTAATGACCCTGAAATAAGGCTATGGGTTGCTTTAAATAAGCATATACTAGCAGGTTACAGCGAGTTAAAAAGGTGCCAGGACTTGTAGCGTGGTAACTGATGCACATTAGGTCTCTATCCCAATTAACTTGCTATGCATTTTTATTTGTCTTCACCCTAGTTTTCATGTCTTAGGCCACCTTTGTCAAAGTACTAAGCACAAAAAACCCAGTCATGGTCCAGTTCCCATTTGAAATGTTCCAATACCAATGTTGTAGGAGATTTGAATAAACAATGAGAAACAACTTAAATGCCCTAAGTTAGATATGACTCTTCATCTGAGTTTCTGGGATTGTATTTTTTCTGGTCTTTCATATTCATGCTGTCTTATGTAATGCATGTCTTGGTCTTCAGTCAACAATATTTTACATTTAGCAATGGGAACAGAGGTGAAAAACTGAAAATAAATTGATTGCATTGCAAAATGGAGTGCTGCTATAAAATGATAAAATTTCTCATTTTGGGAACAATTTGAGTGTGATTTTGACACACAATTTCTTTAATGCATGTTTTCCTTACACTGTTAACTTTTGTTTTAATTTTGTTTGTCCTGACAAGTAGAGAATGTTCTCATTGTGTTTCCCTTCTATTGTGTGCTAAGTCTAGAGAGAACAAGCAGAGTACACCAGTATAACTTTGGCAGATTCCAGTGTGCACAAAGAGTATAAGTAATTTCCATGCCACTGTTCTGGGAAGGCTCAGAAACCTTTTATTCAGATTTATTCACTTGTATTTAAAATAACAGAGTTATGGCTTACAGGAGTGAACCATATATGCTAACATTGTTGGGTTTTTTTCTTTTTTAAATATACAGGTGACACTTAAAGGATTTGGTCCTTTACTTGAATTTGCATATACAGCTAAACTTATTTTAAATAAAGACAATGTGTCTGAAGTCTACAAGTGTGCAGAATTTTTGGGAGTACATAATATTGAAGAATCTTGCTTTCAGTTTCTCAAATTCAAATTTTTGGACTGCAAATCAGGCCAACCAGAATGTCCCAGAAGGCAGTGTTGTTCATCACGCTGTCAGAAAACAGATGATAAAATTAACCAGGTGGATGAAGGGGACCTAGATGATGGAGGAGAGGAAGATGTTCAAACCCCTGACTCACAGCTCCATAAAGATGGAGAAAATGCAAAAGTATCATCTCCTGCGTTCCAGGATACCAATCAAGCATGTGATCCTGCTTGTTTAGAAAAGAGTAACGTCTCTGACTTGCCTTCCCTATGTCCAAAATATAGGAAGTTCCAAAAAGCTTTTGGAAGTGACAGAGTTCAGACTGCAGAGCTTAGTTCTAGTATTACAGAAGTTCAGGTAATGTCAGCTGCTTCCATTCATGAGAGCGAAACATTTGATGATTATGCCACACAGACAGCTCAGGAGTGTGAAATTATTCAGCTGGCTGCAAAATATGAAGAGGCTCAGGTAGAAATGGAAGAGGGTGAGGAAGAGGCAGCAAAAGAGGAGGAAATGAAGAGCGATTTGGTGTCTCAGAGTGTCTCCTATCCCATGGAGAAAATGGATGCTGCTGCTTTTCCACAACACTCTTCTGTTGCACCTCATGGCCTTCATCCTGTGCCTTTTTTACATGTATATGAGCAATATGATGATTCAAATTTCAGTGGTATACAAAATAGCACAGTCATAGCAGAAAAAGCTGTAGTGGGTACTGGAGTTAGGTATGACAAACCAATTGAAAACAAAAACAGTGATCTACTTTTGAAGTCTGACCTGTGCAGTACAGAAAGCATGAACATTCGAACAACCAGTGATCGTAGCAGTGTGGAGAGAGAAGTTGCCGAACACCTAGCAAAGGGATTTTGGAGCAATGTGTACAGTACGGAAACTGCTTGTCAAATGCATTTGTCACCTGCAACAGCAAAAGAATGCTCAGAATCAGTATATTCGGGGAAAAAGACAGAGTGTCCATGGCTCGGCATCAGGATCAGCGACAGCCCTGAACCTTCTCCTCAAAGAACTTTCACAACTTTGAATTCTGTCAACTGCCCATTTATAAGCACCCTTAATACTGAAGGATGCTCAAACAGTTCAGAGATAAGTAGTGGAGATTATATTCAGGGACAGCAAGCGGAGCAATGTCCATTTACTTGTGTGATAAGTTTGGGAGAAGAGTCTGAAACTGACACGGAGGGGGAAAGCGAGTCCTGTTCAGCAAAAGAACAGGAATGTGAGGTGAGGATAATCATTCTTCCAGCTCTACTCTAAAGTCTTGTAGACATCATTTCATGTCCTACATAATTAACTTGTTTTTTTCCTTCTTGTTTCTGAACTTTTTTGAGAAACGTGCATGTGTTAATTGCCAGGCCAGCTAATGCTGCCACTGCTCCCCTACCACCAAATTTCTGTATCCGTGAGAGGACTTTGTGGCCAGGATAAATACCATCGTGCATGGAGGACTGAGCTGGTGGGCTGGAGTTGCTCTGTGGCTGGCTCAATTGCACATGCCTGGAAATTGGAGTGCCACTGGGCTTATTCATAAAACTGTCTTAGAAAATCTCAGAATTATGTTGCGTACCAGTGAAATAAACATGCAAGATGAGGAAGGGTAGATACTTCAGTATAAGAACTGGTTAACATTTTTCAGTGGAACAGCTGTCATCATTAAATTAAGTGGAGTCAAAAAATGGGACAATGACATTTCTATGAAATTTGATAGGGAAAGGTTAGACTAAGTCAAAATGGTTTAATATTAGTTTAATATACTAAATTTTGATAGAACTCAAAATAGTTCAACAGTTTTAAGATGGAAAATTTCTAGAATATTTTTTCTATGGGAAAACTTTAAAAATGTTTTTCCTGTTTTGAAATAGGGAGGAAAAAAACTTGAAATTTCCAGTTTCTAGGATTCCTGTTCAGCATAATCTTTATTATTGCTCTTATACTATAAATCTTTCCTGTAGCTTGGGTTATGATTTGTTAATGTAGCCTCAAAAATTACAGGGCATCTCAGGTTTTTGTGGAGCATTTGAACATTCCTGTAGTTTTTTCCCCTTCTTTTTTTGTGTTTCCATTTCCCAGTTCTCCTGCTACTTTGTTGTCATTGATGCTGTAACGTGGCATCCAGCTAAAGGTGAAATAAATAATCCAGTCCCACAAGCTGTACAGAAAGTTACTCTATTTAGGCATACCAATTTCTAAAAATCTAAAGATTTTGCCTTTCAAGATTGGAATTTAATTTGAGTCTCATGAGTAAGTGGAAAAACTCTTCTTTTGGATATAAGTGGGACAGATAAGACAGCTTCAAGGCTAGTTTTGGCCCATTCTTTTAAACTCTTACTAAAGTAAATAGCATCATCCCTGGGAGTAGCATTCCATATATAGCTTTAGATATTGATGTCACCAGTAGTTGTTCTTTAAACGTTGAAAGAATTGCTTTTATGAAAGGAGAAAATGTGAAATATGATCATTTTTAAGTCTGCATATGTACTTAAAATGGCTTAGTGGTCATAAATAGGGTGACCTTAAAATATAAGAGCTGTTTTCTGAAAGAAAAAAAAAAAGGTGGTTTTCAATGTTAAACAAGCATTAGTGACAGTTTTGTGACTCCAGTACATTTCTTTGGAAATGATGGGGAAACTTACAAGGCATGTACAAATAAGGGCAGGCTCAGTTTTGTATCTGAAGTGCTAGGCAGCCTAATTATAGAGGTTTTAACCAGTTTCCCTGAAAAATAGATATGTAAACATTTCTAGAAATGACACCTGCATGTGCGTTGTGTATAAAATAAACATATGCATAATATTTATATTAATAGTTGGAAAAGAAGTTCAGATCATGTTAGTAGTGCCTGCCCAAGGGCTTATCCACTATCGACACTCGTTCCTACACACGATTTAAGAACTAAAATTGTTCTGTGCACTTGTAAACAATCTTTTGAAAACCATAAACATGCATAGTGTTTAAATTAGATTGAAATTTCTGGATTATGTACAGTTGAATGTAAGATGGCACTTGCTTCCTTTATGGAAGAATAAGATATGTTTTATTGCTGTTGTGTATTCATGCTTATTTTGAGAAACCTTGTAAAATATTTTAAAATCCTGGTACTATCTATTTCCCTTTCGGTTCAAAATTCTGTCTTGTACTGTAGGTAAAACTGCCATTTAATGCACAAAGGATCATTTCACTTTCTCGAAATGACTTCCAGTCATTTCTGAAAATGCACAAATTGACCCCTGAGCAGCTGGATTGCATCCATGATATCCGAAGACGAAGCAAAAATAGAATTGCAGCGCAGAGATGTCGTAAGAGAAAGCTTGACTGCATCCAGAATCTGGAATCTGAAATTGAAAAACTGGTATGTACCTCCTTATTTTTCTTCTTCACTCTGTTTTGTTTCCTTGCTCATTCTTTCACACTTGAAAAGGGTTATGTGCTGCTTAGGAGTTAGTTGTCATGCCCCAACTGCATGGTATTGTGTTGTAAAAACAGACAATTTTGGGTTTGCAAACTGCTTCCTGAGTTGTTAGTGACATATGTTTCCCATGGAGGCAATGGCAGGAGCAAGGAAGTGTGGTGAGTAGAAGCTGACCTTTGCTAAAGAGAGCAGAAATGGAGTAAGAAGTTAGTAAATCCAGGATTATATGGATTCCTCACTAGTGCTACTGCTTCTTTCCTTTGCATCTCCTGGGATAATCTGAAAGCTGCTAGTCAGAAAGTGTTGATATAGTGGCTGCTTTTAGATTAGTGCATTGCTCTGCCCTTGTTTCCCGGAGGAAGTAAAATTCTTTTTCTCGATATGGAGAAGCAGTCTATGTGATAGTCGTTCTTTCCTTTTCCTCTTCAGTTTTTGACTTTAAAACATCAACTAGAAATATATGGCAATAATGTTAAATGATCCAAAAACTATTTAAAGGAAAAGGCTATTGGAATTTAATCATTATATATCATTTGTAGGACATGGTTTAGAATAAATGTGCAACAAGCTTGCAGTGTTTAAGCACCCCACCTTTGTAACAGGTGTTGATCCTTGGCAAATGATTTGTTATACTGGTTTAAATGCAGGGGGTCTCAAATGCATTCATGTTGTTTCAGCAGTGTGATACATAATGGGTGTCTATATGTCAGAGCAAGATATTTTGAATACCTACAGTACTTTGCATTGTGAGCTATGCTGTTTCCTTTCTAAGGAAACAAAATCAGCATTTCTTATTAACCTGTGTATATGATCAAAATGAAATTTTTTTCATAAGGCTTTCTGTCAAGGTAGGCATGAAGGGGGAAAGAGGAAGGAGTCAAAATATGGGTTCAAACTTCCATGAGAGAGAAGTAATAGTAGTCTGTGGTTTTCTTCTTCTACAAGTCCCACTTGGCAAAGTTTTTTGTTTGTTTGTTTGTTTGTTTGTTTGTTTTAATTTAGCATTGTTACCCATCTGTTTAACTGTTTCTTTTCCCTTTGTTATTAAATCTAAATCTCACAAAGGTGTTACTATTCTAAACAAAATGTTTAGTTTAATTGTAAGAAAGGCAGGCACTTTCAACTATGTTTAAGTAGGCAGTTGCAGATTTTTTTCCATACTGTCACTGCAGGTCACTATAGAACTGATTTAGGTATAGAGGTAGAATGCACTTGCCTTCCTACTGATTTTAGTCATCTGAAATATAAAAAATATTTCTGGGGGACATGAGAACATTACATATGGTCAGCAAATAACTGCAAAAAGACCTCTTTAGCAGACAGTTATAGGGACATTTAATATTTTAAGATGTTTTTAAATTTTTGAAGGAATTTTTAAATGCATATAACAAACAGGAGGATTTTGATTATAACTTTGGTTATAATCTCCCTTTAAAATTGTGCATGTATTACCAAACTAGTAGGGTATATATTGACCAATAAGAGTTGTAGATTTTGTTGTTGCAGGCAACTCATTGCCATAAGCAGTGACACTGTGCTTCAGGTAGAGGTGGTCTACGTATATTAGAAAAGTCATGTTGCAAATCTGGCAAGTAGCACATATGGATGCCAGTATGGCTGCTAAGATGGCTGTTGTGAATTCAAATTTTCATCAATATTTTGGCCCCCACTTGGATTAGAAAATTAATTCCTATGATGAAACCAATGTTCTATGAACTGAGGAGGTAAGTCATAAAATTTATTTTGTGGTAGCCATATGGGAGTCCAAGATGGCTGATGTATGCATCAACTCAATATAATTTATAAAACCTAGTAAACAACACTCTAATACTGAAACCTCACTAATCCAATCACTATAAATTTTATCGCAGACCTACAGTACTAAAAACATGATAACTCAGGCTAGCCTGCTTGTTTGAGTTATATTGAATAAAACTACATTTTTTAATTTCAGAATGCAGATATGTCAGATATTAATAATGCATAACTCAGTGGCAATGAAACATGGACATATGTTCAGCTCAAGGCAATAGGAAAATATAATAGTCTGATCCAATTGTAATATGAATGTTACATATACCATTATATAATGGTAATTGCTGTTTTTCAGACTTCATCACTTGAATCCATTTCTTAATCTCTGTAGTTATTATATAGTTTGCAACATGCTGTCTTATACCACTTGCAACTGGGAGTGCATAGCACATTAACTTGTTGCATGAGCATGTTGGTCCCTGGCATTTTGTCTTGCACTTGCAACTTATTATCCAAAGGTGGTTTAAGTGTTTATAATGGGAACATGACAGTCATGTTTAGCTTGCCAGCCACACTGATTAAGTGATGGGGAATATCGTGGTTTAGGTTCAAGTACACTTCACCAAATGAGACTTCTAATAATTGGCTCTATGTTATACATTTGTGTGAATGCCTAACCCAGCATGTTTTGGCATTAGCTTTTTGCCTCCTGTTTACAGGTAAACCAAATCCTGACATGTTCGGTATACTTCTTGTCTAGATTCTCATCTTGCACATGACTTTCAGCACCTAAATTGTTATTGTCATCATCTTCTAAAATCAATGTATCAAGTGCTAAAAGACTGTTAGGAATTAACTCATTTTTGGGTTTTCTTTTCATTCAAGTCGGTGTGTTCCTTCATGCTGGTTATAACTTTCAAATCTGCTTTGATCTCGAGAGTAGCATAGTACATGTATTGTGTGTCTGAAAACTCTTCCCTGAACTGCAGGCAAATGGCTTCCTCCTCACTGATATGCAAAGTTACAACTGCGTGTTTGGCTTTACTGGTTGTCACAGTTCAGAAGACAAGAGTGGAAGATTTGCATTTCTTTAATGCTAAAACCAAATGGCTGTCTTGTAAGTTTGAATTTCTTGCTTCAGTGTGGTCAAAAGACATTTTACTACCTTCATCTTCTAAATCACAATATCTTTCAAGTGTATCTTACAGACTACACGTTTTCCCATGCAAAACTAGCATCTCATTTATCAATCATTTGATGCTATGCTCTCGCTTCAGGAGAAAAAGAAGAATATCTGTTTGCACAGTCTCCACATGTGAATGGGAATGAGAGATTTGTTGCTTCTGTTGTTCCTCTTGCCCACATTCAGGATGGCAATATGCCTCAGCAGCTCTTAGATCTTTGTCACCAATTCAACACTTCTTTCTCTGCCAGCTTGTGTATTGCATTGGCTGATTCAGATAGCAACACATGATGCAGACTCTTACTAGAATGTTTCTGGCAGAATATGCACACCCTCCAGGGAACTAGATGATCTGCTTGATGTCCTAGTGGATTCTTCACTTGATGTTGCTGGGATTTCCCTTTTCATCTTCTATCTTGAGCAGTTTTCTTAACAGTCTCTTTATGTCCTTTGTGTATAAAAGAAATGTAGCAAGAACAGTGCCAACTGAGACCTTTTGAAGGTTGTATTGCAGGATCAATACAACGCAGTAGTCTGTCAAGATCACTGTCATAACAAGTGTTGAATTCAACAATTGTTCACGTTTAATCATGCAATTCCATTAGCTAATTGTTGACTGTGAGCCTACTGCGAGATGTATGATGAATATTGTAGATTCCAAGTCAAACCTCTCATGCTTTGCTAGACTCAGTGATACTATTGGCCCTGTTATAACATTTGCTTAAGGGCAATAAAGGCAAGTCTCTTGTCAACAATCTTTATCAGAAGTTTTTGCACTGAGGTAATCTGAAGCAAAACAGAGTTGATATAACAATTTTGCAGACCTTTCGGGTATCTAATAATGAACAAAACTGTAAATTTGCTGCAGCCATCTTGGAATCCAGTTTGGTTTTACAGTGAGAATGTTACAGTTGATTTTGCTTCATACAATATTAGTGTTGTCATTAGGAATTAATTTTCTGGCCCTGGTGGGGGCTGAAATATTGACCAAAACATGAAAGCATGGCAGTCATCTTGAATTCCACTATGACAGCAGTACACACTACTTCCAAATTGGCAATGTGACTTTTCTCATATGGGTAGATCACCTGTATCTGAAATGAAGTGTTGCCCCTTGTGGCAATGAGTTGCCTTTTACCCTTCTTTTTTACCCTACTGCATTGCATTGCATTGGATAGGAGTGTGGAAAATTGAAAAGCTAGTATGTCGTTCCCTCCTTCCTTAATACAAGTGATAGCTTAAGTTTTCCAGTTTGAGGCACTAATGCCAAATTGATTAAAGATCCATATTCGCAGTTGCTATTTCATGTACCTAGTTCTTTCTTTGGATCTGTAGATAACTTCAGCATCAAGCAATCTAAATTTTTGTTTACAGATGTGGTAACTTGCATTACCATATCCTTGTTCCCATTTGGTACTGAGCTACTAGTTTATTTTTACATCTGTGTTCTTTTTCAAAAAGCAGATATATGATTTTCTTCTGAAGAGCGGCCTATTTACCTATTTAATGCCCTATCCCTCCTGTCCAGTAGGTCCCTTCTACTCTGACTGGTCTACTGTAGATCCAGAACAATAAGTGCTAGGTCATGAAGATAATCTGTACAATACAGTTTTTTTTTCTTGTTACTATTTCTTCATGCTCCCTTCCTCATTCTCAATGAGAGGAACCCCTCTCAAGAAATGCAATATAATTAATTATCTGCAATGGAGGAGATTTAATCTGAACTACCTAATTTATATTTTTGGAATGTGGGTTTTCATCCCATTCTGGATCACAGGCTTGAATGGTTACTTTTTAAAAAGCTGAAAATCCAAAATGGTATCTTTTATTAAAATCATATCAATGGTTCTGTTGCCTAGACTTGTTTTTACTGCTAGAAAACAGAAAATGCCTTTTAGTTTTGTTCAAGTAGTAGTTGGAATTATGGATCACTGGGTGGGATTCTTTCTTTCATGGATTTCTACCTAACCAGCTTCTCCCAAGAACGATTTGAAAAGTGAGCAAGATGCATCCAAACTCACCTTAATAGTTTCATCCTTGCAGAAGCAAACTTTGATCTCTAGATCTTCAGGCTTTCTACGAAGCCTTCTTCAAATACGTAGGGGGTAAAAAGAGGGTCCCGGGTAATGTGGGGCCCCTGCGGGACACGATGGGCAACTTAGTCGTCGCGCCAGACAACAAAT
>JAGPOW010003316.1:33601646-33626466 GCA_030014935.1 Caiman crocodilus
CCCCGGTGCTCTTTCCTGCCAAGGCAGGGGGTCGGACTAGATGATCTGCCCAGGTCCCTTCCGACTCTAGACACTATGATACTATGATACTATGAAGCCGTCAAAAACATTCTCTTTAGGTTCTGGATCTGTCTCAAGATAACGAGCAGCTGACACTGAAATCTTTTCATTATATCCAACTTTGTGGAAGTTTGGAGGGCAGCATCTGCAAAGATAACATGTTTGGGGTTTCTTTTGTAATTACTGTAAACAGCAGAGAAGACTTGACAAGAGATGTTTTTATTTTCAGCTGGAAGAAGTACTTTTAATATCAATATCATCATCACTTTCCATTAATTTTATGGTAGCTAGGGTCAGGAGGTACCTGGACAGATCATCTAGCCTCCATTCCACAGGCAATTCCACAGCATTCATTCCACAGGCAGGAATGAATGCTGGGTTCACAAGACCCCAGACAGGTGATCGTCCAACCTCTTCTTGAATTTGCCCAAGGTAGAGGCGAGAATCACTTCCCTGGGAAGTTGGTTCCAGATTTTGGCCACCCTGACTGTAAAATATTGCCTTCTGATCTCTAACCTAAACATATTCTCCATCAGCTTATTACCATTTTTTTTTGTCACCCTGGGTGATGCTGGGGAGAAAAGGCCTCTACCTATTTGCTGTTGATCTCCCCTGATGAGCTTGTAGGCAGCCACTGGGTCCACCCTCAGCCTCTTCTTGCTGAGGCTGAACAGGTTTAGGTCCCTCAGTCTCTCCTTATAGGGCCTGTCCTGCTGCCCTCTCACCAAGTGGGCGGCTCTCCTCTGAACTCTCTCCAGGCTGGCCACATCCTTTTGCAGTGTGGTACCCAGTGTTAGATGCAGTACTCCAACTGCAGCCTAACCAAAGTTGCATAGAGGGGGAATATCACCTCTCTGGACTGGCTTGAGATGCACTTTTTGGATGCATGACAAGATATGGCTGACTTTGCTGGGTGCGGTCTGGCATTGGCAGTTCATGTTTATCTTGGAGTCAATAATGACTCCAAGATCCGTTTCCGCTTCTGTGCTTTCAAGAAGGGAACTTCCTAGCCTGTATGTATGCTGTGGATTCTTTCTCCCAAGGTGCAATACCCTGCGTTTGTCTACGTTGAACTCCATCCTATTCTCGTCTGCTGTAATCTGTCTAAATCTATTTGCAGCCTCTCTCTCCCTTCAAGTGTGTCCACCTCGCCCCACGTCTTAATGTCATCAGCAAACTTGGACAGTGTTCTTTCCACCCCCTCATCTAAATCGCTGATGAAGATGTTAAACAGTGCGGGCCTGAGGACCGAGCCCTGGGGTACCCCACTGCTGACATCTCGCCAGGTTAAGTACAACCCATCCACCACTACTCTCTGGGTGCCAGTTTTGGCATCAGCCAATTTTTTTACCTATCCAACTGTGTAGGCATCAATGCTGCGGTCGCTTAATTTATTGATGAGGATGGGGTGAGAGACTGTTTCAAAGGCCTTCTTAAAGTCTAGAAAGATTACATCCATGGAGACACCATCAGCCAAGGATTTAGTTACTTGGTCATAAAAAGCAATCAGGTTGGTCAGGCAGGACCTGCCTTTGAACCCTTGCTGATTGCCCCTGAGCTTGATCTCCTCTGCAGGCCCCCCACAGATGTGCTCCTTGTTGATTTTCTCCAAGATCTTCCTGAGCACTGAGGTGAGGCTTACAAACCTATAGTTACTTGGATCCTCCTTCCTTCCTTTCTTGAAAATTGGGACCATGTTACCCAGTTTCCAATCTCCCAGCACTTGGCCAGATGACCATGAATGCTTGTACAAGTGGGCCAAGGTTCTCTGACCACTGCTGTCTTCCTCAACACCCTTGGGTGGAGGGCATCTAGACCTGCAGATTTAAAAATGTCTAGCCCTTCCAGAAGATCCCTAACTACATCTGCATGGACTGAAGGCCTGACAAAGCTATCCCCAAGATTGTCCCTACCTCTGGTAGGTGGGATGTCCCTGTTCAAGAAGACGGAGGCAAAGAAACTGTTAAAAGTATCAGCTTTCTTGTCTGGCATAGCCACAAGATTACCACTTGCATCTTACAGGGGCTTTGCGTTGCCTGGTGCCCTCTTGCTCCCAGTGTACTTGAAAAAGGACTTTTTTGTTGTCCTTAATCCTGGACGCTGGCCTGAGTTTCATCTCTGACTTGGCCTTGCTAATAGTCCTCCTACACTCATGGGTCAAGGAGACTTCTCCCTGGTGATTTTGCTCCTCCCTTCCACTGGTTTTATGCCCCCCTTTTAGTCCTTCAGCATTCCTGAATGCCCTTGCTGAGCCAAGTGGGTTTCTGAGCACTCTTACCCACCCTTGCTTCTCTCAGGGACTGTTATCCTTTGGGCCTGGAGGAGCCTTCTTAAGGTACAACCATCCCTCATGGACTCCCATTTCCTCTTCCTTCTAGGCCCTCAGTGCCTCCCCCACTAGTCTCCTAAGCTCATTGAAGTTGGCCCTTCTGAAGTCAAGGACTTTAGCCTTGGTGTAAGCCCTTGGCACCCTGCATTGGATAGTGAAATCCAGCAGGTGATAATAGATATTGCCCAGGTGGTCAAGGACCTGCAGTGCCCTCACCAGGTCATCCCCTGTGGCCAGGACCAGGTCCAGCAAGGCATTACTCCTAGTGGGGCTGTATACTTCCTGAATAATCTGAAGGTCTTGTAGTACAGCCAGGAACCTACGTGAGCAATCAGACCTGGCTGTCTGCTTCTCCCAGCAAATGTCTGGATAGTTTAGGTCACCCATGACAATAACATCCCTTGACCTAATCACCTCCATAAACTGACTGGAGAAATCCTGGTCCAGCTCTTCCTCCTGGTTGGGTGGTCTGTAGTAGACACCCTCTGTAAGGTCCTTTTGGCCATGCCCTGCTTGTAGTTTGACCCATAGTGTCTCTACCCAACCCTCCTCTAACCTGAAGCTAATCCTTGATGATGCGAGGTGCTCTTTGACATAGATCGCAACCTTTCCCACCTTCTGTCTCGCCTCTTTTCTATATAGTCATTTTGGGATTTTTGCTGCTTAACAATTTAGATTATTTCCATGTTCTAGATTGGTACATTTTGGTTGCTGTATTTGACATGCATCCATAGTTGGCTTTTCATTTCCGTAGTAAGAATTTCTGAGATCTGTTGACTTGCCTTATGGGGCTTATGTCTAGTTCTGTTCACCTAGATGTTCTGTTTCGGTTTAATCAATGTCTTCATGACTTCTGCATCTTTCTATGAAGATTGTTGCTTCTGGGCAATTTATTTAATCTGTAAGAGTACACGTGCCCTAATAGAAATGTGTCCTTATGATCATTCAGAAGGATAAAGTTTCCATGAGACCACATCTGAGAGTTCTTTCTATTCACTTTTCTGTTTTCTTACCAAGCCTCTTGCAAGAAAAATGGAAAGAACTGTACACTTTGAATATATGTATAACATTCTTCTTGTATTCAAGGTATATCATGGTAGAATTAGTCACTTCAGGAATTTTAAGTTGTTTTTTTTTTTTTATGGTGCACACTAGAAGAAATGAAGGTGAATCCATATCAACTCAAATACCCAGTTCAGGCATCATAATGTATCATATTAACCTGTTATCCTGGAAAAGCAGCCCTGGAAAATGCATATGTTGATTCAACAAGTTTTTGTTTAAGGAACTTACACATGTGATGTCTGAAATCACAAGATGATCTCCCTGGTCATCTGTAAATTCTCAAAGCACTAAGCACTTGTAATCTTCAAGGTGGAGTTTGACAGCATTTTACTGAAATGAATAACTTCATTTTTGTCTCCTTTGTCCCACCTTCTGGTAGTGCTACTTCTTGGGAGTTGCTAGGAGAGCAAAATTATGTATAAATATTCCAAAGGGGAGGGGAAAAAAAAAAAGAACTATAGGTTAACTGTGCTTTGAGGGTGTTTTACCCTTTTTCCATATTCCGTGACACACATTTTCTGTTCCTGTTGTTTAACAGGCCTCATGTCATGAGCTCATCAGATGTTATTGGCTTGGTTCTGTTTTTCACTGGAAGTACCAATATATGCTTTTATAGGCACTTGTTAGAAAAACCTCTGAATGTCCTAGGTGTACACCGAACAATAATAGAGTAGATGTAAGATGGATAGTCTACATAACTGTCACTGAATATTAGTACCTTTCCCCCTTCCAAACATTTTTCTTGCAAGCAAGATTTACATTATGTGAAATGTAACCTTGCCAGAGACTTCGACTTTGTTTCTTCTGGTATAGTTAGGCATACGTCTCTGTGAGCTGCCTTCCTTTAAAGTGGCAAGTACTACACCCAGCTGACAATCAAGAACAAGCAGCACGTTTGCAGCTGTGTAACTGTGCTGGCTTTTGTACACCACTGTAAATTACACTGTGATCTGGAGTGAACCAATAGGAAGCTATACAGTTGGCATTAGTATAGTGCTTTGTCACTGGGTGACATTGAGCAGGTATTGCACTAGATACATGTGATTCCTACACCAGTATAACTATACCAGATTACTTTATCCCCCATAGTTTCTACACATGTAACTATACATCAGATTTGTGTGCGTTACACCTGTGTAAAGGTATAGATTTTCTATCTGCTGCTTGTTTTTAACCAGTGAAATCATGTTGTTTCAGCCTTCCATTTAAAAAAATAAGTCAAATTTGCAAAGTCAAAAATTAGAAAACACTAGAATTCTAGTTAACAATGTAGTTTTAATTTAGCACTCTGTATATATGCATTGTGTAATAACTGTCTAATTGCATGGGAATATATTATATTTTCTACAGGACTTCTGCTATACTCAATGCACAGGATGAATTGTACTTAACTGGGAGTTCAAATGGTTTCATCCTCATTGCACGTCTGGATCCAGACATGCAGACACGTGTGTTTTGTGGCGCTACCTCAACACGGGGGATAGCTAGCCGCTGCTGAGGTGTCCTGTGCCCCAGCTGGTTCCCACCTGCAGAATGTGTAGCAGTGGAACAAATGTGTTCTGCTGCAAATCACATGGGCAGGGGCATGCACTGTGGCACAAAGTAGCAGCACAGATTTGTGGTGCTGCAAAGGCACTCCCTGGCTTGTGTGGACTTGGCTATTGAATAATAATAACCTTATTTACTGATATACAAAAGTAAATATACCTTATTTTTACTGATCACCAATCAAAATCTACTCTATTTATACTGGAACAAGTATAGGGAAGGGCTAAAATGGTTACTGAAATTGAGTGAAGATCACAGGAACTTGGTTTTGTGAAATGAAGGTTGAGAGAGGATATGATTATTTATATGAAGGTTGAGAGGATATAAATGTACTCACAGGGTGAATATTAGAAGGAATGGAGCAATTAAAGTTCATAGTGTGATCATGTTAAAGATTGTATCATCATTCATGTGAACAAGGAAGAGAAAATAAGGTTGCCTAGGCAACCTTAGTTCTGCCATTTGCTAATTTCTGCATGCTTCACTTTGCTACCTAAATGTCAGTTTATTTTTAAGCAGACTGAAAAAGCAGGTGTTTATCAGCACCTTAAAATCCATTGCTCAGATCTCTGCCATTTGAACTAATAGGAGCATGGCATTAGTATAGGGGTGGGCAATTATCTGGAGTACAGGGCCACTTCAGGAATTTTGGTGAGCTGTTGCACACCAAGTCAGCACCCATTTCCCCCACAAGAACTTGCCAAAACTCCCTAAATGCCTGAGCCAACACTGTCACCACTTGGGGTCTCCATTGAGACCAGCTTTGGACCTGTGTGGGCAGGGATGCTCTTGGCTAGGTGGATGGGATGGGGCCATGGGCAGGTGGGGAGCAGGGTCTGGGAGTGGGAGGTGCAGGACTGGGATTGAGATCATGAGGTGGTGATAGTGTGGGGCCAGGGCAGAGTTGCGATCCACTCCCTGCATCCCCCTCTGTGAAGCTGGTGCCTGTCACAGGAACTTATGGGCAATGAGTCATGGCTCTATTCCAGGCCCCAGTCCTGTGCTGTCAACACCCTGCAATCCTGATCCTAGCCCTGACCCTGCCTACCTGTCCTGCTACTGGACCCAACTCCCTTCCACCCACAGCCCCATCCCATCTCCCTGGCCAAGTGCATCCTTACTGCATGGGTCCCAGACTGGTCTCTGGAGACTCCACCCATCCATTCTGTCCAGCACCCCTGGAACAAACACCTGGGGCCAGGTCTGGTGGCAGCAGTGGAGACTGGCATGGTTGCTGGAAAGAGCCACTGCAGTGGGGGCCAGTGGGAAGCAAATGTGGCTGCCATGGCACTCCAATCCTTCTGCACACCTGAGCATGGTGGGAGTGACCACATGCACCACAGCTAGGGATGGCCCCTGCACCTGGGCCAGGCAGGACCAAGGGACCTTCTGCAGACCAAATAAAATACCTTGGTGGACCAGATCCATCCTACAGGCTGTATTTTTGCCCACCAATGCATTGGTAGGTAATCCTCTACTTTGTGGATGATGCTAAAAGGGAGAGGATGCTTTGCCAGTGAATTCACAGACTATTTCTTACTTATCATCAATGAGACTAAATTTGTGGGTTATATTCCAGGCTGTAGAAAGGAGCATGGTCTAGTGAAACAGACTCCCTTCTACTTATTCCCTGGTTAGATACAGATGTTCCATTTGTACCAGGAGAAGAGCCTTTTTCTTGGCACAAAAAGAAAACACACAGATGTTCAAGATACTTCTTGTGGAAGATGACTGGCTCTTCCACAAAAAGTTAGATCCAAGTATCTTTTGAGGAAGGCGTTCCTCTTCCCAATTTAACTTGAACATCCTCACGCTTCTTTCACAAAAGATTGGAGTATGGGACAGGGTACATGGTCAAGTAATCAGATCCCCCAAGGGTGGGGGTGACACAGGGAACAGCCCTCTAGCTATTATCCTATGTGATCATAGGATCACATAGGATCCTATGATCCTGCCCATTTTTTTTTTCTGGTACGAAATCTTGATAGAAATGGATTTCTGTAAATGTGGCTGCCTGCACTGGGCCAGCTCCTCTCGGGTCATTGTTCTCTGGGATATTTCATGTCTCCTTTATTTTGTAGGTGAGCATTTTATGTTGGAATGTGTGCTTCATATTGTGTGCATTTACCCTGCAGTTGAGAGGAAGTTTTTTTTTTTTCCCAGTTCTAGGAAAAACACCTGGAATCTAACCATTTGGCCAGTATCTCTAAAATACACATAGCAACGTCACATTTTTATGGCTTCATATTCATTTCTGTTTAGTACAGGCCTCTATCCTGTATATAATTCTTTATCATCTGAACTTGCTAATTCATTTCACTTGGTACTATGAAGACATTTGCTAGTGTATTCACCTGAATACAAGATGACCTTGAATGTAAGATGACTCCCCCCGCCCCCAATAATTAGAGTCTACATGTGGAAAACTTACAAATTTATTATAGTTTTTCCATATATGGAATTTAATTTATTGAAGGTTCATCTTTAAATTTGTTCCCTGCCCCCTCTCTATGGCAGGTGTTGGGGAGAGTTGATCATAGAGGTAAGGCTGAAAGTGATCTCAAGTGATCTAGTCCAACCAGATGAGGGGATAGTCAAGGGGAAGGTGCTGAGGGACAGACAGTGGGGAAGGCAGTAAGCGGAGAAGGTGATAAGACACGTAGGTAGGGCAGGTTGTAAGGGGCAGGTAGTGAAAGAGGGAGACGGCTTCAGGCTGCCCTGACTTCCCCCTTTCCCCCTCCATGCTGCTCTGCTTCTCTGCTCCACCACCTCCGGGTCCCTGCCCCTGCTTCCTCCCATCTTTCCCACCACCTCCAGGTGTCTCCCCACCTCCTACTATCCACCTTCCTCCCCCCCTCTTTTTCTCTGCTCTGGGAGGCTCTGTTCTTGCCGCAGCTTAGGGAATGGAACATGGCTCAAGCCTGGCCCAATAGCAACCAGAGCTGGTTCCAGCCTGGCCTTGCAGCAGCATTGGCTCTGCCACTTTGGGGCCTGGCTGGAGCCATGCTTTGTGCCACATGCTGCAGCCTGCTGGTGGGAAGTAAAGGTAAATAGTGCAGCAGAGGTGGAGGGAGAGGGAAAAGTGGCATTGGGTTGCTGGGAGACTGGGGGCTGTGGGGAAGGAGTAATGGGTCATACAGAAGCACAGGGTAAGGGGAGGTAGGCAGCGGCTGCGGCTCTGATTCTATCTCCAGCCCTTACCCCAGGTTAGGGGCAGAACCGCAGCAGCTACCAGCTCCCTCCCCATACTTTGTGCTTGGTTTATAAGGGAAGGGTCTCTTTTCCTGCATGTTAAATGGGCAAGTGCTTGTCTTCTAAGTGAGTAAATACGGTAACCAAATACAGCATCTATAGTGTTCCACGTTCTCAGTTTTTACTGATTTTTTTTTTTTTTTTTTTTTTTACCGATTTAAAAATACCTGGTTTTTTTTTTTTTTAGTTTTTTTTTTTTTTAAGCCATTCAGTTTTTACTAATTTAGACCTGTTTTTCAGTTCAAATCCCTGTTAACTGGCACAAATTGCCCATAAAGAACCTGCATAAATTGAGGGAAACCTGTATTTAGTATGCTGACAATTCATACACATATTTAAATGGTTTCTACATTTATATTACTGCAAGAAATAGTTGTAATAACCAGAAGTACCATCATCCTACTGTTGTAACTCCCTATGGTAGTATGCATGAACAAGGATTTAAAAAAAAAATAAAAAGCAAGTCCCAACTTTTGTCCAACAATATTTATTTTTTTAAGGGTTTTTTTTGTTTGTTTGTTTGTTTGTTTAAAAACTCAGACTCCCATAAACTGATTTTGAATTATTAGAAGAATGGCAAGGTTAAGCTAAATTTTGTATATACAAACGTAATTTTTGTGTCCCATCAAAACTAATACTTTTTCCAGAAAACCTGGTTTGCATAGGCTCGCATGATTTTCTTAAGTGTATCCTCACTCATGTTGAGCCTCTTGCTCTCTTGGATGTAGTCCAGTTTTGAAAATAAGTGTTCTGTATCCACTGTTCTGGGGTGTACACTCAAAGCTCGTCGTGCAACTTTGCTAAAGTTGGGTTGTGTGTCATCCCAAAAAGCCAGCACATTCAGTTCCACATTGTCAGGTATAGCCATGTTCATATAGGTAGTGTTTTCACTTTTAAAGTGTGAAATTTCATCTTTGGTAGCAAATGGTTGAAACACTCTGGCATAGTGGTCATAGTCTGCTGCAAACTTCACCTTGCGAAAGGGGTTCAACACCTGGATGACATTCCAAAAAGAATCTTCAGCACCGAACACTTTGGGGTTCAAATTACATGTTACAGTTGCCTGCCACTTCGCAGAGAACAGTGTTGAAGTCTTTGAAAGCTTTTTTTGGTTCTTTCGTGTTCTAAGGTTGGAAGGATTTCAAGAAACAGTTGAGTTCTCTTGCCATATGTTTCTGTTGCAGCTTTTGTGTTTAATTCAGATGATATTTTGTTGTCGGTATGCGGTGAACGTCTGTATTAGAAAATGTATTTAACGGCAGCAGGGGAAAACTCCAGTGCTTTTTGCATTTTAGACAGCAAATCCAAGTTCTCAGCAGTGAACATGACCTTGGTGCACAGAATCTGGTGGTAACAAATTATTTGCCCATTTCTTCAGAGTTTCTGCTTTAGCACTGGCAAGCTCAGGGTGAGCTAAAATGCATATTATCACAGTCTGTGCCTTATTTACATGTCATGCAGCCAGGTAGAAACTCATCCACTAGTGCAGCACAACAGGAGTTGGTGATCAGTAGTCAAATTTGAAGTCATCTTGCGATTTATAAAACAAAGCCTTCAGCTTGTTTGCATGCTTGAAAATGGCCCCAAATCCAGCGACACAAGATTTATTGTCTCTCATTTCTTCAGTAGCTGTGGCTGATGATGATAGTACAACGTAAATTAAATGAGCAGGACAAACAACTCGTAATAGCTGCGGTTTGTGATTTGAGTTTTATCTCCCGTCAAAACCTAGCCATATAGGAGGCAGAATCCGTGTTAGTGGTGGCCACATGTTTCCAAGTCAGTTGGTATATCTCTAACTTTGCATTTACTGCTGCATGCATACTTGGGGTATCAGTAAATGGGATGAATGTCATATCTGCATGAAACAATGCAGGTTTTTTTGGCTTTAAAATCAAAAAACAAAAGCAAAAGGCTGAGAATCAGGCAGTCCAACGCATCAGGAGAGTTGTCAAAAATCAAACTAGACACCACATTTCCATTAATTCTTTCAATCACTTTAGGTTCTAGAGCTTCGTCATTTTCTCTGAGGTGCTTATGAGTGAGGTTGTCTGCATTAGGAAGAGTTTTTGCTGCTGGACAGTATTGTTACACAGAGTCACTGACCAGTCCCTCTGAGAAACAGTAGTTGCTCAGCAAAACAAACAGCGTGCATTAACAGTCAGTGGGGTTCTATCTTTCATTAATACCCTGTTAAAGGCTATAGATATGGTCTATTTACCCCAATCTCACTTTTTTTTTTTATTTTACTGTGTTGCTTGCTTTCTACATGTTCTTTTATCCAGTTGGCATGAGAACTTCAGTGCCTCACTACTCGCTTCACAATACATCCTCCTTTTCACCTTCCTGTTTTACTCTTTTTGAAAACTTCTAAACATTGATTTTCACAGACATAGTCACATAGAGATTTGTGCTTTCTACCCATCTTTTACTTTTTATTCCTCTGTATGGCAGCTGCATTTCATAAAAATAAAACCAGTAAAATCTTGTTGTCTGGGATTTTACTAACTGGAAAACTCTAATGGGAATTTCAGTGGCAGGAAGCACATGGCACCGTGCCCTGCCTTTCTTCCCTGGCTGTATTTTTGTCCCTCCCCCTGCTGCTAGGCTGCCCTGGTGTTCGGGCAGAGGGGGGAGTGGCATGCGGGGGGGCCCAAGCTTGACACTGGCACCTCCTGCCCTGGGGTCAGAGCCAGGAGCCCTACACACCTGTGGGCCTGTGTGGAGTGGCTAGGTGCAGTGCCTGCTGCAGGAAATGGGACTGGGCTTGCAGTTCCCAGCACCTGGGGCAGGAGCGAAGTTGGAGCCACTGGTTGTGGGGAAGGGGGAGGGAAGTATGGCCCTTGTTGCTATATGCCCTCCAGGAGGACTGCAAGCTGTGGGGTTGTGCTGGGCTCTTTCCAGGGGGCCCATGGCCTTTGAATCTGTGCACGGGATGAGAGCCAGCTGCAGGTTGGGGCCAATGGCGGCATTAGGCTCTTCCGGGCACTTTGGGCAAGTGGCAGCCTGCTCTTGTCCCATGCGTGGATCCAGGGACCCATGCCCTCCATGAAGAGCCTGGCACAGCCCTCCTGGGGGATGTGGGCCCTGGGATCTATGTGCAGGACAAGAGTAGGCTGCCACCCATCAGGAGTACCAGGAAAAGCCTGATACTGCCACTGGCTCCAGCTGGCAGTGGCAGCCACCTTTTCACCTCGTGCACAGATCTGGGGGTACGCACCTCCCAGGAAGAGCCTGGCATAGTCCCCCCAGGGGATGTATAGCAACAGGAGATGCACCCCCTGTCCCACACCCACTGATGGCTCCTCCCACTTTGCTCCTGGTGCACCATGCCCCTCCCCCTGCCACTTCCCTAGTCCTAGCCTTCCTCCCTCCCTCACTGCTGATTTTTTTTCCCCCCCCCCATCCTCCTCAAATTAAACAGATTTCCCCCTTTTCTTCCTTTAATCCCAGTCTCATCCTAGTTTTTGTTTCCAAGGTAAACCCTGAAAAATTCCCAGGTTGTTTTTATTCCTAAATAAAAGCTGAGAATGCAGAACACTAAGCATCTGCTGCCTGTTTTCTGTCTCGTAGTGTTTACAACACTTTTGCTTTAAGCTATAAATGTATTTGAATAAAAATTTACTGAAGTCCTGCCTTGCTTCTCAGAATTTGATGCCAAATTCAGTTTGACCCTCTTTCAGGCTTTGCTCACTTTATCCCATCTTCTGTGAGCTGCCCAATATATAATGTTTGTTTTAATTGGGTATTTATTGGGTGAGGATGGTCTCCATATATTTGTTTCCCACAAATTCCAAAACTGGTTACTAAAGGATGATTGAGGCAACACTTCTATCTATTAGGTGTGTATAATGGATATACATTTTATTCTTAATATTGTCAGTGAAGCAAGAGAAATGCATGAGGAGCTCCAACAGATGCTGCTTTTTAAAGTTGCAGAATATTCAGTGCTAGAAAGTGTTGAGACACGCACACTTTTGTATGCGTTTTAGATTCCTAAGATTGTATAGATACTGTATACTACATATTAAGTGAATTGTTTAACTTTAATTTTATGCTTTAGGTAAGTTCTGTCCCCCTCTACTGACCCTGGAACCCTTGAGACTCATGTTAAAACAAACAAACAAAGTATTAACGAGTTTTGCAATGTAATTAAAGTGAAAAACATAAATGTATGGGGAAAAGGGAATGAAGCACTTCATGGGCCATTACTGGTTAATGGTCTTGGTGGATAGGTAAGAATCATAGTAAAACAGACTTTTCTTGGAGCTGTAGGGGCCAACCTTTTTGGCATGCGTGCCACAGATTGTGCTTGTACCCTCCCTGAGTGCCACTCTGATTAATTTCCTTTACCTGAACTGCTACTCAGCTTTCTGCTCCCTGCCCTAGCTGTTGCTCTTTTTGCTTCCTGCCTTGTTCCCTGTGCTCCTTGTCCCTTCCTCAGTCTGTCTCACACAGGCAGTGCCTAGGCCACTTGTGGTACCTGTGCTGCAGGTTGGCCACCCCCTCTCAAGTTGTTAAATGGTATTTGGCTCTGTCTGGGGACTGCTGAAGAACTGGCTTGGTTGGTTTGGCTTTTTGGGATCCCAAGAAGTGTCTCTGAGAACCTCTGAAATGTTCTACCCTTCCTCTCCTGCCCCTGCCTGCATAAGTTGAATATTCATGTTGGAAACAGACTTTTTCTGGCAAACTGCTTATTTTAATATACTGTGACCCCAGAGAGGTAAAAGAAGAAAAATTCTTACCAAGCCTTTCCTATCTTGTATTCTGTTTTCCTCTTTGGTCTTGGTAGTTTTTAAATGAATGAAGTCCTTTTCTGTAGGGGTTGTCTGAACAGTTATTGAATGGCAAAGGGTGAATTTACCAGGCAGGACCCAATTGCTCAAGTGGCCATTTAATTATTTCCTCTGTACAGCAGAGGTGCCCGTTCCCCAACTGCAGATCTACAGTGGCAATATTAATAATAATTATTTGCAAGGAGTCCCTGTTTAGTTGATGCATTTCATCTTGTTGCCAACAAGCATAGTAAGCAAATATAAGCCAGGTCTCTCTACCTGGCAAGAAAGCACTTTAACTATATTTTGACAGACTGTACTCACAATTAATTGGTATTAGGCTTACCAGAAAATTCATGCTGCTTATTTAAAAGAGCTTTTCAAATATTAGTTCTTCTGGTTGGCAAAAAACTACATTTTCTGAAAAAAGACACCTTTTTCAGACATCATGTTTTGGTATGAAACAGCAAAACATGTTACTTCACTATTGCAAACCAGTGTCACAGCACATCCAAATTGTGTGGAAAGCAACTTTAAAAAGAAAGCAGCTGCTGCTAGCCCTCTTTTGCTGAGTAGCAAAAGCAAGACAGCAAAAATACTCCCACTGATCTGCTGAGGAAAAAGGGCCTGGCAGCATCTGCTTCCCTTTAAACTACTAGTAAACATGGTTGTGTTAGGGGAGTGATACCAACTGAAGGTCTACTACAACTAAACTTAGAGGAAAGCAAAAATATAGAAACAACCTTAGTTTTAAAATATTTTAAAACCTGAAGAATGGATGTATAAAAATAGGGTGAAGAGGGTAGATGGTCCTACTGGGAAAGGTTTGGAGGAGGTAAAGGTGCAAAGCTTTTTATAGCAAACACAATTTGGTTGGGCAATTCAATCTGTTAACCTTCAGAACTGCCTGTTCTGGGCAAGTCCCTCTACCAACTGTAGAATAAGATGCATTGATTTTGTTGCTCTCCTAATTAATAGGCTTTATTGGTTTGTTCTCAGAAACCTGTAAAACATTCCATTTTGTACCAAACCAAAACAATCAATAGCTATTAAAAGTAATGACATTGCTTCTACCATCTGGATATGTAATTTAATTATTTTCTGTGAACTTTATCCCTTTGCTTTCTCATTGTTTGTAAACTTACTTTTGTGTCTTCTTCTATATAACAAGGTTGGACACTTTTTAAGCATACGAACTATTTTGTCCATCACCTAGCTCTGTTATGGAGAGGTAATAAATAAATACAAATTCAGATGTTCAGCTTGTTCTGATTTGCTCACTTGCACTCTCTTGCTCTCACATTTGCACTGTGATGCTGCTCTCTGCTTTACCTGCTTCCATATGCCTTCTTTAACTTTCAGTTATGTTGCTCTTAAGTCTTTCAGGATCTTCAGTAATAAAAGCTTTTATTACAAATGAAAGCAAACTCAGTAAAATAGCAGCAGTACAAACCATTTTAAAATATAAGGAAAACAATCTAATTGACAACTTGACATCAGTTTTTCAACAAATTAAATTCAACCGCACAAAAATTAAGATTGTAAAGAACTAAAGTCAGCTTTCCATCCAGAATCATGCTTGGAATCACTAGGATAATATTTCACAAGGTGATGGAGCTCTTTCTGGATGGACTTTTCCATAGGTAAGCTTTAAATAACCATTTTTTCACTCTTGGAGAAAGTTGACTACAGTAGGACTGTGTAAAAGTTTCAGTGATGCTTAGAAATTCATGTTCAGAATTTTCTCAAAAGATTAAATTCTATAAACATGGACAAATATTTGAGAATAGTTTATTTCAGCACATGCTGGCATTTTTAATTTTTTTGTTCTGTTGAATTAAGCTTGTTTTGTGAAACAGCTTGCATGGTTTAATACAAAATCTGCTGTTAGCAAAAAGTTGCATTTTTCAGTCTTTCACTTTTACTTTCATCCTTTTAGTGTATTTTTTTTCCCCCCAAGGTGAGTATAAGGTATATACGTTAGATACAACACTTTTTTTCAGTTTCTGTAAGAAGTGTAACAGTTATGAGTTTCAGAGCACTATGTATGTACGAAGTCATTAATGTTGTTTCTTTTTCTTGCAGCAAAATGAGAAGGATAATTTGCTAAAGGAGAGAGATCGCATTTTGTCAACCTTGGGCGAGACAAAGCAGAATCTAACTGGACTTTGTCAGCAAGTGTGTAAGGAAGCAGCACTGAGTCACGAGCAAATACAAATACTTGCCAAGTATTCCTCTACAGATTGTCCGCTTTCATTTTTAATCCCTGAGAGAGAGAGAACAGCTCCTTCTGATAGTGAGCTGGTGATACCATCATGTATAGAATTGCCAGATGGTCTTTCAAGTGTTGTGTCAGCCAACGAACAGAGTTCTTGCTATCAGCATGTAAGAGGAATATGCAATGCAGTTTATGGTCAAGTACAGGAACTATGTCCGGTTGCTGTAAGAACATCCGAGAAAACTTCACATCCAGAGCAGTGTGGACAGGGAAGTAGTGGTATCACAGACTTCTGTCAGCAAATGACTGACAAATGCACTACAGATGAGTAAATCTGTTTTCTTATTGCCAACTTTTCAACTTTTGAGTGAGGGTTTCAGTATTCTGATAAAGTAAGTGGAAAAAGGAAACTTTATATTTTGCAATTGCATTATCTAGTACTATCTACATTATTTATACGGTGCTTCAAAACCATATCTACATAGAGGGACCTAAGAAATTCAAGGTAAATAAACCAAAGTTGTGAACTCAAAGCTCAGAGGTTGGTATGTGATTACACCCCCTTTGTGAAAGTTTCGATTCAGTGCTCTGTAGTAGTTTAATTCAGAACCAATCTAATGTATTGGTTTTCAACACCTGCACTGATGTCTGTGCTTTAAGTTCACATCTTATCTTTATTAACTTTAACCTTCCTAGGTTCCTCCCTCTAGACCAGAGGTTTTCAACCTTTTTTTAAGGACTGTACCTCTTCTGATGTGTACCCCTTCTGGACTGTACTCCCTGGATGGGGGGTGAGGGGAGGTCCCTGGCAGCTGGCTGATGCTTCCCAAGTACCCCTGCTTATCTGTGCCACTGCTGCATACCCCCTGTGACCTTCTCAAGTACCCCCAGGGGTACATGTACTCATCGTTGACAACCCCTGCTCTAGACAGACTAAGACGTGTCCTGCTCTTGTCTGTACAGGAGTGCAGCCGTTTAGTATAAGCAATGGGATATTCTATAGCTGGATGAGGATACCAGCATCATTAGCGTTCTTTGTTTTTCCCCAATCCTATGGTATTTTACCCTGATGTACTTGTTGAAAAGCTATTTTTGCTGTAAACTAACTTGCCATCAGATCAGTTTGTGGTTTTCTAAATTTTAATAGCTGGTCATAATGAGAGTCAAGGCCATCACTTAAGATAGTTGTTCTCAATCTTTTTAGATTCCAGGTACCTCTTCATAACTTTCCTGGTTTTTTGTTTGTTTGTTTGTTTAAGTGCCATCGTATTTGAGAACCACTGTCATGCTGTCTCAGCTTACTTCACTGGTTCCCAAACAGGCTTGCTGTGGCATCCCAGTGCACCAGCAATGGTGCAGCCAGATTAAATTGACCTATGTGCTGCTGTTTCCAGGAGACAGCGAAGCTGAAGTGGGTGCCTTTGCCTGCCTTGCGTTTCCTTGATAAATCTAATGCAGGTAGGAGTTTCCCTTTCTGCTGTAGCTGCTTCCCAGTTCATCTCTACACCAAGAACGTGTGGCAGGTTCCCCAGGCTGTATCAGTGGTGGTGCTGGTGCCATAGCACCCCAGGTGAGAACCGCTGGTCTAAGACTCTGTTAACCTCTGATCACAGTAAAACTGTATTTAAAAATATTTTTTAATCATTGGGATATTTTGTATGGATAAATTTAATTGTTGCAGTGCATTTACAATGGCTTGTAGTCTTTTATAATACGCATTTAAATGTGTAGTAAGGAATTAAGCAGTGGGATTTTATTCAGTGTGCATCTTTTTTTTAAAGACTAAGTCCAGCCATTAAAATAAGACAATTAGGGAGAAAGTAATCCACACTTTCAGGGGTGGGCAGTTATTTTAGGTGAAGTTCTGGGAAGCCATTGAGGGCCACGTGACAGGCAGCCAGGGGCAGATAAATATTAACTTTCTAAATTTTTTTTAGGGGATCCACAGGCCAGATAGAATGGCCTGGTGGGCCAGATCCAGCCTGTGAGCCGCATTTTGCCCACCCCTGCTTTAGGTTGTTTTGTATTATATAGAGGCAATATGTGTACAAATAATGCTTCATTGCTTAGCCATTCTTCTCATCCCAGAAATTAAGTGCTGACCCTCACCAGAGAAAAATGTCAAACATTCTTACTGGTTTACAATATAGAAGAATCTTGTACAAGCCAATGGAATTCTTCATTTCCTACCTCAAAATGTACATCAACTTTTATATCTTTGCGCGCACAGAGGACAGATCATCCTTTGCTCTGACTGCTACTGTAAATATTGGCTTTGCATTTTTGTTTTGCTGTGAGACAAACTTGCCTCAAGAATACTAAAACCTAACTTTTTTGGTAAGACATTTGGTTTAGGTTCTCTGTATGTAGGTAACATAGCATTAATGTAATTATAGTAAAGAGTATATTGTGAACATTTGGCCAAAATATAAAAAGTTGACAAATCTCAGCAGTACTTTTAATAACCAGCATGTAATACAAGTAACAACACTACCTCATCCAAATGATTTCAGACTAATTCAATTCTACAGTGATACCATGACTTTCTTTTTCAGGGGGACAATTGTTATTAACATTGCAGAGCGTGCATAAATAGCAAAACTAAAAAACTGAAATTTGGGAAAGGAATTACTCCATTACAACTTCACATGGGTTCTACTGCTTGTAGGTATCTTGTCCCTTCAGGTGCTTGAGGGGAAACTCTCTTTTTAAATGACTAGCATATGTAGTTTGTGACTTTTACAATGTTCTTAGCTCCATGAGACTCATGGTGTCCCTCTTTCTGCAACCATATAGACCTTTGTTAGTGTAATTCCTCTTCTCCCTCTTGCCCTGCAGCCCCAGGACTAGCCGGTTGTGCCACCAGATACATTTTAAATCAAAAACTGTACAGTGCTTATGTAACATCATTTTCAAAAGTAGGTGATAGTCATGAATGACAGTACAGTGGGTCAGCAGTGTTTCTCCCATGGCACACCAGAATAACCCAGTGCAAGTTTGAGGCAGACCAGCGCTAAGCCCTGGGTGCCACTGCTTTTTTTCTCCATGCGAGTGAAACTCCCTACTGCTAAAGCCCCCAGCTCCAGACTGGATCCAGTGGCTCTGCAGGCCATAATTTGTTGACAACTGCTTGTAGCTTCATAGAATCTAAAGACTGAATTTCTGTAGCTAAAACACCTTGGCTAGCGGGGGTAAGGAGTATGCAGAGAGGGTGGCCAAGTGCCCCATATCACCAATTTTCTGGGACGTGGGAAGGCTCGTGACCACTATTTTAAGTCCAAAGGGTAGACAAGCAACTAAAACAGTGCTTCACTGCTGCAACGTCTTTTGCAGGTTGGCATTTGTGAATTCAATCCCACAAACTCCACTGGAAAACCAGTAGCTCTGGCTTTGTGTGGGGTACAGTGAGAGTTGCCCTGTATACTTAAACACTTGCTAATATCAACCTGTTTGTAGAGTTTGAGGTAGGTCTGTGTTTAACCAGCTGTATCTAAATAAATGTAGACTATATACAATAGACCTTCAGGTTGCATGTGGAATTTTATGCAAGGCTATCACCAGTTTGCAGAATTTAAGAATGGATGGCAATTTTTCTGTAGGATTCTCAGGTAATTTTTTTTTTTTTTTTTCCAGCTAAACATTCAGTTTTGAACTTGTAAAATACTTTAAGGCATGTTTTAAAATACTTTAAAATCTGTTGGGCAGAATATCTTAAAGCCATAACAGTCAAATGGCATTCAAATTGTAAATTACATAATTACAACAATTGATTTTGTATCTTTCATAATTCAGTATTTTCTAAGAATACAATAAAAACCACTATCCTTTCTAAAAAGGCTTTTCTTTTTTGTGTACGTCATTTGCAGTATGAAACTATTGTTTAGTGATGTTGTATTTCTTTTATATAGTACTACTAAAACTGATCTCTGGAAACAATAGCAAAATTTATTTATATAGCTCACAGACTCCTAAGAATAGACCCACCAACAAATATTACTGAGTTGGAAGAAAATCCCCAAATGGTTATTTAATAATTATTATGCCCTATTGTGTGTTAAGATTTTTTTTGTTTATGAACTTTCCTCTCTTTGGGGTTAATTCTCTAAACATTTTGAACATTAATACTTTCTCTTTCAGAGAAACACATTTCAGACCTTTTAGACAAGTTGACATTCTACTTTCGATCCTTGTATAGGATCCAGATACTCACTAACATACTTGAAAAATGCGACATGATTTTTTTCATTCACAATAAATACATTTTAGATGTTGATACAGTCTTAGTTAATGGTGTATAAGATAATTAACAGTTTTTAGCTGAAGCTTATCTCCCTATTAATTTAGGAAGTAGTCATTAAAATAAACTTCCACTGGGTTGCACCTTAAGTACTTTTTGTTTTGAAGCATGTAGAAAGAGGTTTAATAGTGGAATGCAGGATGCCCAGATCAAGGCATGTCTTATGCTTCTGGCCTCCTTGTTGCCTGATGTTCCTGTCTGAAGAGCTCTAAACTCATGCTCGCTTGCTTTTAATTATAAATTGTTCTGGTTATCAGTAAATTTGTGTTAGGACCACCTATTCAGTGTCCTGAAAGTCATTTGAAGATGCATTTTCATGAGATTTGAGGATTTTCTTTGCACCCCACTTTGACCTGAAACTTCATATACCTACATGTTGATGCATAACTCTGCTGATGCTCTCTTCCTTTCCACCTTAAGATGGCTGCTTTCCATTCAGAGGAACTGGTTTTAAAAAAAAAAAAAAGAAAAGATGGGAATCGGATAGAAATAAACAGGATGGCAAGGTTGACCTCACTGCAAATTGAAATGCTGTAATAAGGTCCAAGTTGGAAGAACTGGAAGCTGAGGGTGGCTGTATTAATTACCAAACTATAGCATTAAAAATGATGCATCAGTGCCCTGAAATGTCTGATTTCTTAAAGCAGTTAGTACCTCTTTCTTTCTGGGTCTGAATTTTGAGATGTTTTCAAGTTGTTGGATTTTTTTGTGGTTTGTTTTTTTTTTGTTTTTTTTTTTTTGAGGGGGTGTATTTATTTTAGCACCACAATTACTATAAATGCTTTATTTTTTAATGACACACAATAAAACAGTTGATGGTGATATTGGTGAGAGTTGGGTGCAAATGTATGTCTGAAAAGTACATAAGAAAGATTGGAGCCTCGGCATTAGGTGCTAGAGAGGAGCCTTGTAAAAAGCTTACTTGTGCAGAATCTGGTGGACGAACAGGATGGACCAGGACATATAGGTTGTCATTTCAATCAGACCTCTACTGTGAATTACTTCAAAGGATGAGTATGCTTCTCTAAAGCTTCATGAAAGGTAATATGGAAATAACCAGAGCCTCCATTATGCTCTATATCAAATGACAGTAGCTCTTGCCACAAAGATTTCAAGGTACATGGGGAGGCTACGAGTAGCATTCTGGTCCCTTCCTTGTCATCTAAATATCCAAATATGGCAATCTACGCAACCTTTTCTCAAAATCATCTAACTCAAATAGACCATCTAAATGCAGGTTAGAGTTCTGCCCCTGGGTGCATAGCTCCATGTTCATGGATGACTACACAAATATGTGGGCTGGGCATACACAGTAGTATACATAGGTCTTTATAGTGTACTGTTTGTGGACTCACAGCACCCTTAAACTTCTGAAAATGGAATGGGCCAAAACCCATGCCATGCCTACCAGATTTAGACACAAAAACAAGAGAGTTGTTTTTATCCTTTTCCTTCATTACAGAGTAACTTGAGAAGGAAAAAGGTAAAGCTGGAGGTCCTGGGTTCCAGCTCCCCCCCACAACTAGGGTTTGAATTTGTGTGCATCAGAGTGCTATTAAGAAGTCAAATCACCACTCAGCCATTACCCAGTGTCTTCTCTGACATTCATTTTGAAAGTGAATCACTGATGCACCCTTTGGCTGTGTCCACATGAGCATGGACAGTTGGCTCCCTGAGGACAATTAGCAGCAGTGCACCTTGTGCAGCTGCTAGTTGTCCCTAGGGAACACCTGTGCCATATGCCCTGTTGGCGTGCAGCAGGTTACCTCAGTTGGGGTAGGGGAGGCTGGAGTCAGCACTGGGCTGACCCCAGCAGCCTTTACCTGAGGCCCTGGGGGCTGCAGTAGCTGTGATCCTGCAGTTCAGAGCCTGGCCAGCAGCCAGAGCATAGCTCCGGCCAGCCAGGTACCAGTTTTGAGTGATGTATGCTGCCCCTGCATGTGCCACTTGAGTGTTTTTTGACCCCTGGGTATCCAGGGCTCAAAAAAAAATCATAGCACTGCTCCCTTGCAGCACAGAGAATAGCTAAACATACAGTAGGTGGCACCAGAGACATGTCTGTAGTGTCACATGCTGCAGGGCTGTGCTGGTCTGGATGGAGCCTTTAAGGAAAAACTGGATAGAAGGCAATATAGGGAGGGGGAGGCAGGAGTTGCCTCACCTGAGGTGCCTCCTTTCCTCCTATTGCAGCCTTGCTCAGTCCTGGTGGGCATTCTTAATGAGACTCGAGCAGACTTCCAAAGCTGTTGCAGGAGACCCTGGGGCCACAACCCAGCTGTGCGGTTGGGACCATTAAGCCTTACCTCCAGAAATCTCATTGTTTCCTTAGTCCAGTCATACATCAAGCTGAATCACTGCCTAAACTAATCCATTCTGCCTGATTCTCCACAAAAGCCCTGCACATGTGTTTCTTGTCCTGGAGAATGGGACAGACCTTCTTCCTCTGCCATCACTACCTAGTTCTCCAGTTGTGGACAGATGAGTGGTGGGCACAGGACTCTGCTCTCCCTCCCTGTGCCCAGTGAGAGCAATGGTGGGATGTACTTTGAGATCCTGTTTGGGAAGACACTGTACACATGGACAATCAAAGCAATTCCTGTTTGTGTCCTTTTCACCTCTTCTGAAACGCCCTGGAAGTGGCACAGTGTAGCAACATTAGAACAAGCCCTTAATCCCTCCCCCAGTCTGGCGTACCCCGATCAAGTTGCCTATCTCCAAGATCGGCAACCTCCAGCAGTGACCCTAGCCACAGACACATTTGTCTACTTCTGCCCCCATCTGCTTTCCCTCGAGGGCCGGGGGGCAGATATGGGCCACAGGCAAGGGCAGAGGCCATGGGGTTGGGGGGCAGGGAAGGAGGGTGGCTTGAGGCTGTTGTGGGTTGGGGGGTGAAGAGTGGGGGGAAAAGCAGCAAGTGTGAGGGTTGAGGCCCAAGGCACCGTAGTTTAGAGAGGTTCAACTTTTTTAGACTCAAGTAGTCCTTCAAGAAAACACTAGCTCTGCTTTCACCCATTCCTGACTATGGAAAAATACTAAAGCAATTCTGCCTTTCTGTGGTCTTTGAGATCTTTGCAGGAAAATAATTATGACACTGGATTCTTATTTGAAATGTGGGTTTTTCTTATGGATTGTGTGTAGGTGCTGGTACACCAAGAGTACACCAAGAGAATATTGCACAGCAATATTAACCCTGTGAATCTTGTAACCCCCTGGTTGAGAATCACTAGTCTAGAAGATGTGTCATGGGGAATAATGAATGTAGGGGGGGATAAAATAACTTTGAAAATGCTTTGGTTGCTTTTAATTGTTCTAAAATTCACTGTTCACTAAGGCTAAATTTAAGCCATGTTTTACAAATAGTATGTTTCAATACTAAACTTCTACTGTAAAACAGCATTCAGTCAATATTGTCACAAATGGAAAAAGTGTTTGTTATGTGGTTCCAGAGTTGATTAGAGAAGTCAAATAGAGCACACTGTTACCACTGACTAAATGTTCAAAAGTTATATAGCTCACATGTCGAACGTTATTCTTACAGCTTCAACTGAGAAAAACCTGCATAAATCTTTATCAGAAGAATTATGATCACTTCTAAAACGTAATTCATTTATGGCATTTGAGTATTACACCTTTTTACATCCTTTCTTTGAATTGAAAGTGACACTGTTAAAGTACAGAAGGATATATAATGACGGTCATTTTACAAAATTGCTTAAGGTTGTGGTTTGCTTTCAAAGTAAGATGTGTTCTTATATAGTAGTACTTCCTTACATACATCAGTATATTTTTGTTCTAGCTGAAACTGGTTAAAGTTACATTATTGTTATACTATCTTTCTAACTCCCTGACATTATTGATGAAGAACATTAGTTTTATCCAAATTAACACACCAGTTGTGTACCTACCAAGTAGTCAATATCTGTAATTACGACTGCTTTGACAGTTAGGGGTAGGAGACAGAACAGGAAGGCGAACCAAAGAGAGTGACTAATGGTCCTAATGGACACAGGAGCGCACAAATTCATCAGCTACAACTCCATTCAAGTAAATTGAGACATAAGCTTAAGACAGTGGTAAATTTGGCCCATGAGATTCATCTGTCTGTACAGGTTTGCCTTTTTTCCCCTCTCAAGTTTGACCAAACTGAACTGTAGGAAATAGCTTGGCAGGAATGTTCAAGTTAAACTGTGATGGATGCCAAAATTACTTGCATTCCGTTTTGTCTAGAACAGTAAAATAACTGAGGTTCAATATCAAATTAGGTGGTGCCTAGCAATAGAGCTGACAGTTTTTATGGAGTTAAAAGTACTACCTTTGGGTGTGTGGAATGATACTAGATTGTAACTTTTTTGATTTATTTTGGAATTGATGCATGTAACTTCTTAAGAAGCACTTGATATAACTAACGGATTCTGATCTTAATTGTGCCCACACATCAGAATGTAGCTGTAGTTTTATAGACCGAAATTATTCGATCTTCCAATAGATCATCTGCTTTATACAAAATTATGACTTCATCAATCTGCAACTTCAATTTTTGTATCAGTTGTAATATCATTTAATGTTTTTTCTTCCTTTCCACATTTATCATTTGCTGCATTTATGTAAAACTAGAAATACCCTGCTGTCATAGATGTTTACAGCTAACTCTGAGGTATGCTTTGGTTTTGTGGAGTACTTTTAAGTGCAGGATTTGATTTTACAGTTTACTGCTTCCTGCCCAAAGAAGCATTAAATGGAAAGGAAACTCTGACCTGCTCAGTTGTATTTAATTTACATCATTATAACATTTTGTATTTTTCTTAAAAATAAGTAAATGAAATAAACATAAATAAAAACCTGTGTTTGGAGCTCCTAGAAAGTTCAAACTAATAAACTATTGATAGTTCCAACTTACTCTTTTCTGCTAGTGGTTTTGCCCAGTTTGATTCGAACAGAAAAGCTTTTAGTATAAATGTCATCATCCTATCAACCTGTATGCATAATTCTCCTTTTTAAAATATAATTGATTCAAATTTGTGCAGTGTCCCTGTTTTATAGATATATATTCCTAATCGCATGTTTCTTCCCCAAGTTTTATTGGAATAGAGTCTTCAGTTTGTTGATACAACAGCTTTATGTCTGTAGGCATATGCATTTCTCTATACAGTCAACTGTATCAGCCACTGTATTTATTGAGTCTTCATAGTATCATAGTATCATAGTAGTTAGAGTCGGAAGGGACCTGGGCAGATCATCTAGTCCGACCCCCTGCCTTGGCAGGAAAGAGCACCGGG
>JAGPOW010003316.1:33626566-33642371 GCA_030014935.1 Caiman crocodilus
GCCCCGCGGCCCCACTTACCTTCAGGGAATCAGCTGCTGCTCCTGCTGCTTCTTCAGCTGCTTTGCCCGCCGCTCGCTGCCGCTGCTCCTCACCGTCGACGCAAACGCATTGTGGGGTGATGCTTTGCTGTTGCCTTTCTATATGCCTTGCAAGTTCCCTATTATAACAAAGCTAACCAAAAACTGCTACCAGATTTCAATTTTAAACCCAGTGGCATATCTTGTATGTGTATTTATATGCTGTCAGTCCCTTGAGTAATTAGTTACCGAACTCTTCTGTCCTAATACAGAGAGTGCCCCTTTATTTGATATTTCCCTCCCCATTCACCATTTTACAGACAATTTCTATACATCTCTGTTGCTCTTTGTCAATGAATGCACGATGTTACTTGTATGCTATTCTATAATGTATATGAAATGAATTTTGAAGTGGCATTGGATTATAAAATCATGACTGGATCATAGAAGTGATTATAAATCAAAATGTAGTCTATTATTGATACCTTTAAAAGGAAAAGTAGATTGATAATCATACTGACTGTACAGGTATCACAGTGATGAAAACTACAAACATTTGGATATGAAACCCCAAAAGAATCTTGATTAGAAAGGAAACAGATGCTGGTCTGCACTGAAAAATACTCTAGCTGTAGCGAATGATTTCTATTTAATACGAGACTCACAATGCCGACTGCCTTCCCACATTAGTTTTATTGTATTGTGCTACCAAAAGGAAACTGTCCTAGTCTGCATTTCAGGAAGACTGCGTGCAGAAATAATTTATGCTTGTTCTAATATGCAGAATGGAGAAAAATGGCCTCAGGAGCCAGAAAATGTTTGGAAAAGTAGCAGGAACTGCTGTCTGGTGTTTATAGGGAAATAGAAAGCAAATATTTTAATTCAATGGTAGGTCAGATTTTTGTCAATGCCCTCTTTTTCATATATCAGTACATCTAGGATTTAAACGCAGCTTGTTCAAGAGAAAAATGTAAATAGTATAGCAGTAGTTTTGTGTTTTAAAGCTACAGCATTTTTGTGTTGAGCTGTTTCATTTCTTTGTAACTTGGACAAGTTCATCTTTCAAATTGGACTTAATGCAAGCCTGGAAAGTTTCAAAAGTCACCACATGAGGGGGGTGGTGGTTGTTGTTGTTGTTTTAAAATGTGAGCAAATATTTCAGCAGTTTCTGAGCAGGAAAACTTTTGCATGAGGAAAAAAAAAGATTTTGTTAACATCCTTACAGCCAAAATGGCTAGGCAAGGAAGTAGTCTTCCTTATCAGTGACCTTGAATGTTTTTATTGACTGGTTTTCAATTTTGACTGAATAACAGTCTTTCACAAACTATATGTTGCTGTTTCTGTTCATGCTTTCTGGTAATTTCACAAAGCGTGCAACTAAAAGTTCACAGTGTGTGACTAACATAATGTCTTATTAAAAAGCAGGGGAAGGGGTCAGGCAAGGACTCCTTGTCCTAGTTCTGCAGAACTGTTTCTCAGGGAATCTCTCTATCTGTCAGTTCCAGGAGATGTGCATGGATCACTTTGTAAAGATAGGTACTGATAATAGAAAAGAACATTTGCACAGAAAACTTATTCAACTTGTGCAAAGCTTTCTTTCCTATTGAAAACATTGTCCTGGACAAGTCTAAGGTGTTAATTAACTTCTGCAGAAAACTGGTGTGTGTGCATTACTTAAGTGTTGAGATCTCTTTTCAGTGCTTGTACAAGTGCATATTCTTCTGTGGAGTATACAAGCATCATACATTTAAGACTGGTGAGCATGTGCTCTACTCTTCTCTTTGGATCAAGGATATACGAGATAGTGGTATGTGTCTTCTGCTCCTCAGTTACTCTCAGCAGTGTCTTAGGTTGAGGCAGAGATTTTTCCCCCGCTGCTTGTGACCTTATCTTTTATATAACCTGTTTTAATATATTTCCTTTTCATGATAGTTTAAGAGGTTATATTTGGCACCTGTTGATAGTTTTTTTTATTGCTTAAATAAAGGACTTTTGAAAGTCCCCCCGCCCTCCTTCCATCTCTGGCCCCTTTTTGAAAAGTAGAAAATACAGTATTAGGTTAAAGATTTACTTTCTAGGTCTGGCCTTAGATCCTGAATCACAGGATTTCCTGATATGTCATATCAAAGACTGTCCCCTTCAGGACATTTCAGACTGTAGTTGTGCAGAGACTGACAAGTTCTTCACTCAAACTAACAAGTGCGAAGTCTTTTGTTTCAAGATCCCTGACTCCAAGATCCCTGTCTTGATACATTTGCATATGTTTGTCAGAAAGGCTACTTTAAGTTTATCTTCTGATACGCAGGTGCAATTAAAGCACGGTCCATCACTTGGACAGCTGTGATTTTACTCAAAAATGTATCTAATTTGACATCTGAAAAACAGCCACCTGGAACTCTAGTCACACTTCACTAGCCCTTGTGCTGCTGGTCAGATGCTGTATTCTGGAAAGTGGTACTTCAATGACTAGTCTTCTAAGATTCAAAGATCCCAACTCCAAAATGGATGACATCAACTCTCGGTGTCAAAACAGGACTTTGAGTCGGGACACGGGTTTTGTCCCACCACCGTGGAGGGGAAGAGGCCTTTTAGATTACAGCAAGGATTGAAGACCTCCATCTATTCCAGAGCAAACCTCCAGGCCCAGCCAGCCTACTATGGTCCCCTAAATCTGGTTTGTGTATAGATAAGCATATATTGAGATCTGTTTTATGCAGCATTCTAGAGAAAAGAGGGATACATTATTGTATAAAGATAAGGAAATGCAGGGGCTTGGCATTGATAAAAACTGAGGAATTGTTGGAAACTGGAGGAAGGGAATACAAGACTTCTGTGGACATTGATTTGGGTTGTGGGTGATACTGTTGACAGATTCATATCTGTATATTTTGGAGGATGGGATGCACTTTTAAATGTTAAATCTGTTATTTTATGGATTAGATTCATGAATAAAGTTAAAAAATCATCTGGACCACGTATTACTACCCATCAGACTCGCAGGAAAACAGAGCCTGATAGGGCCTCCCTGGAGCAGACTCACAGGACTGCTCACAGAATCAGGCTTCCTGGACAAACCTGGTGAAGGGAGATACTGGCTTGGCTGGACCCATGAGGTGGACCCTGGGGTGTGGGATAATAGGAATGACTGAGCCTGTGGGTGTGATGGGAGGGGGATTCTCAGCTGGTTGCATACACTGGTGAGTCCAAACCAGCTCCCCTTCAGCTGCCGCTGTCACCTCTGAGAGGGATTGAAGCTACCCATGTGGTGTGGGACAGCATGGAGGTTTCAGAAAGGGACAGGGAACCAGGTCTTCTGGGTTCTCTTTCAGCCTTTGGGAGATGATGGGGCCTGGTGAGTTAGAGCTGAGGCCTGGGTTCTTTCTGGGTTCTGATGGGGCAGGGGCTCAGAGACCACAGAACCACCTTAACAAGTTGACAGGGACCAGCAAAATACCTTGGATCCTTGTGCTGTGCATGAAGGCTCTGGTTGATAGAGCAGAGGGACTGGGAAGCAGAACTCCTGGGTTCCACCCCAGCTCTGGGAGGGCAGTGGGATGTCGTTAGCTGTCATGGTTCCTCTGCTTTACCTGTGGCGGGTTCAGGTGATTAGGTCTGTGTTGTGCCAGGGTTGAGGGTATTATGTAGGCTGTGTGGATAGGGGTGATTCTGCCTCAGGACTAGATGTGACCTCTGGAGGTACCTTTTAGCTCTACTTGTCAATGGGCATTTATACGTGTGCTCTGGGAGTGGAGGGGGGAGGTGGCACTTTAATTATAGCAGTTCTGAGAGCAAACACCAGTGTCTCCTATATCAGTGTCCCCAAACTTAAAAATGGCAGTGAGGGTACTTTAACTAAAGTTAGTTTGACGCACTTTAGTTAAATCGCCCCCACCGCCATTTTTAAATGCAGGGATGTTCATATACAAGATGCTGGAGTCTGCTGGAGCATGGTAATGACCATGCTTCAGCAGACATTGTCAGTGGCAATGCACAGGGGATGTAAGGGGGTGCACAGGCACCTCCTGAGAGTGCTGGTGGACCACCTGACAGCCAGAGTTTCCAGGCAGGGGGGCAGGAGAGAGCACTGGTGCCCCCCTGAGAGTGCCGGCTGCAGTGTGGGGGCACCAGGAGAAGCGGTCCCAGCTGTGGCCAGTAGTGCTTACCCAGAAATGCCAGTGAGAAGCCCAGACGTACCAGTGGTGTACTGCCACCACTTGCGGGTTGGCTGTGGGGGGACCTCCCCCTGGTAACTGACTGTCTGTTGGGGGGGGGGGGGAGAGGCAAGTGCCCCCTCTGACTCAGGAGGCACCAGTCGCCCGTGGACTTGATTAATTGAGTCTACTCTGATACGCTGTCATTGGCCCTCACTACAAAAACTACAAATTTTAAATATTTAAAAGAACAGGAAAGAGTCACACAATTGCTTTTCTCCTCGAATCTGACCAATGCTGTGCATTCAAAAGCTTGTCTAACTCTCTCCCAACTATGCAATAGGTCCAATAAAAGATCACCCAAAGAAATCCTTGTCTCCTGCATTATTCCTGCACCATTATGGCAGCAACAAATTGAAGGCTTGTCTATTTTCACAAAATCAACAAACCTAAAGGCAGGTTGAGTGGTGAGAGGTAACCAGGTAACTACCAAGCCTTCTGGGTTCTATTCCTAAGCCGACCACTGATTTCCATGGACATGGAGAAGGTAACCAATACATTTGTGCCTCTATTTGCCCATCTGTAAAGCAAAGATGCCAGGTGTCAAAGTTTTGCAGGTCAGTTTTCCATAGAAATAAAACCTTTCTTCTCTTTTTTCTAGACTAAATAATTCTTGTTCTTCCAGCCTTTCTTAATACATCATTGCTTTCTAAACTTTTAAGCATTTTTGTTTGGTCCCCTATGGACTCTTCCCCAGTTTGCCCACATCTTTCTGGAAGTGCCAGGTTCCAAACTACTTTTGTAGGTGAGGTCTGCTCAGAGCTAAACAGTGGAAGAGTGACTTCCCATGACTTGCATGCTGCACTTCTGTTAACGTAACCTAGGATGACATTGCTTTTATACAATATTATGCAGTTTACCCATGTCCGGTTGCAATTCACTCTAATGAATTGCCCATTGTACTTGCCCTTGGAGCGGCATGACACAAAGTGAATGGAGGCAGGCTCCTGGGCGCCAGTAGCAGGAGCACAGACCTGCAAGCAACACAGGACCATTTCAAGGGCTTCAGGAACAGCTGCTGCTTCCTCTGCACATGGAGGCTGCAGCTGGAGTTGTGGTGTAGACAAGCTCTCAGCTTTACATGCTGAGTGTGTGAGTTTGTTGCTCCAGTAGCGTGACCAGTGGAGGGCAGGCAAGGGCAAGCCCCAGATGCAAGTTTAGAGGAGGCATCAGAATGGCAGTCCCTGGGGAGCCCACTGCCACAGCAGCACCCAGGTTATGTGGACTGCAGCAGCAAGGGCCTTTGGCAGCAACAGCAAGGCCTTTGAATTTCCAGCCGAGTAAGAAAAGCGCATGCATATACACGTGCACATATGCCCTGGGCAGAGATGCCAGAGCACAAAACTTTCTAGCTCTGCCTCAGTGACACACTAACATTGCCAGCACAGTGAAGGGTTTGGGGAATGGTCAAAACCCCTTCCCCTACCCCGGACCTAGCTCTTCTCCTCCTTTCAGTCACACCACCTCTTCCTCCCTGTGAGCACATGCATGGTGATGATCCCAGGGACCAGGACATGCAGCACCCCCAGATGGACAGGCCTCTTAGGGCAGCAGTAGGATAGTGATGGGGTACCTGGATAGATCAATACATATTTAGGAATTACGTCAGTTTAGAAACAGAAACACATGCAGGTGGCCAGAGATCAGACTCCAAACTTCTTGGCTCAGGCCAGACCAGAGGCAATATGGAGAATCCCAGTTCTGCAGTGACTAAATCTCTGTCTACTCTGCTGATCTGCTGGGGTTTGTAGAGCACAGCCAGCTGACACCAGCAGCACTGAGTCCAAGAGAAAGCACGGAGCTCCAGTGCTCTAGACAGCATAACAATAGCAGGCCAGAAAGCAAAAGGAGTGTTCTTCAGCCCAGTGAGGTGGACACTCTTGGAGTTCCCTGCTAATAGCATCTTTTTTTTTAACCAGTGACCCTCTAACGGAAAATGCAGAAACAGTCCTGGCCTGACAGCCAGCATGAGCCAGAAAGCAAGCCAGTCAGACCTTCACTATGATGATGCTGGACTGAAATCTCTACAAGTACAGAGGGATGTCAGTCAGTGCTGGTCATGACAATGGATGGAGAGAAAAATGGTGGGGAGCAAAAGCAAAAAGGAGCAAGGGGGAGGTTAAGATTATTGTACAAAAAATTAAAATGTACAAAAAGTATTAATTTTGCCAGAAACTTTTCATGACTAATTTTTGCTTGCTTGCTTGCTTTCTTTGATGAACACAGTCCCCCTGGCACCTCGAATGGTGTGTATCCTGGTTGAGGGCAGGCCTACGCATTCAGGTACCTCCTGAGTTGGGGGGGAGGGGGGAGCACCTGTAGAAGCCAGCTGGCAGTGTTGGCAGTGGGGATGGGGTTGGCGAGCAATCACATGTGCATGCTTACTCTCCTAATACTCCTAAGAGACCTGGTGTGGATGGACACTGCCTTCAGCTAGCGCCTGCCCGTGGAGAGGAGGGGAAGGACTTCTCTGGAGTTAATGGTTTGGGGCAGAATCAGATTGTGCTTGGATACCTTACACCAAGTGAGAGACCTTGTGGGAGGGCAGGATCTGGACCAGGGTCCCTGCCCAACTGCCATGTACAGGACCTGACACAGGAGGCCCTGATATAAAGCTCCCATGTTATTGCATTGCTAGGTTGACTGGGGCAGCGCAGAGAATAAATATTAGTGCCAGGTGTTGTCTGGTCAGTCTCAGTGCATCCCAAGAGACTCATAGGTGTAGCTAGTAGTTGTAGAAAGATTTTAGAGATAGTAGAGAGTTGACAAGGGAGTAAAGAAGATAGGTAGAGAGTAGCTAGAAATAGTAGAGCAAGGGAAAGAGTAGATGGGGAGACGCAGCCTGACCTCGCTAGTGCCTGCAGGCTGGTTTGGCAGGGTCATTCCTGCAGTGCTATGGGTGTTCACTAGGTGGCAGGGTCAGCCCAAAAAAGCAAAGCCTTGAGGAACTTATGGGGAAGCTATTCCTGGCAGGGGCTGTCTTCTAGTCTGCAGATCCCAGGATATGTGGCAGACCTAGAAGCCAGATTTCCACTCCCCTCTTTTCGAGGACCCCCCCAACTCACTGTTTTTCCTTGGGACAGTTGGACCAGCCCCTTCTCACTCCCCTGACCTCCTGCTGGAGCAGAATAAAGCTGACTTTCAACTCTAAAATCTAATTTGACAATGAACTCATACCCTTGACTGCTTTTGAACAACTCTTCTGTCATAAGGAGATGGACTGCCATTGTCCCCCTGCTTTGTCTGTGGCAGGTTAAGATGTTTTTGGTGCTTTTACACCATGTGCTTGTAGTTGTGTGACAGGGTTGCTTGCACAGCTTTAAGGATTGGTGAAGCAGGGACTTATCTGGCATGGTTTGGATAAGGGTAACTGTCTGAAGCAGGAGGTCAGACTAGATGAGCTGTAGAGGTCCCTTGCAGCCTTACTTTACTTTTCCTTTTCCATGATCTCCTAATGAGTATGATGTAGTTGCAATTTTCCCCACATAAATTCTAGGAAAGGTTTTGTGTGTCCTGTAATACCTGACTATGCTGCAGTCTGTTCCTACTACACTTGTGGAAGCTACTGCCATGTAAACCACAGGGTGACAAGGTAGGTATGCTTTGCCTCCCAATTAACCTGACCACAGCATAGACAAGAGGGGGAGAAAGGGACTGGGAAACTCCTCTTCTGGCAGCTGTGTTCTGCTGGGAAGTGAGCATCTGTCCAGCAAACGCCTTCTAGGAGCAAACAGGCATGGACTGGTCCCCTCCACTCTTCCAGGCATTGGCGACATGTAGGGGACGTACGTGGGTGCACGTGCCCTCCCACCCCCTAAGATTGGCCATGCACCCCTTGGAAAAGGCGGCAGAAGTGCACTTCCAGTTTTGTTTCTGGTGACTTTGGGCTCGATGATCAGCTACGGGGATCTCCCTCAGTCAGCAATTGGCTGCTGGGGGGATTAGGAAGGCACCAGATTAGGAAGGCACCAATCACCCATGCTTCCAAGTCACAGAAAATTGAGCATAACCTAGCAGGAGACAAGGTGAGAATGGCCCGCTTCAGGACAGTGGTTTACGTCAATCATAATCTCCGTTCAAGTCTATAATCCTAGAACACAGGGCCTAAAAAGGTGGGATGGGAGAGCTAACCATCAACTAGCCACCTGATCCCTTACTCAGGCAGTAGCATACCTTCTCCATGTCCCTTGCTGGGCAGGTCTTGAGCCATGGCCATGACAGCAGCTGGAGAAGGGCATACACATAGTGATTGCATCCGTCTGAGAGAGGAAACTGCTTCCCCCATGGCCCTGGCAGCTGAGAGGAGGGGCCTGAGCCAAAGTGATATCTGAAGCCCTCTTTTGCTTCTGCCACAGATACTGGAACCAAGCCCCCCCCCACAAACCTCCACAAGCATCACCACCCTCTGAGCCTTGATATCAGCAGGGATGCCATTAGCATTTGTAGTCAGAGGAGGCAGAAATAAGCGTGTGTGACCCTCAAGCATCCAGCCCTTAAGCATCCTCTGACAGAGAAACAGCTCTTCCCCCATCCCACACCTTCTGCTGCTCCTGGTGCTCACTGTGGGATAAGGGAGGGACTTTTGCCTTCTTGCCCCATGGCTGTGGTTGGGATTCCCCCCATGGGAAGCATGCTGACAGCAGAGGCTTTCCTGGCTGATACACTGAGGGTGGCTGGCAGGGGGAATCCCACTGTGACATCCCCACACCTGCAGGCTCACCTGCCTATCACCCCTGCCCCAGCAACACAAGCAGGAGGGAGGGAACAAGCAGGGGACAGGGGAAAAAACAACACAAGGGGTTTAGCAAACCAGGGTTTATTGCATAGTAATGGGCAACTGAGTCAGATGATTTAGGAGCACACCACATACTCATATTATACACTTGTCATGCACACCGTTCACACAAAGTCACCTATCCACAGTTTTTTGAGCCTTTCTGTAATGGCCAGTCTCAGGCTTCTTTAAGGCAATATCCAGTCAAGAGGAAGCGCTGGCTCTCTTTTTCTCCCGATTTGTAGGTAGGTTGGTGTTGGTGGTCAGGGTGCTCATTAGACTAGTTTTTCACTGCCTTTTTATCTCCTTTTGGGCAAACTTCAACTAAAGCCTGGAGGCTTTTTTACCAATCACTGTTTACCTTTTCTCATATATTTATTTTGGATTCTGTTACCAGTTGCACGTTGTTTTATACATTCCAGTCTGTTTTTCAGTCCCATGTTGTGCCATTTCCACATTCTTAAGAGCCCTGTATCTTATCTTGTTACTTAGTGTAGCTGGTTCATTTAACCATTTTATCATTATTCCATTTAACCATTACTTCATCTCATTTATTGATAAATAAATAAACAGACTCACTTGCTGCTTTTTTCAGAAAATGGTTGACACAGTTAAGATAGCTACTTAGCATAAGCAAGTGGCTGTCTTAGCATAAGCATTCATAAGCAAAATAGGTATAAGTATAACATAAGCAAAGTTATTATAGCACAACTATAACATATTTTAAATAATAATAGCATATTCCAAAACATATTCCAACACTTTGTTTCTTTTACAAGAGATGATTTGCCGAGACTTCCAGTTCAGCTCCCCAGAGCAAACTGCTTCCCTGGTGCCCACCAGCATCCAGCACAGCTCATGCTGTCTCTCCCTTTCCTGCCTCTTCACCATATCCTGGGGCAGGCTAAGGTGATGAGATTTGCTGGGTGGTGCTGGAGTGGGGCAGTGGTCCTTTCCATCCCCCCAGTTCCCCATCATTCCTTCCATCCGTCAGAAGCATTGGTGTTATCTCCCCATGCACTGGGGCAGGACCCACCCAACTGAAGCTTTCCCTCCCACCCAGAACAATGCAACAGGGGCAGGGGCAGCGGCAGGGACATGGGCAGGAGGAGGAGCCACTGCTGGAGCCAAAGGCATCCCAGCCGGTCAGCTGTGCATGTTGGCTAGTGTGGGGCTGGCAGGTGCAGGCAAGAGTGTGTTGCAGGCTGCCAGCAGGGCTCAGCCCCAGTGGACTGTGCCACCCAGGCAAGCTCTGCTGCATGTGCCTCCCCACCCCTCCCCTCCCATCACTGCCAGCCAGGTCCTGGGACCTAGCACCCAAGCAGCCCCCCAAACCTTCCACACATGAGCACATGCCCCCCACCCCCCTCAAACTCCCTTCACAGGCAGGGACGTTTAGGGAGTGGATCCTCAACACTGCTCCCTATCCACTCATGGCCGCATCCCAGGGAGTTTTGGTGAGTTGTTTCACCAAGGGCGGGAGAGGAGTGCTGACCTGCCTTGTGACAACTCATGAAAACTCCTTATGTGGCCCCTGGGCCCAAATAATTGCCCATCCCTATCATAGTCAATCAAAATGTTCTTGACACTGGATTTCTATTTGAAATCTTTGGTTTTATCCTGTGAATCATGTGTAGGGGTCTGCATATCTGACAGTGCTAATATTGCACCACCCCCCACGTCAACCTTAAAAGGATTTTATGGCATCCTATGGCTGTGTAGGGTGTTACAGCACCCTGGGGGACAATCACTAATCTAGATTCTGCTGTTTTGCTGTAATGGAAGCACAAGAGCTGTGCCACCATCCTTTGTTCTGTTGCTGTGAAACATGAAGATAGTTAACTAAATAAAAATCTAAGTGTGGAACTCCTGAGTGGATAGAATCTCTTTGGCTGTGATTTAGGAAAGAACTGCAATAAAGATGATAAAGGGCTTGGAAAATGAGTCATAGGAAGAGATGATGAAGGAACTAGGCAGGTTCAGCTTTCAGAAAAGGCAGTTAAGAGGGGGCATGATAGCTGTCTTCAAATACTTTAAGGGCTTCCATAAAGAAGAGGGAAAACACCTTTTCTCTCTTGCTGCAGAGAGGATGCAGATAGTTTCATAGTTGCTAGGGGCTGGAAGGGACCTTACAGATCATCCAGTCCAGCCTCCCTGAACTTGGGTAGGAAAGACTGCTGGGATCAGATGAGCCCAGCAAGATGGGCATCAAGATGCTTTTTGAAGACTACCAGGGTGAATGACTCTACCACCTCTGGAGGGAACCTGTTCAAAACCCTTGCCACTTGACTTGTAAAGAAGTTTTTCCTTATGTCTAGCCTGAAATGATCTTCAATCAGTTTGTGCCCATTATTTCGTGCCCTCCCCTGGGGATCTTGGTGAACAGATGCTCCCACAGGCCCTGATGTATGCCCCTGATATACTTATAAACTGCCACCAAGTCCCCTCTGAGTTTTTTCTTCTCCAGGTTGAACAGTCCCAAGTCTTTCAGCCTCTCCTCATATGACCTGCTCTCTAGGCCTCTAATCATGCACGTGGCCCCCCTTGGACTCTCTCAGGCTTCTTCATATCCTTCCTGAAGTGTGGCACCCAGAACAAGACTCAGTACTCCAGCTGCAGGCTCACCAAGGCCGAGTAGAGTGGAGGATGACATCCTTAGCCCTGCTTGAGATGCCTCAATAGATGCATGCCAGTGCTCCTGTTGTAACCAAAGCCAAAGGTTTCTGGTTAGAGGGTCTTGTCCTCCACTCAGGGTTACACAATTGTACCATATTTGGGGTCAGGAAGGAATTTCTGTCCATGGTCAGATTAGTATGGACTGTGGGGTTTTTTGCCTTCCTCTATAGTGCAAGGCCCTCCTAACTGGGATCTCTTGATCACATATTTACAACCTTTTATAGAAGCAGGACATTGGCTGTCATGCTTTCCCTGCTTCATCTATGGCAGGTTAGGGTGTTAAGTTTGTGTTGTGTCAGGGTTGACCGTAGTCTTATGTAGGGATTGTATAGTATGGTTTGATTAGGGATGATTTTGCCTCAGGCAGGGGGTTGGCTTAGCCTAGAAGACCTCTGGAGGTCCCTTCCAGCCCTACTTCTCTATGATTCTATGATTCTTTATTGTATTATAATGACAGATTTTACTGAAAAAAAGGTTTGGGGTGAAAACTGGTAATTTTTCAGGTTTTTGCTTTTCAAAAACTGACGTAATATTTTCTAGACATGCAAAAGGCTGCTAATTTTATTTTTCAACCTGAAAACTGATTCTTTTTTCATGAAAAATAAAGAAAAATGATTTTTTTTAAGTATGCAAAGATATATTTTAAAATTCTAGAATTTTATATCTGACAGAGAGAGGACTTTATAGCTGACATAGATATAAAAGAGCTTTTTTTCCCCTTCCAGCTCAACCAGTGAATCATGAAGAATGAACAGACCTGATTGTTTAAACAGGTGCTTGTCTTCACTGTGGAAGTGTGTACTATATTCCTGCTGTTCCTGACCACTGTTATTTCCTTCTACTTCAAATCATGAATTCTTCTGTTCAATCTTTTTCTAAAATCTACAGGGAAATTTTTCATACATTCTAAAATTAGTCTTGTAAATCTAACTGCCTTTTTTTGAAAGTACAGACTAGTCACAAGTCCTACTGTGGTCAATAGTAACTGAAGGGTCTCAGATTCTATGAAAAATGAAGCAAGTAAGTGCATAAATATTGGACTTAGGGCCACAGTTTTTAAAAGTCTGCAGCAATTATGTTGATTATTTAGCCTAAGTTTACTCAAGAAGCTCTGACTGTCAGAAATTGCTGTTCATCTTCATTTTGAAAATCAGGCCAGTTAAGGTGTCTCAACCTGGGCATACAATTACTGATAACTCTTAAAGTTTGATGGATTAAACTTCAATTTAGGCACCCGGTTTTAATAATGTTAGTCTATACATGTAGAGCAAAATGTTGGACTTCCTTGCAAATGTGCTGTAAATCTGTCCAATGCTTTATTTGAAGCTTGAACTACACAATCCATTTTCTACTTTAAACTACAGATGGCAGCACACTACAGCAGACTGCTACAGATGTAGCCACGTGTGAATCATTTAATCAACTTGCTCAGATGAAAGGAAAGCATTTTCGCGAATAAAAAGGTTTACTGTAATAACCACACTGATTCAAGAAGAACCAGAACAGAATTTCAGCTTAAGATCCCACAAAATAAGATGTAATTGTTTTAAGCATAACTTGTTCTCTCCTGGGGAGAAATACTACAACTGAGGCATTCAGAGCACTCATAATATCACTGTTTTAGTCAGATGTAAATTTCTAGAATCTTAGAATACATTTCTAAATCTAATTAAAAAGGGGCGCATTTACACATGCATTTAACTGCAGAGTAAACTAATTAGCTCCTTGATAAAGCTTCACCATGTATACGTGCTCTGGTGTTTGGGCACAGTAAAATAGTTAACTCCACTGTAAGATAGTACTGTCAGGCAGAGTAAGAAACTGAACTGAAATGCACATTTAGACGGTGACAGGAGCTGGTTGGAGCATGAGGATGCTGACATGTGGGGGCCAGACTTGCCACACAACTCTGCAGGTTCTGCACCTGTCTGCCCCAGCCAGCCCCTTCACTGCCTCATGCCACCACCCACAGACTGGGGCTGACCTCCTGTGCCCCTGCCAACCCTGGGTTGCTCTGCCCTGGCTCAAGTTGCTGCTGTCCTGGATGAACATGTAAACATTGCACCCAGGAGCAGTTTCCTCTGGCTTCAACTGCTCTGGAGTTTATTGCTGCACATTAATTAATTGATTATGTAGATGCAGCCAGGATGCTCTAGATAAATAATTCACAAAATATTCAGTTTGCACATGCTATGAATGTTGGCCTAAGACTAGGGAAAATGTGTTAGAGACATATTACAGCTTAGGTTCTGGTCCAAAAAAAGCCTTTAAACATCTGTTTTAGGCTGAGCATGTGAATAGACTCGATGGGCGTGTCCACGTGTGCAGGCACGTGTACTTGCAGCAGCTCAAATAGGAGCTGCACAAATCTGAGATGGGGATTTCTGTCTCAGTGCATGTGCCCCAACATGCGCTTTTGTGTGGGGCAAGTTGTGCTACTTGGGGCAAAATAACCCTGCCTAGCTCCTTCCAGATCTGCAGCCAGGGGGAGCTAGAGCCTGGGGCCAGCACCTATGCTGGTTCCAGCAGTATAAAAACCTGCCCTGTGCTGGCCCCAGCAGTATAAAAAGCTGCCCTTGCAAGTAGCTCAGGGCTACTCTCTTTCAGGAGCTTCTGAGGCCTGGCCAATTAGTATCTGGGGACACTACCCCTTGTGCCAGCTGGACTACTGAAGCAGCCCTCACCTGGAGTGGTCCCTGCCCCTCTACCCACTGCAGCAGTCTGGCAATGGGGGCTACTGTCTAGCTGTGACCTGCTGCCACCTGTGACAGCACCACCCCCTTGGGCCTGTGGCCCCATGGCTGCGTGCCCGCTAACTTGGATGGAGTTCCCCCACTCTGCCATCTGGGCAGCTATTGCCCAGAAGATGTGTTCCTTGTGGTCGCCCACTTTGAACTGTCCAAGTGTGTCCTCTTGGGCCCAAATGGCCAAGAGGTCAGCCACCTTGTCTGCCCTCCAGCTGGGTCCCCAGTGCTGGCCCTGGACAGGCTCCTCTGTCCAGGTCTCACCTCTTGTCTTACCAGCAGAGATCCTGGTGTTCCCTGTTTAAAAATTGCAAATTCTCTGATAAGAAAACCAAATTCTTTCATTAAAATACCCAAAATACTGTTCTTTCACTATTAAAATGAAATGCCACTACATATACAGAGATCAGTTGAGCAATGTTTTATTGATCTATTTACATGTTTAAAGCAATTTGGAAGCCTACCAGTGCTTTTATTATCATAATAAAATAAATTCTAAATAGCTGTACAGTTTGGCATTTACTTTTGTCTTTTTTGTCATAGAAAAACCAGAGATGCCCCTACCCCCTTCACTCACCAAGATGTGAAGATCTGAGCAGCGCTGATATGATAGTGCTTTGCCCCCACCCTCGCCTCTCACTCTCAACCCATAGCCTGTCCCTCACCCCAGCCACCTCACTCCTGACCCACGGGGCCAGGTGAGGGGACATGGAGGTGGTTCTGGGGGTGTGGGCTTTATAAGCAGGGATGTAGATTGTAGCCGTGTTGGTCTAAGGACATAGGCAGACAAGGTTCCTTAGGTGAATCTGATATCTTTTATTAGACCAGTCCTAATAATTGGAGAATAGTTATTAAGCAAGCATTCCGGTTCAAAAACCCTTTGTCAGGCTAAGGAAGCTTCAGCAGTTGGTGTGTGCTCTTGCTGGATGGAATGAAAAGTAAAGAAGCCAGGGGCTAGGCTGGTATGCATACAAGACAGGTAGTCAGTGAAAATGTAGATTGAGGAGTCAATGGGTGAGAGACAGGTGAGGGGAGGGGGAAAAGAGAGAAGGGGGATGAAAGTGGGGAGATACCTGGGGAGTCAGATGTCAGGAAGGTTATAATGTGTCATAAATCCAATGTCTATATTTAGTCCATGATTTTTAGTATCCAGGTTGATGAAGTGGAGTTCATAGGCTCATCTCTGGGAAATGTTTTGTAAGTTTCCTTTGAGGATCAGGACTAAGAGATTGGAGAAAGAGTGGTTGTCTTGTGAAAAATGTGCCCTCACTGGTAATTCGGTATTTCTGTCTTTGATGGATTTCCGGTGTGCGTTCATTCTGGTGCGCAGTTGTTGTTTGGTCTCTCCTACGTATTTTCCATCAGGGCATTTGGTGCATTGG
>JAGPOW010003316.1:33642471-33689219 GCA_030014935.1 Caiman crocodilus
ACAGTATGCCAACCTTTTTATGAGCCACCTGGAAGAAGACTTCCTCAAGAACTGCACCATCAAACCCTTGTTATACTTAAGATATATCGATGACATCTTCATCATTTGGACTGAAAACTTACAATCTCTGACTGAGTTCCATCAGAAATTCAACAATCACCATCCTTCCATTCGACTTTCTCTACAATACTCCAGCACCAGCATCTCCTTTTTAGACATGATGATCTGTATCCAGAATGATAAAATCCAGAACACGTTATACAAGAAACCCACAGACCAACATACTTATCTGCACAGAACTAGCAATCACCTTAAACACACCAAAAAAGCTGAGATATAACAGCCAACCCCTCAGATACCACTGCATTTGCACTGACGAGTTGAAAACTGTGTTTTAACTGGTACACATTTACTACACAGCAATGTTTTGGTCTGCTGAATCTGTTTCTGTAAAAAATTGAAAATTGCTAAAATGTGCCATAGGTTGGGTATTTAAAAAAAAAATCTTAGAAAAGACTTCCCTTCCTATGCTTTTCAGATTACATAAATTGAGTACAGCTGTACTCAGCACAGTTTCTGTTAATAAAGTATACACAAAGTGTGAACTGGTAAAAACGTGCCTGCCGAGTTTTTTGTGCCCTTAACCTTAGTTATGAAGGCCTCCTGGGAAGAAGGCAAAGTCATTTTGTTAACATGGGAACATAATTTCCCTGTTCCTGCATTATGACAAATATTTATAGGAATATAAACCTTTTTCCTGTGTTCATGCTGCTTTTCTGTAGCATGAATGCATTTTTATAGCCAGATACCCACCAAAAGCCTTTAACATGACTATACTTCTTTTTAGAACTGCAGTCTAGTCAATCACGATCTAAGGCAGGCAAGCAGCAAGTCATTGCTGGAATGATGCATCAGCTTTTAAATTTGGGTGAAGCAATAAGCTTAGCCTGGTACTGCAATTACTTAGAGTTTACTAAATAATGCAAGAGTCCAGCATTTAATCTATGGATTCTTAAAAAAAAACAACCCTAAAAGCGAAGATAATATTTTAATAATTTTGGATTCTTCAGAAGTCACCCACTAATTTAGGTAAAGCAAAGTGTTGGCCTCATTACAAGTACTTCATTAAGTTCAAATGACACAGGAAATGATAGCAGCTCCAATGACTTCATAATAAACCTTTGTAATATTCTGAAACCAGTTCTGAGACCTGGTAACTTAGTTATCTTTTTCATGTAAAAATTGACTTTATAAAAAGTAGCTTATAATAAAAGCCATTTTCTTGAACTGATTCCAGGACCTTGACAGCAAGCACTGTTAAGTGCACATGTAAATTCCAGTAGGATCAAGCTTAGTTTTTATGTATGTGTTTTCTGCTACTGCTAGGAGGCAGCAGTTGCATGGTTTCAGTGATGCTGAATTAAAAACCAAGCTGTACATTTCCCAGAAAAAATTTGGGCAGATATAACCATAACACTCCCTTTAGCAATATGACTCTCACTAAAGCCAAAGTTTTAGGCATTGCTTTGAATATTTTATATACTCTAATTTTTTATACTACCCATCAAATATTTTTAGTACTATTAAAGTCAAAATTACTCAGAGAGGAAGCCAGTAAACTGACAATAAAACGAACACTCTACATTTCTCAGGAATAAAGCTGTAATTTCAATCATGGTAATTTTTAGCATATTTCAGGGCAGAGATGGACAGGGTAGCAAACCAAAATGAATGGAAACAGCTAAATATTTAGTCTATGGGTGCATTTCCTTCCAAGGGAGTCTTGCTTTATGGAGACCATAGTATGACAGGCTAATGCTAATTGTTTCCTATAGGCTAACATCTCTGCTAAGCTACATTTCCTATGGTTCTGTGTGTTCTACTTTCTGAGTGGCTGGGTGCCTGGTGGCATAATGACAGTAGGATAATTATAGTTTCTGGTTTATTGATATAACTTGACACATGAGCACTTATACAATAATAGACTCCTTTCCCCCTAGCAGCCCCTTTGGGTTTATTGAAACTGTTTTGAACGTATCATAAACTACCCTGGAGAAACCACTGTTGTTCTGGCTTAAGAAAGTCCACACTTTTATACCACTCTATATACCACTAATTATACCCATATGCCAATACATATCCATGTATAGATAAGCCCTTAGATTGTAAGTTTTCCTGTTGTGGGTGAACACTCTGTTTTAACAAGGAACAGAAGCTCAAATCCCTTTATTCTAGGTAGCATTTCACTACAAATAGTAGTATGGTGGCTTTAAGTGGAGCAACAAGAACCCAGATCAAAGCATTCACAAATTTCACATCTACTAAGTATTTCTCCTTTGATGTGGAAACTATCCCCCACTTTGTCCCACTTGTTTTAACTGTAAAAATGATTGACTGAAAAGAACTAATTTATTTCTAATCTTAAAGTCAGAAGGCAATGTTTCACTTTCTCACTGGTCTATAAACTCTGAAAGTGGGGTTTATAACTGCAACAATAATGGAACCGAAGCAATAAAATGAGACAGCATGTTGATCCTTCCATACTGCTTGCTACTTACCCAAACCAGTGGCAAAGCCTAACTGTGATGGTGTGGCCCCAGTCTTCCAAGCACATAAGTATGTATATGTCTTATTCAGGAAATAAATCCCATTGAAGTAAATGGAACTGCTTTAATGGGTGTGTGAAACAGGCTATATTTGATTCAGATTCAGCCCAAACTGGGGACAGTGATTCAATATGTTGATTCAGATCACTGTCCCCTATTCAATTCAGCCAAATCCAAATCTGAAGAGTCAATGCTGATTTGGAGAATCAGTGATTTGGCCATAGACACAGCTTTAAATGTTTTTTCTACATACCTCGAGGTACCAGGTGCTGCTCATGAACGCTGTGATTGTGGGGTGGATGGAGCGTCCCATAAGAATGCAGGGTGGCCCCCCGCATGCTTGACGGCGAACCTGGAAATGGACCAGAAGTGCTTCTGCCAGGAAGCATGCTGGGGTGACCACCTGTGCCCCCTCCAGGTTGGCGATCAGCTGCAGGGGGACCCCAGGTGCACCCCCCAGACCTAGGAGGGTACCAGGTGTCAAGCTAGGGGGTACAGGAGGGCCCCTCAGCATGCTCCCTGGCGGACCCAGAAGTGGACCAGAAGTACTTCTGGGCCACTTCCAGGTTTGCTGCCAAGCACACAGGTGGCCCCCTTGCACTCCTGTGAGGCGTTCCATCCACCCCACAACTGCAGTATTCATGAGCTGTGCCTGGCACCTTGACACATGTAGAAAAAATTTTTAAAGCTGTGTCTATGTCCGAATCTCTCTGAATCAATTCAGAAGGTTCTGACTTGATTCAGAGAGATTAAAGGGTCTCCTGATTCAATTCAGATTTGGAGATTCAGCCACCAAATCGGGCTGAATCCCTATCAAAACAAATCGGGGATCGAAGCTTCGCACAGCCCTAATGGATAGTGGGTACAAGGGCAGAGAACTACAAGTCTCTTCACATCCCTTTCTTCAGGGCTTGGCTAATTTTCAAATTCAGTCATTCAAACCAATGCCAATTACCACAAACCATAGGCTGTGGTTCTCAATCTTGTTAGACTCAAGGCACCTCTGGAAAATGCCAGCTGGCTCTGACTATAAGAAAATAATAGAACAATTTTTTGCTGTTACAAAGAACTAAGAAAGACCAGAAATACTGTTTTTAACATTAACATGTTTTTAATTCTATGGATTCTTATTTGAAATCTCCGGGTTTATCCTATGAATCATACTTGCCCACTTAACAGCATGCACCTCACAGTCCTAACATTATGTGGTACCCCGTGATACCCTTGAAAGGATCTCAAGGCACCCCAGGTGCTGCAGCACTCTGGCTCAAGATCCCAGACTAACAGCCACCTGAGTCTATTCCACCCTTAGCCATCTGGGATAGAAAGGACATATGAGAAAGCCCAGCCCATCTGGTACAGAATTAAGTTCCTATTTAACAATGCAGAAGTATACAGCAGTTGGTTCCCAAAGAGCTTAGGTGAGTGCAAACTAACTTTGCCAATGGACTATTATAGAAAAAAGAAGGCACCATCACCACTTTCTGTCCTCCTCTGGCTATCTTCTGAAAGAAAAAAGAGTGAGCCTTGATCAGTTCTTTAAAAGATAGGCACCTAAGCCCTATCTTCAGAATAAGGTTCCAAGCTGTGGATCTTAAGTTAACAACCAGAGGAGCTAGGATTTAGGACTTTCACCCATTTCTGTATTATCTCTAAGCTGCTATGTGCTGATTTTAGGTCAGTCCCCATTCAGCACATTGGCTGTTCCTTTCCCTTTCTGAGACATTTAACTTTTTGTTCACTGCATCTCAGGTGTCAAACAGCTCAGGTGTCAAACAGAATTCTGTATTCTACATGCCTATCAGTTAGGAACTGCAATGCCCAAATCCCATTTTTTGGAGCTAGCCTTAAGTTACTAGCTTAAAACTTCCAACTGGGAAAACCTATCAGCCAGCATTACCTTTCTTAGTATTTCTGCTTAGTTCAGAAGGCTCTCCTCACTCTAAAGCAGTGCTTCTTAAAGTGGTGGTCTGCAGACCGGTTGCGGTCCATGAGCCACCGGTCGCTGGTCTGCAGTGAGTTGCCAGGAAAGTAAGAAATATATTTGCTGGTCTGCAGCGAGTTGCCAGGAAAGAAAGAAGTATATTTTCAAAAGCATAACACTGATATGTCATAGTGCCACAGTTCGTATGTTCCAATGCTCCAGGTGATGTCACATCATGCAAGGTGAGGAAAGAGAAAGCAACAGCTGGTTGTGCATCTGTGTAGCGCAGTTACACGCAGTTGCTGCCACCAGCTGAACCAGGCACCAGTCCCTGGCCCACTGGAAAAAAAAGTGCTGGTCTGCCACATAAGATAGTTTGAAAAGCACTGCTCTAAAGGTATTGAGAAGACCTTTGAAAGACTTTGGTTTCTTCCTTGCACTCTTGAGCCATCAGTGTGATGTTGCAGCTGGCAAAGTGAGCAAAACTCTGGCTTGCATCCATAGCTGCTTTTCAAGCAAATTCCAGGATGTCATCCTCCCACTGTACTCAGCCTTGGTGAGGCCACAGCTGGAGTACTGTATCTAATTCTGGGCTCCACAATTCAAAAGGCATGTGGAGAAGCTTGAGAGAGTCTAGATGAGAGCCACATGCATGATCAAAGGACAGGAAAACAGGCCTTATGATGAGAGGCTGAAAACTATGGGACTCTTCAGCCTGGAAAAGCACAGGCTCAGGGGTGATATGGTGGCTGCTTATAAGTATATAAGGGGTGTACATTAGGATCTGGGGAAATGCCTGTTCCCCAGAGCATCCCATGACATGACAAGGTCAAATGGTCACAAACCCCTTCAAGACCATTTCAGGCTGGACATAAGGAAGAACTTCTTTACTGTCCGAGCCCCCAAGGCTTAGAACAGACTGCCACCAGGAGTGGTGCAAGCACCTACTCTGGACTCCTTTAAGAGTCAATTAGACGTTCATCTTGCTGGGATCCTGTGACTCCGGCTGACTTCCTGCCTCTGGGGCAGGGGGCTGGACTCGATGATCCCTTCCAGCCCTAATGTCTATGAAATCTATGAAATCTTTTTGTTTTTTCTCATAGTAAAAGAGATAGTGGGCAGAGGGACAGTGCAAAAGAGAGTGAAGCAAGTACAATAGAAAGCTGTGAGTGAGCAGATAGTGAATGAGTGAGCAGACAATAGTGAAGATAAACATAAAAGTATGGAACAATTGGAAAGGCAAAGAGCTGGAGAGAAAAAGAAAAGAGGGAATGATTGAAAAAGGGAATCTTAAAAAGGGAGAGAGACAGTAGTCATAGGGCATTTGTACATGTGACAGGATTTAATCCTCAGGGTTTTATTTTATGTTCCCTATACTGAAACGGTGGGTTTTAAATTGAAATCCACCACTTCAATTTTTCCATCATGTTACAACAAGGGCCTTGTTGGCTTAGAAATGATATTAGAAATGAAATTTAAAGGCTTGGTTTTTGGGAAATTGGCTTATTAGTATAGATATATGCATTCTAAGGGGCCAAGATGGGTGGCAGGGGTTAACTGGGTTTCTAAAGAGCGTGGGAGATACACACACAGCCTCTCATGGCCCTGGAAGTAGACGGGCTGTCTAGCACAACAAAGCCAATGGATGGACACAGCCTGAGAATGAAGTGGGGCAGGCATAACACGAGATAACAATCTTCAAGGCAAATTAGCTGTCTAACACACCAAGGCCAACCAGGATCCAAAGTCTAGGGAACAGCCTGGGAACCAAAGGAAGTATGTACGATACTGTCCCATAACACAAGATAAGTGACACTAGCAACAAGGCCTCAGAGAGCAGGGGGGGCTAAGTCCCAGTTTTGGGGGAACAGATCAAATTAGGAGAAGGCCCAGAAGGCTACTTGAACATGTGACCACAGAGAGAAAACCAACCAGAGATAGCCATGGATGAAGAATCATCAGGAGTCATCAAGAGGGAAGGAGAAAAAAAAGCAGAAACTTGAGATTAACAAAGGGTCCCTCCCTTTGTCCCGTCCCTCCCTGTCCATCTTCATTTTGTTCCCTGAGAGGATTCCCTTCCCCATCCCTGTCCCCTGAGAAGGGTCTCTGAGGCCACCATGGACTAAGGATACATCAGGAGCTCATCTCTTCTACCCCACCGGAGGGGGGGGCCGGGGGCCTTGGCATCCCACCTCCAGACTGCTGACACCTAAGAGAGAGAGCCTTCTGAGTGAAGCCTGCATCCTGACCGGATGTACTTTGACTCTGATGACAGCCCTAGGATTGGTAGATATAGAATTGTTTGTATTGTGGCTTTTTTGTTTTTACTCTGTGTCAGTGAATTAGCCTGTCATCAATTGGTAGGTGTTATGGTTGGTCTAAGGGTTGTGCCCACCTGGAACAAAGGTATAGGTGCTGGGTTCAAATCCAGCATCAGTAATTGGTGACTACACCAGGACACAAGGGTAGTAACCCAGCCAATTAGGGAATTTGTTGATGCAAAGTGATCTGTTCTGGGAAAGTTAGCTAAGACTTGTAGTAAGGTAGAGCTGTATGGTAATTGTGACTAGTGTTGTGCAGGAGATGTTGTTTGTTACTGCTGACCAAGAGACTTTTTTTGTCTGGGTCAGGCAGTACAGTGGACCTGAGTACATGCCAGGGGTGATGCGTAGGGGGTGCACATGGGTGCACGGGCACTCCCTAAGTGTGGTGGTGCACCCCTTGCAAAAAGGTGCCACCGACACTGTTGACAGTGCCTGTGGGCAGTTTCTGCTCACCACCCTGCTGCTGACACTGCTGGCGGCATTTGCGGGTGATCCATGGTCACTGCTGGCTGCCGCTGACACTTCTGGTGGTAACTGTAGGTGGTCACCGACCCCTGGTTGGCACTCACCATCCTCCACCCTGCTGTTAAGAGTGCTGGTGGTGTCTGTGGAAGCTCCCAGCTTATTGCCACCGCGCTCCGGCCGCTGCCACTCTCCTGCCGCTGCCAGCACAGCCGTGCCCCCCAAGCTGCCGAGGGCACATCCCATTCATAGTACATGTTGTGGTCTACTTTGGATTAAGTGAGACTCTCCCATTGTGTTTGCAATAGGAAGCTAGAAGAGAGAAGGGGAAGTAATTTCTCTAATGGAAAGATTGTGTGAAGGAACGGGGTCCTTTAACTCCAAGGTCCTTGGGAAGAGTTACAGTCTTTTGTGGATGGTTATAAGAGCAATTTTGTGCGACTGCTGTGAAGTGTGTAAGGTGTAGGTTACAAATGCAGGTTATGGCAAGGCAAAGTGTTATCCAGGCAGCGCAGCTTCAGAGAGATCAGAGATAGAGGAATGTGAGACAGATACTCTGGGATCTTGTGTGCACCAGAAAATAGAGGCAGGAGGTGACACAGAAAGAGATAAGGTATGTTACTGGACATCTGCTCAGGCAGTGGTAGAGAATTTGTAATTGGAAAGTGAGGGGAAACTTGGTTCTCCACCCGCCTCTCTAGGAACAGTGAAGAGCCTAGATAGGAGAGAGTGTAACAGCTTGTTTTGGGAATCTAAAACCTCCATAACTGGCACACATGTAATGTATGATCTTATTAAGCCACACAAATGATATTTTCATCACGTGTACATTGTGACTACCGTCACCTGTACAGATGTCCATAGGTTTTAAACTCGGTGTCAGAGATTCATTTATTCCCTGCATAGGAAAATATATAATATTTTCTTGTGTGTAAACAGCACCTTTCCCCCATAACCAGTAGGGAAAATTGGGTTGTACATTATACTGGAGGAAAAAGGGCTCCCATGTGTCCAGAAATTTGGCAGTGGTGGAAAGAAGTGTTTGGAGCAGTGGCAGTAGTAATTGTTATGGCTCTGAGAGCCACAGCAATTAATGCTGTCACAACTTTGACCAATTCTTCCCTTTCACCAAATTTATGGGCCGGGGTGGGGGAAGGGGGACCCTTCCCAGCCACATATCACATTGGGCTGCCATGTGGGGCCAGTCCATGACCGGGGCAATGGGTCTGACCTGCATATGACCCTGGACACAGCATGCCATGTCTGACCCTTCATGCTGCCACTGGAGCCACATGCTGGGTTGGATCTAGTGCACCAAATCCAAACCTTTCACTGACTTCAGGTCAGACCCAGAATGTGGCTCCAGAGCCAGGGCTTGGTTCTGGTCTTGGTGCATAACCTAAGCACTGGCATGCCAGATCCACCCCCAATGAGTAGCCTCCAGCCTGTTGACCCCAGACCTCCAAGATAATTTGTTTTTCTTCTTAGGCCCTTCCAAAAATAGGGTGCATGTTATATTTGGGGCCATGGGTTATGTGAGAATATATGGTTTTAGAGGGGCAATCAGTCCTGACTGGACATGACTGGAGATTTTCCCATGACAACCAATTTACTGAGCCTGAAATTTTTCATTCAAAACATGATGGGTCTGATGAAGCTCTGCCATATCTAAGAGGGGATTTGATGATTCCCTTCCTGGATTTCTGGAGGTTTTCTCCTAGTTGGGAATCTAGTGTTTCAGGGATTTAGGACTCTGGGGCCAACCAGGGCCTGGGGACCCTGGAAGTGCTGGATTCCCCAGTTCCAGGATAGTCTAATGTTGGATCTGCCACCCGACTGGGGACCGTGGGACAGGAGCAATGAAACCTCCTGTGTCCAGATGTAATCAGAGCCAAATAAAATACCAGTGCTAACTTCAGAAAACCCCAAATGACTAAATTCAATCTATTCTGCAGACTTCCTATTGTTATTTTGAATTATTAGCACTATCTTGAGGACCACTTAAAGGTCTTCCCTGCACAGTATGTTGTTCCTTTTCTCCTTCACTTTATTCACATAGCTGTTTTTCAAATCTCAAGTGTTGTAAGGCTGCAATATGTGGATGCTTTTGTCTTGATAGAAAAATAAATTCCTACAATGTTTAGTGAAGGCAGCAGGCCTATTATTAAGCTTGGGGATATGAAAGAGAGGCTGTGTTTGCATCTATCGGGGGAGATCTTGCTTGTATTGCTCAAGGTTGCTTCTTAAATGAAGGTTTCTTAATCCTGAGCTATCTTCCTCAAGGGAGGGACTAAGATCTCCTCTAAATCCATGGATTATGTGAATGACCTTCATATTTAACAAAGCATCGTAAAAAAACATGATGCAAGAAACCATCCAAGAGAACTGCCTTTTACTCAATGTTTTCTTCTGCACATTATTTATTTGCCAGGCTATATACTTGATGTGCCTTTCTGAGTTTGACCTTTCTCCCTTCCTTTATAAAAGTAAACATAATATAACTTGTGTTTAAACCATCCAGCTGCATATATGTTTGAAAAAACACTATCCTGATTCTTAAGAATCAGATTTTTGTGATTCTATTATTAAACCTAAAACTAAATTTTAAGGGAACTGAAAATTCTTGCTGAACTTTTAAAATAATTCTTGCTTTTTCAGCCTTTTCCAACTTAGAAATGCACATAATTTGGGTAGCAAGTCAGCAAAGCTTGAGAAAAGAGGCAAGACAAAATGTCTTTAAGCCATGAGAGAAACCCAAGACATTTGAAATTAAATACAAAATCACAATGGTTGTTCCCTGAATGGGGCTGAGGAAGACTTTTGTGAGACTGCTGATCTCTGGCTGAGTTTCTTTAGCCTGTCCACTTCCATTCACAGTTTATCCTTTGCAGACACAGAGTGGTGGTAAAGGAAGATTAGGTCACCACACAGGGTGTCAGTGTCAGCTGGGAAGTGAATCCTGATCCAGTGATTATTCCACTGCATTGTGTAAAAGATCATATAAATTACTAAGATGTTTCAGGCCTGGTTGAGAGTTTTAAATCATTACCTCATTACTGTTTATGTAGCTTTGATTTTGTTTTGGTGGTCAAAATCCCATTGCCATGTACAACATGTTTTACACACTAAAGCATGTTGAGTGTTGTGTTTTTGGTAAAGAGTTAAATGTCCACCTGGCCTTGGCACCTCTGACTCTGAAGGAATGAGTGTCTGGATTCAGTTGTTATTCTTTGGCATGCAATTTTACAGTAAAATATTTGATTTTAGAAAGGTTATCAATTCCAAGAGTGTTTCTCTCTCTCTCACTTTCTCTCTCAGCAGAATTCTGACAGCAAAATTCTTCTACAAGAGATCATTTGAACATTTAACACGCACTTTCTCTTTTTTTTTTCCTCCTTGAGTTTAAATACAAGTCTTCCTTTAGCTACTGCGACATGAATGAGAAGGAAAAGTGGAAGTAAGCGGCTGTGTACCAGGGACAGGTCAGGGACCTCTAATCTTCTATACATATAAGATTAAAGATCTGCTTTTGAGTTTTGATTAAGAATCCAAAGTTAAAAGATTAAATACCAGCAAGCCAAATTAAAGAGGTTTAAATCCAATCTCTGAACTCATTCAAAGTACCAAGTTTTTAAGCTGTCATTACAACACAGGATTAGTACAAAGCTTTCCTGAACCCTGATTTGATGTCCTCTGGTCTACAGTCTTACTCTCCCTATAGCCTGTGCTCTCAACATAAAACCAGCTATTGGAGTATTGTCCAAAACTCCAACTCGCCTAAAACTTCTTTTATTTTTATACCATTGCCTGATTAATCTAGGAACCCTACATCTTTGTGTGACCTGCAGTTTAAACACCAGAGCCAGTGTGATGATGTGGTATTAAGCACTGTCACAAAATGTATTAAAGCTTAGTAAATTTGGATGTTTTAGAAAAATCTTTTATTAGTCATTCAGGTAATTATGCACACTATTCCTATGAATCCAAGACATACACTCTTCCCAGTTCCTTTATGTACTCTCACCTGCCTATTCCAAAGTTGTTCTACAGAAAAGAGAAAATACAATAAATAACTTAAATGAGGTAAGGTTAATATGGTCATCAAGCATCTGAAAATGGACTTTCTGTTTTGTTAATGAGGTCTGTAATTGATGCACAGGCCTTCATGGTAATTCTGAAACATTTCATTTGAAATAAATGAAAACTGGAAGAAATGTGTTGGGCTCAACTTGATTGATTCAGGGATCTCCTATTTTACTAGGAAGTTACTATTTTAGAAATAGTAATGCTAATTATTATGTTACTAATAAATTACAGGAAATATCACATGCTGTTATTTAGTTCATATATTGTACTAATTGTAAGTAAATGTTGCTCTGGCTTTCCATCTGTTGTACTGGTTTGGTTCTGTTCCATTTCTGATTTATTTTTATAGAATTGGGCTTGTCTCAACTACATCAGCACTAACACTATGCTTTCCAAAACTATAACCAGAAAAGATAACTTATAAACGTTGTGTTAATTAAAGCTTTAATTTGAGGATATTCCTCCTGGTAAAATGCTGTATGTTAAATGACCCAGGGCAAAATTGTCATTGTAAGTACTGGAATTTCTTTAAAATTAGAACACCCCTATTGTTCCTTGGCCAAGGCACACATTTTAGAATTGTTTAAATGTCTAGGTTAATGTCTTGTCCCAATTATTAAGTTAATGTGTCACATGTGCTCTGTTCTGAAATAATGCCAATACATCATTTATTTTTTCTTTACTGAAATTATAGCATGCACATGCACACACACATGTACACATGTTATACTCTTCCTGGCCTTGTTCCTCTTTATGCTGGACCTTGAAATTACAGCAACCAAGAAAAGGCAACATGACTTCATTGGGAAATGCTATAGAAGGAGATCATGAAGAAGCAAGTTTTCATTTAAACAAATATGACTCGATTCATGACGAAGAAATCTTTGCATGCATCTCTCTCTCTCTCTCTCTCCTCCTCTCCTTCTTTTCTCCTCTTCCCCAGTTGAAAAAGTCTTATGAGTCCATGAGTTGCTTGTTGGTGTTACTGCTTTGAGATCAGCTTCCATATATAGGCCCTGATGCTGCTTTTTGCTCAGTGATGTGTCTGGGCTACTGTGTCCAATGATGTAACTAGGAGTTTTGGCAAAGATTCTGCAGAATAGTGTGGGTAGGTGCTAAGTGCTGGAGAGCATGAGGAGGTGTAGGGGTGGGACAGTACCAGACAGTCAGCACATAGGCTGCTGCTGCTGCACCCAGAGCTGGTGCCCTGCTTGCTCACATCGGTCATGCTACTTGCTGTACCATATATAGTTTCCTTGACTTCAGTATGGATAAAGACAGATATGGCAGCCAACCTTCAAGCATCACTGGGCACATCTACGTGTGCGTTTCCTGTGGCACCAGTTTACTCATGAGTAAATAACACATGCAAGGAAGCAGAAGCAGATTTGCTTCCAATCTGCTCCTGCTTCCCGGGGCCTTGCAATGGGCCCCTATTGCCACCTGGGACAGGCTCTGGCTGCAGCTGCCAGTGGCTGGCAGGCTCTTCAAAAGGCAGTCCTGCTCATTTCCCTGGCCAGGAGCATCATGTCCAGTGCAGAGACAGCATGTGGCATTAGTCTGCTTGCTACTTGTGCCTCCCTATGCTATGGCTGCTCCAGCTCCTGCCCCTGACAGTGACGTTCAATGCTGTGGGCTCCTGCTGGCCCCTGCACTGGCCCACCATGCTGACTGCCACCTTCTCCGTAGCTGTCTGGGCAGTCTCAGCTCCCCTACATGCAGTGACTGCCTGTCAGGCTACCACATACCATCTCAAGGCTGCTGTCATGCACCTGCTGAAACGACCCCTTCCACCTGGCCAGAACCCATCAGGGACACCGACAATAGGCTCTAAGATGCTACCACTGGGGCCACTGTTGCCATCTTGGGCCTCCAGCCCTGCTGCCTCTGGGCCCACCAGGGAGCCAGGACTGGTGGTGGCACATTGTCCAGCACACCTGGGGTGACTAGCAGTGGCTAGAGGCCTTCAGGATGACCCAGACCACCTTCTAGGATTTCCTGGAGCAGCTCCAGCTACACCTGGAGTGGCAGGACACTGGCATGTGGCTGCTTCTCTCTATGGGCACCTGGCTAGCCCTCACCCTGCTCAAGCTGGCCATGCCTACCACTCTGTGGAACGTTGGCCACCTGTTTTGCATGGGCAAGGCCATTGCCAAGGAGGCTGTCTGGGAGGTGTGTGGTGCCCTCCAGAACAAGCTGGGGTGTGCTTCATGTACATGATCCCCTAGTGGTGATGGTGGGGTTCCATGCCCTGGGATTCTTGCAGTGCATCAGGACCCTGGACAGGACCCACATCCCCATCATTTTCCCCCCCAGTGGAGACTGCCCCTATTACAGTCAGAGGGGCTTTCACTCCATGGTGCTTCAGGTTGTTATGGACCACCACAGAGTCTTCATACATGTGGGTGCCGGTTGGGCAGACAGCACCCATGACATTCACGTCTTCAGGGACTCTGGCCTGCTGGGCCTAGTGGAGAGTGGGTGCTTTATGACTGGGGGTGCCAGACCTCCAGCTGGGCACCATGGATATCCCACCCCTCCTCATTGTGGACCTTGTCTATGTGCTTCCACCCTTGCTCATGAGGCTTTACACCAGCCACCTGGACCCTTGCCAAGCCCACTTCAACCTGGACCAGGCCTGTGCCCTGGTGGAGTGCACTTTCAGCTGCCTCAAGGGACACTGGCGCACCCTCATTGCTCACCTTGAGTTCACCGAGGACAACCTCCCACAAGTCATTGTCCCAGCCTGTGTGCTGCAAAACATCTGTGAGGCCCAGGGGAAGCTATTTCATGAGGCCTGGCATGAGGAGGATGCCTGGCAGTGGGAGCACCACCTGCAATGGCAATGGCAGTGGTGGCCCTGCCACTGAGGCCCCAGGAGAGCTGTACATCCCCCAGTAGGGGCCAGGGCACCAGGAGCAGGAGGAGCTGGCCAAACATCTCCTCTAGCACTCCCCATATTAGCCCACCTGCACTGCTGCCCATGGATCCCCCACCCCTTCCTCCTACCCCCAACACCATGCTATCTGCAGACATAGCTCACAAGAACAAGCTCTTATTTCCATCACCTCAACCAAAAAATTAGCAACCATCAACTTCCTTCCTCAATAAACAGAGCCCCACTTTCCCCTCTGTCCCCAACAACCAGAGTCATCCAACACTCAGCCCACCCACCAACAGTAAAACACCTTTTTCCCCCTGAAAACTTTGTACAAGGTCCTCTGTGTGCTGTCATGGGGTGAGGGGGCCATGGGGTGGGTACACCTAGGGAACAGAGCCTAGGAACAGGTGGCTAGCACCCCGGCCTCTGGCTGTTCTCCCGTGGGTCTGCATACTGAGGCAAATGCAGAAGGCAGGGGGCTCATCTGGGGTGACAGCAGGGGGTGTCCAGGTGATGGTTCTGGCCCCACTGCAGGCAGCTCTGCCTCAATGCCTGCATGGAGCCAGGGTGAGTGGTGGGGCTGGGCTCAGACTGGGGAGCCAGGTCACACCAGACCTGGGGCAGGGGCTAGACCAGGAACTTCTGGCTGCTGGAGGCAGTGCAGAACCTCCTCCCAGGCCCAGGTGGAGGCCAGTTGCTGGGTGGTAGCACCCAGTAGTTATCATCCATGGCCTATACTGGCTGGGCCAGGGTGGTGTTCTGCTCCCACAAAACCTCCACCCACTCACACTTCATGGCCAGGAGCTGCGCCCAGAACTCCCTGTCCACTTGGTCCTGCACCTTCTCACTCCTCTCTCTGATCCTGCACATTCTCATGGGCAAGGTCCTCTGCCCACCGCCTGTCCTGATGGGCCACATCCTTCACCTGCCAGGTCTGCTGCTTCCCCAGCTGTTGGTCTGACACCATGACTAGGTGGCCCAGGAAGAAGGTCCTGTCCAGGGTCCTCATCTAGTGGAGCCAATACATTCACAGGGCCCTATCTGTGGGTGGTGGCAGCACTGAGGCTATATCATGGCTGCCAAGTACAGCCTTTCCCCTGTGTGCGACTGCAGGCCCTGTAGAAACAAGAGAAAGAAGCTGTTTGGGAGAGTTTTGGAACATTTCAGAAATAAGATGCTCTGTACCAGGGGCTGTGCACTGCCTGGCCTCAGATCAGGGGTAACGCATGCACGGGTGCCCAGGGATCATGGTAAGTCAGCTGAGAAGGTCCAGGACCAGGTGGATGCCAGCTGAGTCCCCCATCCCCACTCCTCTCCTGTGGATAGTGGGCTGCCGGGTGCTAACCGCAGGCAGCCGGTCCCCCCTCCCCCCATTCTCAGAGCTGGGCAGCACAAGCTGCTGCAGCTTCAGACCCCACTCCTCCCCCCACTCCTGCAGGCAACATGGGGAGCTTGGGTAGCATGGGGCTCCTGTACAACTAGGAAAAAGAGCTGTCCACACCCTCACCATCCTCATAGGGGCTTTTTCTGAGGAGGCACACTAGGGCTAGCTCTGTCTCACACCATTGCTGTTCCCCAAGCATGCCCCTGTTGCATGTGTCCCAGGCAGTGTGTGAGGAGCTGTTTGCACAGACAAGAGGGTGCCTGACCCATTATACCCTGCTGCTGCTGCTGGCCATGGTGCCCCAGGCACACCTGTGCAGCCGGCATGGGATTCTGAGTTTTGATTACATGGGAGGGGAAGCCCAGGCTGCCCTGCAACCTCTGCCACCATCTGGAGGGCTACCTGTGGCTGTGCTACATGTCCCTGCTCCCTGCAGCTTTGGAGAACATCACCACCAGCATTGATGCATCCCTGGGTATGTGAGAGGCCTATGACTGCCAAGCTGTGGGGGCACAGGCTGCTCAATAAAGTATTGTACTATCTCCTGCCTCCCAGAATGCTGTTGGATGCAGGTAGGGGAGGGAAACCTGGGGCCAGAAGAGTGCAGGCAGGCTGGACAGGGGTTGGGGATAGGGGTAGGGGTAGGAGCCAGGGTGGGGAGGGCCTTCCTCTCAATGTGGGGCTTACCACATGGCTGGGGCTGGCATGGCTGGTGGCTCTGTGTGGTTAAGGCCATTGGCAATGGTGTGTGACTTTAAGGTGTCCTCGGATGGCAGGATGTGGTGGGCAGGCACCTGCCAGGGGGTCTCCCCAGGGAGGAGCTGGTGCTGCTTGTGGTTGATGGCTTCATGGCCAGGTTGGGGTTGCAGAACTGGCACAGCAGGCAATGGCCTGAGCTCCCTCAGTTGCTGGTGAAGGGTGCAGATGGGGAGCTTGGTGGGATAGGCTGCTGGATGCCAGAGGGGCCCTCCTTGGGTGATGTGTCATCATGGGTGCCAGGTCGGAGTGGGGGCTTGGGCGGGCCACCCATGTTGCTGTATATAGCATGGCTGTATCCTGGGTCTTGGGGTGTGAGGATGTCTGTTAGTTGCTGCATAAAGGGTATGGACTTATGGGCACTTCCTGACTGATGATTGTGGTCAGTGATGGCAACCCACTGTACCCTCAAGGCCTTGACCTTTATGTGGCACTGCCATTCCCACTGGTCATGCCCTCACTACTGCATCCAAACTAACAGCCCCTCATAGATGTGGGCATTGGTGTGCCCACCCAACTCGAACTAGCACTGTACCCCTGCCTTGCCCCACAGCACCATGAGCTCACCAGTCTCCTCCTATGACCAGTTAGTGCCCCAGGTGGTAGGCACAGGAGTGGATATGGGCATTGGCAATGGCAAGGCTGCTCCGGCTCTCTGGGCCTCTACGTGGCTGTCCCTGTGCTGCTGGGCTTGGACAGCTGCCTATAGCACCCAGCGCAGGGGCCCAGCGTGGGACTGGCAGCTGCACAGCAGAGGCAATGCCCCATTCTGCCTGTAAGCTCAGGGCAGGCTTCTGGGGGTGGGCTGCAGGCAGCTGGAGCTGGCACCAGCAGCCAGAAATTGCCTAAAGCTGGGCCTGGGGGCTGGCAGGTCTTGGCTAGAGCCTGGAGCACCTTTCAGCAGCCTGCAGGCCTGGATGGCACTGTGGTGCCAGGCAGCGGTGCTGAGGTTTAGGCAGGCTGTGGCAAATGGTCTGTGGCCTGCCCAGGGAAATACAGGGGCCTGGAGTGTTCTCAAGCTCCCTGCTGGTGTGCCCTAGGGCTCTGAGTGCCTGCAGGCTTTTAAAGGCCTGAGGCAGGGGTTGCCATAGAGGCAGCCCAGCCCTAGGGCAGAAGAAGCTTCCAGCCCAGCACCCGGGGGCTAGCTTCAGGCCGTCCCCCTGGTGGCAGGGCTGACCTGGGAGCAAATTTGCTTAGTTACTGTGTTACTGTGCAGTAACTAATTGCTAGTAAGTTTAATACCTGCATTGGCAGCTATTAAATTTACTGATGTTTAGGAGTTTTTACTACACAGTAAGCATGCACATATACACATGTGCATGCTTACTGCACAGTAAACTATGCTAATGTGCAGTTAAATGTCTTGGGTAGATGCATTCACTGTGTAACATCATTTGAAAATCTCTTAGAGGTAATCTAAATTCTGGCTTCCCTGTAGAGATGAAGTCCCTCAAGCAGGGGCAACTTATAGCTGACTGTTTTCACAAATATTTGCATTTATCATCCTCACTGTGCTCTGGGGTAAGAGGCTATAGAAGCAGAGGCTTTTTTGGATAGCTAAAAGGAAAGGATGAAATGCTTGCTTCTGCCTAGCCTCATGGTACAGTCTTGCAGAAAGTAGTCAATAGAACTTAAAGTATACAGTAATATCTTGCTTGTGACTCATTCCCATGGGTAAGATTTGAGATACTATATCTTCCTGCATACCACGTGCCCCCAAATAAGACATGCACCTTTTTGGGCGGGAAGGCAGAATGAAGAACAAAAAGATTTTTCCAAAGTTATAGGTGCGTAGAGCATGGACAGATCCTGGTTTTCAGCACACGCATCCTTCCTATCCTGCTTAACTAAAAGCTGAAACCCTAGCTGCCTAAAAATACTGTCCAGGGGTGAATCTATGATTCCAAAAAGAGCCAAATAGTCTCTAGCACCATGAACAAGAGAAGAGAGACCCAGAGCAGTTCATAGGTAGCATAGGCAGAGGGAGAAAATATTATATGAGGGGGCTGAGTGTGCATGTGCTTGTGCGCACATGTGCATGCATCACCTCCCCCCCAGCAAGTAAGCCTGTCATGGGAAAGTGGTGTGGGGGGGCAGATCAAGGCCCCCATGGTGAGGCAGGGAGTGGAGCAGAGGCAGGGGCCAGGAGTGGGACACTTGGAGTTCAGAAGGCTCATCCAGGGACATGGGTCGGGGGCACAGCTTCCATCACTGTGTACACTGGGGTGGAAGCAGGCTACCCTGCGTGCACCAGACACACGGCATCATGCTGCTCCAGGCTCCGGCTGTGTGTCTGTGTCATCCACACCCCTCCCACTCTGCTGCAGTTGCCTATGAACTGCTCTGGGTCTCTCTTCTCTTGTTCATGGTGCAGTTGCCCAGAGCCAGGCTACCCTGTGGCCCTACCTGCTTTCCCATGTTTGGGGGGGGCTAATCCCCATTAGCCCTGACCTTTCACCACCTATGACAGGCAGTAAAATTACAAGAAAAGTTAGCTGCATTTACTAGTTGATGGTGAGAGTCAAATTAGTGAGGAGTCCCGATTGTCATGAGTAATTACAATATTTGCTACTGCTTTTGGGGGCAGGAACTGAAGCTGCCCTCTTGCCTTTGGAAGTGGTTTTATTTTTTCAGAATAAAATTGAGATATAAAAGTGTAGGTAGGAACCATGGTCATTGTTTCTTAGAGTCCTTAAGACTTGATTTTAAAGTTTCAGGTAACCTTAAAGTTGTAATTTTCACATCCTCCAAAGTCGCTTTGACCAACAGATCTTCATGGAACTCCTTGATTTATTCTTTAATCCTGAGAGTCAAAAAAGAAATTTTTTCTGCCAGTTAAAATACTTAACAGTAGAAATTTCCCTTTGTAATGCTATACTGTCATCCTTGTATTTGAAAAAAATACTGTTCAGGATAATGTTTTCTTATAGGAGAGAGAATTACCTAGTCCTGAGGGGAAAGAATTCTGTGCATATATTTTTCTTTATTGACCTTCTTACAAAGTTACTTCATATGTAGCTTGCATGAAGAGGATGAAATAGATGGAGGTACTAGGAGACAAAATTCAAACTGACCAGGCGATTTGTAAGAAATTAGTCTGTACTATTTGATTAAGATGTCAAAAATGGAGTGCAGAAGAACAAAGAGAATCATGAAGGAAGAAAAATTAGTTATTATTTATGAAGTCCCCATGGAAGCCATCCTGTCTTTGGCAGCTTTTGTAATAATCTTTCTCTTTGAAGGTCTATTGTTCATGGCTTCATTTATTTATATGCAAGTTGCAGAGAGAAAAGCAAATTGCTACCAGTGAGCTGTGTCCCAGGAGGGTCATATTGCTTAACTTGTTTGTTCAGTACAAAAACCTATATTAATGCTATCCTAAGCTTGAGATTTTAAACCCACTATGTACATGAAATTAAAAGTTAAGGTATTCACAGCAACCTTTGCTCTATCCCCTGGTACAGACATGTAATGATAAGGGCATGTAGCCAAAATCATATCTGGATCCATATAAATTTTGCACAGTCGTGCCAGATCATGAATTTGGTCCCTTAGAGCTTCATTTCATACCACTATAATGTTGTAAATATGTAACCATTTGATGAGAATCATGAAGACTGTAGTGCTTTACTGTGAGGGAGTACTTAACATAGTAAAGTAAATGTAGTAAGTAGATGACCAAACAATGTTAGAAAATTAGCATGTTATATAGATTGGCTTGGTTTTGAAGTGGTGAGGTTAATGTGAAATGATTTGACCTAAATTCAGAAAATAATTTTCAGCACTAGAATCCATTCCTGAATTGTTATCAGTAACAGTTGTTTATAAAGCCCACAGCCTATAACAATGAATACTGCAGAATTGTGAATACAATATATAGTATTTTACTGTTCAGTAAGCTTATAGTGTATTAATATCACGTGTAAAATGCCCAGTGGCTCTTCATACAGCAGTAGCATTACTGGGAAATTAAAGATAGGGTAGCATAAACATGTCCTGAAGCAGCCAATGATTAGTTTATATATAAGCATTATATATATAGCGAGAGAGAGAGAGAGATCTCTTGGAACAATGGGATAGGCTGCAATAGCATCATGATGTTGACTCTAAAACTGATTTCTACAAACTAATCTTTGGCTGCTTCGGGACCTGTCTAAGCTACCCATCTTTAATTTCCCAGTAATGCTACTGCTATGTGAAGAGCCACTGGGCATTTTTCCACGTGATATTAATATACTGTAAGCTTACTGCACAGTAAAATACTGCACAGAAAGTTTTCCCTGGGAGTGAATCTGCACCTGTGCCTGACAGGCGCAGTTCAGAGCAGGCCTACTTGTGCTTTGCTTTGCCCCACTACAGCAGCCAAGGGGAGCTCTAAGCTCCCCTGGGTACCAGCTCTAGGCTGGCAGAGGGCACTAGGTTTAGGCTTGTGCTCCAGAGGGGTGGGGGGGCAGCTGTTTCCCAGACACCTGCCCTTATTGGCCAGTGGGGCAGCAGGAAGTGATGACTCGAAACAACCCACAGGCAAGACAGCTCCCACCCAGCTCCTGGCTGAATGGGGATTCCCTGCCCAGCCATGGGCTCGCTGCTAGCTGCCCCACTGGCAGGACAGCTCCTGCCCAGCCTCTAACTGACTGGTGAAGCAAAAGCTCTCTAGTCCTGCTGCTGCTCAGCTCCCCACTTCTGTGGGAAGCCTAGAGCCCTGCAGCGTAGGGACAGAGAGGGGCTCAGTCCCTGTGCTGATCAACTCCCGGCTCTTGGAAGAAAAAAAAAGCATCCACCAGCAAAAAAACAAAGTTGGTACCTAAGCCAGGAACTGAGCAGTGCTAAGGCTGAGCCCCCTGCAAATTTGCTCCCAGTCAGCATCTGTATGACCTCTACTGTGCAGTTAATCTGGTACCTGTATTTACAGGCAGTAGCTAGCAAATTAATCTAGTGCCTGTATTTGCAGGTAATTGCACAGTAGACTAATTTACTGCATTCTAGCTGCTGTGCAGTTATATGGTGAGACTTTACAGTGCAGTAAAGTGTCTTGCGCAGACACCCACTGAGAAGATGACACAAGCTAATATTCTTAAGGGATTTGGGGTGACCTCATGATAAATTGATTTCTTGTGGTCCATATTGGTAGGACTTAGTGGTCTCTACATCTTACCATTTAAAACTGTAAAAGCAGCCTTTACAGTACAATTTGTACACCAGGGTAACCAGAGATAAGCACCTCTCCTGTTACTGGGTGAAATCTTGACACCATTAATGGAATTTTGTCCTGATTTGACTTCAATAGAAGCAGAATTTCAACTACTATGTCCTGCTGCAGAAAAAAGGGGTAGCAGCAGCTTGCTGCTTAGACTCTGAAGGAGAAACTATGCCACTGAAGAGAGCAGGCACACCTGCCATCCTCTAACAGCCTCCTGAAGAGGATGTGATAACAGTGGTAGCTGAGCCAGGTGGGAGTCACAGGAGTTCTTGGATCAGAAAATTAGTAATTGTTTCATTCTGATTATGCTTTGATTTCCATTATTACTCAGTTAAGTCATCATGCTTTTAGAGTACTCCTCTGAAATGACCTTTACACTTTCTAGAGGAGACTTTTACTGTGTCAGTCTACAGAAATGGGATATTTTACAGTTTCTTTGAGAGTACAGTAGAGGGGAATGGTTGGTGGCTCAGACCAGCCTGATTTCCTGTCCTTGTGCAATCAAAGTCACCACTCTGACAGATGCTTTCAATCTAATCAAATGAAATTAAGGCAAATAGTCAAGGGACCCAAGAGAAAACAAACTGCAGTTAGAAGTTAATTGACACAGAATAAAATAAATTGGCTGGTTATTGCTAAGTGTCACTAGTGCCTTAAGGCTTTTTTTGCTTTCCCCCTTTGCTGGAGAATGTGTTCACAATTACATAACAAGTTTCACTTTTACCAGAACACAATAATTTATAGGGGCCTTGTTACATGTTGCTCTTTGAGCTGTTCAAATGTTGACCAGTGGTAGTGCCAGCTTGAGTTTGAAGCAAGCACCCAGTTGCACTTGAAAGCAGGTTAAGAACTGACAGAGCATTCAGTTGATTAATAGCAGAAAGGCTTGCTTTTATAACTACCAGCAAGCTATAAAACTAAATGACAGAAAAAAATCTTTCCCAATATAAAATGAGCTATTAGAAAAAGTCCTAGTACGTATTTAGCTGTATCACTGCATTTTCACTAGGGCTGTGCGAAGCTTTGGTCCTTGATTCGATTCGGCGAAGATTCAACCCAATTTGGTGGCCAAATCTCTGAATCCAGATTGAATCAGGATACCCTTTAATCTCTCCAAACCGAATCAGAACCCTCTGAATCGATTTGGAGAGATTCAGAAAGATTTGGTGATTCGGATATAGACACAGATTTAAATATGTTTTCTACATACCTCAAGGTACCTGGCAGCTTGTGAATGCTGTGATGGTGGGGTAGATGGAGCATTCTACACAGGGGCCTTGGAGTGTGGGGGCCTTCCCAGCATGCTCAGCAGCAGACCCCAAAGTGGATCAGAAGAGCTTTGGGTGCAATTCTGAGTCTTCCAGGAAGCATGCTGGGGGTGTAAAAGCTCAGTGACTGGTGCCTCCTGGGTCTGGGGGGGCACCCAGGATCCCCCCGCAGCCAATCACCGGGCCAGGGAGGTTTTGGGGGTACTTCCGGTCCACTTCCAGATTCACTGCCAAGCACATGGGGCACCCCCCACGCTCCTGTGGGATACTCCATTTTTCCCACCATCACAGCATTCAAGAGCTGCATCTGGTATCTTGAGGTATGTAGAAAAAACATTTAAAGCTGTGTCTATGGTTGTATCACTGATTCTCTGAATCAGCTTTGAATCTTCAGATTCAGATTCAGCTGAATCGAATCGGGGACAGTGACCTGAATCAATGAATCGAAATACTGTCCCCGATTTGGGCCAAATCCAAATCCAAACTGAATACAGGCCATTTCACATACCCCTATTTCTCAACAGTACAGGCAGGGAAGCTGGTTCAGTCTTGCATCCTTCACTCATGGGCTGGGTGCAGGATGCCTTCTTGATCTTTTCTGGACTGTGCACCTTGCTGGCAGTTCTGTTTTGCTGTTTATACTGTTTCAATTGTATAGCTTCAAAGCATTTTTCCTTGGTGGTTGGCCGATTAAAGTCCAAACAAAACATGGAGGAAAAGGGTGACCGTCATAGAACAATTGTTAAATTGCCTGGCTCCTGTTTTTGGATTTGTCCAGGTGTGAAGACTTGTGTTTCTTGCAGCCACTGCAATAAAATGTGATGGGCCTTGAGTTGTCAAACAGCATGCTTAGAGGCATTGGTTAATGGACCTGTCTTTGGGTATTTGTTTATCATTGGGGCAAATTTGCAATAGCTTGTACTGGTAATAATCTGTTTACAAAACTCCAGACAGGCATTGAATGATAGAGACATTTGTAACACCTTAGACATTATATGCCTGCTTTGAAAATTGTGAGGATGCCACGTACAGGACACTCTTCCCGTATTTAAAGCACCTTTTACAGGTTTTGCTTGAAATGTATAGTTAGTCTTTTGTCTTCTTTAATTGCTAATTCGATTGGAATGTATATGTAGTTTCCTTGCCTTCTTTAATTATACTGGCTCAGCCTTTCTTTCTTTTCCTCTCTTATCTTGAATATACACCTGTGATGAGTGTCTCTCAGGTCTTTGCTAACAATTTTCCTTTTAAAGGAACCATCACTCTTATTATTTTATAGCATATGTCTGGTATTGTGTGCCTCCAGCTCGACTGTCTCTACTCCTTAATGAGTTGCAGCCATTGCAAACACTTGATTTTCTTGTGGCAGGCTTGTCACCACAACCCAGTTTTGTCCCAGCCACTGTGTTGCATTTTTGTGCAAGAGACGCTGTCCAAGCTATTACAACCAGCAACACCTTGAGGATAAAAACCTTCTCTGACCACCCCCACTTGCACAGCTGTGACTTGCCACTAGAGGACTAGTGAGCAGAGGCCTGACTAGAAGCTATAACTGTAAGTTGCCATTATAGGACTGGTGAGCCAGAGGCAAGCCTCTGTCTGATCTAGGTAGGAGGGTATGAGAGATGATTAAAGTCATCTTTATCTAGGGGGGGGGCATGGAACATAAAGCTGGGAGGCAGAGAATTAATGTGATGGGGGTGGCCAATTCAATGGGAGGCAAAAAGGAAAGGGGGTGGGGGATGGGGGATGAAATGAAGGAAGACAGCCACTGAAGGATACAATAAAAGAAGTTTAAAAAATAATTTAAAAGAAATAAAGAGTAAGTAAATTAAAGGGGGTTTCATACTTAAATAAATTGAGATTGGGTGATAGGAGTGCTTATTGTGCTTCTCAGAGTGGCTATGATGTGGAAGAAATGAAGGAAGGCACTTTTGGAGGAGCTACTACTCCTGCCTCTGCCCTGCAAAGGAAGCTCATAGGTACCCAATCTAGCCCTCTACCTTGTTCCCTCCTTCCCACCTCTCCTACACCCCACTTCTGGACCCATCCATGCCCTATGACCTGACTAGCTGGCATGTGCTCTGCAGGCTATTTGGATGGGGTCACCCCCCCAGAGTGGGAGGGGTAGTTGGCTTGGTGCCAGAGCAGAAGAATTCAGGGGATAGAAAGTTTGTCTATGCAGAACAGGAGGGTGGCACAGAGAGTACTGCATTCTGGGATTCTGAAGCACTGTAACTTGTGTGGCTCATTTGTGGGGAGTGGTCACACTGTTAATGTCAGAAACCTGCCCTGGAGTGGCATAACTTTAAACCACTTAAAGTGTGCTGGCAACTAGTTTCAGGTGTTAATGTGTAGACGATCCAGGATTTAAGAGCTCCAGGAGCTGCCTAAAATTAATGTGTAACAGGGCTTTATATGTACTGTGTTAGGACTCCAGCATGACATTAGCTCTTGAGTTCTCTGTTTCCACAATGCAGCTTGCTTTCTGGATTACAGAATCATTGTAGGATCACTGGGACATCTAGACTCCTTATTCTGTAACACAGGCCACTGAATTCACTTATATATCTGCAATGAGCCAATACATTATGCCTAATTGAAGCATATCTTCCAAAAAGGTATTTACTGTGGCTATGAAGACTGTTAGAGATGAGGATTTCACCATTTCTCTAAGTAATTTGTTCCAATGCTTAAAATAGTTTTATCACAGAAACATAGGGTTTTCCGTATCAAATTAGACTATTAGGTAACAAGCCTGTAGCACCACTTCAAAGGATGACCAGCAAGATGTCAGATGTGGTCTTCAGGCTATATCAATGATAAAAATATGGAGTCAGGTAAAGATCAGCAGAAGAGAAAGAAAGATAAAGAAAAAGACCCAGAGTTATATTTTAGAAAAGGAGTTTTACAACAGCAAATCTTTCTTATTCTGGAAATGAACCCTGAGGTTTTCAGTACTATTCTATTTTTCTTAATTAACCACAGAATATATTTAAAAGACTTATTGTATACCCTGGTATTCATAGGAATGGAAGACAGTAGTGAGCATCTGGGGCATATTTTTTCCCATAGAACACCTCATCTGAATGTGCATGGGTGACAACTTGTGGTGTTGGGATTTGTAGCTTAAAGATTTAGCTTCCCAGACACAGGAAATCTGTAGAAGGAGATTGCAGAAGCATGTGTTTTGTTATGTTTTGAAACTCAGTTTCTAAGGAGGGCCTGTTTCAAGCACATTGAACTGTCCTAGATTCTCTCCAGATTCAAGTTAACTCACAGCCCCCCATCTCCCAAGATGCTTTGCACATCCCCTGCAAACCTCCCCTTGTGAGGTGGGCAGTTTAGCCATGGCCCATGTTGTCTGCTCCAGCTGGGCTGGGAGGCGTGCTCTAGTACCTCCCGGCTTCTGTCCTGGTCCACTGCAGGCACGTGGCTGCATTTCCAGAATCAAATGTGAATATCTCTTCACTTACTTATTGATTAAATGTACACAGCTTAGACTAACTTGTGAAAATTGAATCAGCTCAGCCTTGGGATTTTTGACTGTCTGTACTTAGCCCAAAGGTCTCTTAGAGTACACCTACATTGCATAATGTGGTGCTATGAAAAGTTACCTTCTGCTAGTTTAAAACCAGCTAGTTTACCAGTTCATTTGTATACTGAATGCAATGCTCCACTACTTTGCATTTCTCTTGCTCCTTTTGTACTGTCTCTATACTGGATCACACAAACTAAAACTCTCAAAGGTTGCATATCATCACAGAGCAAGTATCACCTGCCTTGTCTTATCCATGTAAGAGTAGAGGTGAAAGCAAGCAGCAACAACAATGTAACTTTACCTATAAGACCAACTTAGAAGAGAACCATTGCTTCATTGTTAAAAATGTACTATTTGGGACAAAAAGGTTTTTATGTTTGTTTTTTACAATGCCTGAGGGAAAGGAACACTGAATTTCTCCTGCCTTAATTGGCAGTGGAGATTTAGACTTATAAGCCCATGCAACCTGCTTTTTAAACTGAATATGTAGGTATTCTTTTCTGTATCTTGGTATTAAAAAAATAATCGAATGATTTCTAATGAAATATATCTCTATATATTGCATAATATAAGTAGGGCTCTGCTTCATTTGTGCATGTGGAAAAGGCACAGTTAGACTTAAACTGTAACAATTTGGAGGCAAAATGCAAATTTATAATAAATCCTCAAGTACTTTGAGGTATAAGTATTTTTATGATTTTTATGATTCCTTTGATATTTTCCATTTTTTCAGCAACAGTCAGAGATGGCCTCTAGTACCATCAATGTGACGTTATCAGAGGCTGGAAGCATCATTGTAGTTAGATGTCATTTGGAGATAGCACTGTTCACATTCCTGACTTTTTATCTGTCTGTTCCCCCTGGGACAGGAGGAAAATGGGCTAAAAATTGCTTAAGTTAATGAGTTAAATTAAAGTACTAAATTATGCATTTTTCACAAAATTACAAATGAAATGAATGATGGATGATTATAAATATGATATAAGGTAGGAATTCTGGATGTCATTGTGCCTGGATTTCTCTTACATAATTTCAAGATGAAGGTCTTATCATGTAGGACCTTTCATTTGGAAAACTCACAGCTCTTGCAAATACTAATAACTGAAACATCATCACAACGCTATGGGTGTATCTACAAGTCACCATACGGTGATGTTGCTATGGCACCATGTTTTAGTACTTCCATTTGGAAATATTAAAGGATGGTACAGTATGGGTGGTTTCTGTACCATGAGCACAGCACATGGTTACATTTTCAGTGCTATGTTGTCATGGCAGTGCGCTATATCAAGGGAGTGGCTACGGCGATGCAGCTAATGATCACGTAGACCCATATGAGCTCTATGCCACCATAGCGTGCCATATGGCAACATAGCACGTTCCTGTAGGACAAAGTGTAGACATACCCTATGAGATGGACAAAATAATGGAGGCACTGAGATGTCCAGGATCATATAAGGATCCTTTGGCAATGTTAGGTTTTGTAGTCAGATCACACTCAGCCAACATAGCTATACTGTTTCCACTTTAGGACATCGCCTGTATAGAACCACAATGGGCACGTCTACACGTGCAAATGCTCCAGGGTGGATTTACTCTAAGGTGATTTACTCTAGAGTAAACTCACCCTGGGAAATCATGTACATGTGCAGGGATGCCAGAGCAGGTTTGCTGCTCATGGCAGCAATCTTCTCCCACTCCAACTGGTTCTGCACCATCCCCCTGCAGTAGGTCCCATAACTGCAGGGCCAGCACTGGGAGATAATAATCTCCTAGTCTGGTTCTCTTATCAGGATTTCAGATCAGAGGATGGGAGCTTCCTATTGCCAGGGCAGAGGGACATTGCCCCCACCTGGGCTTCGGTGGCAGAAGAATTTCCCATCCCTTGCTGCCTGACTGCCTGGGAGTACATTTGCTCCCAGCTGGCTGTCTACACGTGCTGTACTACACCATAAGTAATTGGGAGTAAATGTGCTTCTTGTATTTACAGGTAGCAAATTTACTTGCAAGTAGAGCAAATTACTGTGTAACGTCTGCACGTGTAGATGGTGATGCTTACTGTGCAGTAATTAGTTATAATCTTGAAAAAGGCATCTTATGTAGACACGCCTAGTGTGTTTAAGTATGCTACTATGGGGCATGGCAAATTTGCAGTGCAGAAATACTTCATAAATACATAGTAAAATGGCATGAACTTGAGCTGTATAACTTAACCATTAATGATTTTTTTTTTACTTTGCATGTTCAGTCCACATTTTCAGATTGGTCTGAATCTTTATTTCTCATTGCTAAAAATTGTTAAGCAAATATGGTTCATATATTACATTTATATGACAAGTTTAATGTCTCAAGAGTGAGCTGCTTTGGAGATATTGTGCACTAACGCACAATCTTCTAGGCTGTTTACAATGGGTAAGTAAATTCCTTGTTTTCCCCCACCATTTCCAGTTTTCTGGAAGGGATTTTGCTCACACTTTCATTTAAATTTGGTTTTGGGCAGAGACCAGCCATGAAAAACTTCAGCAAATAAAAAGTACATACTTGGAAAGCTTTGAGTGACCCAAGTCAGTGATTTAGAATGGAAACTCTCTAGCTCAGTGGTTCTCAACCTTTTTAGGCTCATGACACCCGCTCCTTAGGCTCAAGACAGCGCTTGGAAAATGTCAGCTCTAAGTGTTTACTCGTTTTTAACTATAGAAAAATCTAGAGCAATTCTTCTGTTGCAAAGAACTCAGAGACCAGAACAGGACAGAATGTTTTTAATACTCTGAACTCCTATTTAAAATGTCTGGGTTAATCCTGTGAATCATCAGCAGTGTTAATGTTGTATGGCACTTTGTGGCACCCTTGAAAGGATCTCAAGGCATCATTGCTCTAGCTATTTTAAATACAGCAGTGGTTATACTGACAGTTACAAATACTGCTTCTAAATAAAGCTCATTCAAACTCCAGCCCCATGAGTACATGCCAATTAGTACATGCTAATTTGTTTGAACCCTCCAGAAAAGGAAAGTAGAGCATTTCAATAGAGAAATTAATATTGATTAAAATGATAATATTCTATTTTCTAAAAATAAGTAACATTACAAATCTTTATCCAGTACAACTAATGAGGAGAGATAATTGATCAGTAAGTTGAAATGGTGCTTCACAATCCTGAAGGCTGGAAATTGTCAATTGTAATATTTAACTTTACAGTCTTATGATTCAATGCATTCGCAACAGCATTATCAGTCTCTTCATACTTTTCCAGTTAAGCTAAATGACTCTTATTTCCCTTCCCCTCTTCTTTTAAATGTTGTTGTTTAATTAACCATAACATGCTACTGCTGCTCAGTGTATGTTTGTTCACAACTAAATAAATGTCAGTAAAATATTATCTTTTAACAAGAAACAGCTATTTGTCAACTGTGAAATCTGTAAAAAAGGAAAAGTTGCTTTAAAATGTGTTTTTTTTTCTGAGCATGTGATTGGAAGAAACTGTTAATATATTTTTAATTGTTTCTTCAAATGAAATATCCAGTTGCCAGTGGATCTGGCACACTAATCCCAAATTGAAACCATATGTGACAGGAAAAGCAGATTATGTGGATTTCTTATAATATTTTACTGAGAGGTTTAGTTCCCTAGATCTGCAGATCACATCAGCATTTGTCAACTTTTTTTTTTAAGCCTGTGGTGAAACTCAAATAGAATAATTCTGGTGGCTAGCAAAAGAGAAAATGATACAGATCTGCAATAGTTTACTTTCCAAAGTCTATGATCAGTTATGCTGCATTAGGGTAAATGTTTGGGTTTTTTTTAATTAGTTTTTCTAAAATAGTCACAGTTGTGAAAACTGGGCCTGAAATATTTAGTAAATCATTTTCCCAGGATTCATTTTACTTTACTGGGATATTTTTGCTGCTGCTAATGTAACAAATATCTCATTTCACTTTTAGTGATATGGTCTGTTGGATCATTAGTGGATATACCAAGATACCAATGCAGTCTAATATTTGCCCTTTCTTGTGTGAGAAGGCCAGAAAGGAATGGTTTATCTTAAGATTTGCTTGTTTAGCTTGTTCAGGAAGTTTCCAAAAGATGGAGTCTTCTGCTCGTAATTCACTCCTGTCTCAATTCACTTAGCAAAAACATGTCTGCTACCAGAAGCCTAGTAGTCTCAGTCTCAATAAACTGAGAACACGCATTTTTTTTTTTATTGTTCTGTGGATCAATATGTGTCTCTTATCAAGGTATTCAAGCTACTCTTGGCAGTTTTTTGTAGACATTTTAAATCATTTATATTTTGCCTGCAAACTGCAGGCACATATACATCATTAAGGCCAAGTTCTAAAGTAGCGCCTGAAGTTCTAGCTTGAAAAATACCTGTACACACTGACATCTTCTTATTCACTAGATCTGTCCTTGCACACATTCAAAACTAAATCCACTTACTTCATAGATTTAAAAGTATAGTTTTCCTCTTGCTAGTCCTGACAAGCTAGTAAATCTTTGGGAGTGTTGATTGGATTCTACTTGAGAAGCATGTGGTTCAAGGAATGATGAAGTTGCAAATACTTTGCTGCAAGCTACAGAAAGGAAAGGCATCATGCCTTAACTGAATGCACAGTGCAATCTACTTCATTAAAGAGAATGTTGTGGGGGTTGAAGCCCAAGATGGAAAGGTCACTGGTCTATGTTTAGATCCCAGGATGGGCTTGCAGAAATGACAGTCAGAAAATGTGGGGAGAAAAGCCTCTTTAATGGAAAATTAAGCAAACGGGATCAGAAGCAACTGGTATGCTAAATGTCAGTCCCTCTGATCCTACTTTTTTTTCTCAGTCACTTTTGAGAGTGGAACTGTGCTTTAAAAATAGGATTTATTTGTTTTCACTTAAGCCTGACAGAAGCTACTCTACCCACATCAGGCTTCCATCTATAATGTCATTATGCTTCTAAGTGATTTGGCATTATCCATAGACCTGAGAAACAGAGACATCAAAAGCCAAATTCTAAGCCAAAATTTACATTTCCTTTTTAAAGTACTCCCAAATCAAGCAGATGTTATGAAAACACACTTTTAGGGCATGTCTACAAATATACTGCACATTAAAGTATCACAGCAAGAACAGTGCTAATGCACTAATGCACTTCAGGATTTGTCTACTAAGCATTAAACATCACTAAAAAGGCATTTGCTTTTTGCTACTTTGCATTAGGGCACCCTAATGTGCCTTTATGTAGTACTTCATATTAGAGGTACTAAACTTAATGCGCAGTAGCAAAAGCACATTAATGAACATGTAGACACACACTTATTTTTCTAAACTGATATTCTGCATGTGTTGCTAAAACATATACATGAAGTAAACACTTCCTAAAATTAATGTTGTGGACCTAGACTTTTTCCTTGGATTCTATACTAAGACTGGGTGCCTTTCTTCTTTTAGGAGATAGAGAGCCCCTCAAGACCTTGTTTAACTTGCACTGGCAGCGCATCTCAGAGGACAGTAAGCTGAGCATGCCCTACCTACCTGAGTCTGCTGACACTCCAGAACTGAAGATTTGCCCTTGAGGCTGGGGTTGGGCCCAGACTGCTTTCACAGGCAAACTTACAGCTCTAAAGCATTTTAATAGACTCCAGGGCTAGGTACATTAATTCAAAAAGCTTGAGGCAGAATTGATCCAAGTTATGTGGTTTTTTTGGAAGCAGCATAGTTTAGATTGGTAGTGAACAGAATACACATTCACTGTTTGGTGAGCAGGGCTAATCTTAGACAGGGTTTTGCCATTTTTAAACCAGCCTATGTGTGCTGAATTTCTGTTCTGTTTTAGGTATAGACTGGTTTTGTATGCTGAACTTCTGTTACAGGTATAGATCAGTTTCCAGTCACTTATACCAGTAAAAGTGTAATACCTGTACCTGATCCAGATGTGCAAGGAGTGCTCCCATATGGGCCAGAACACATTGCCACTGTGGCAGGTTTGCCAGCAGCAGCTTGGCTTGCCAGCTCAGAAGTACTCTGCGTGATTCAGGCATTCCCACCAATCAGATGATGGCAGGGGAGAGGCTTGCCCCACCCCTACCCAGGGATGAAGCAAAGAGCTGGACCTGAGAGGGGACTAACTCCCTTCCTCTCTGATTGTTTCATTTGCAATCTGGTGGCAGAGTCTTTGGAGGGAATAAAGAAGACAGCATGCCCAGCACACGGGTGGTTGCGTCAAGGGAGGAAAAAGAAGGCAGAAGAAGAGCTAGCAGAGTTGGCCAGTGGGACAGAGCAGTAACCCCAGAAGAACCCAAAGATGGATCATTGGATGGGAGCGGCAAGTGGTTGCATTCTCCAGCCCCACCATGAGGAGGCATGGCGTCAGTGCATAGCAAGTGCACAGAGGGTCCAGGAGGGACTGAAACCCTGGGAGCTTCATGTGACGGCTCAGGTCTCCAACCCCCCTGCACAAGGCAGGGTAAGCAGTTCATGGAGGTTCTGGGAGGGACTGAGACCCTGGGAGTTATAAGAGATGGCTTGGTTCTCCAACTCCCTGCATGAGGCAGGGTGAGTGGTGCACAGTCGGTGCGCAGAGAGTCTGGGAGCAGACCAAGGCCCTGGAGCTGCACACAGTGGCTTGGGTCCCCAACCCTAGCATGAGGCCGGGCATGCTGGTGCATAGCTGGTGCACAGAGGGTCCAGGAGTGGCCTGAGACCCCAGGACCATGCAAGGCACCTCGGGTCTTCAACCCCTGACACAAGGCAGAGCCAATGGTGCATAGAGCAGTGCACAGGGCCCTGAGCAGGCCAGAGGCTGGGAGAACCCCAAAGCAGCTGAGGGCCCCCTGCCAAGGAAAGAGATGCCTTGCCTTGGATGATGAAGATAGGCTCAGAGGAGTTGTGAGTTGCCTGAGAACAGGATTCCCACAGGGGAGGAGGGTCTTCTCTCTTCCTCCCGTAATAAGCAGTTGGGGTATTTAAGTTGGTTAAAGAGGCAGCTGAGGTATCTGGGGCTCCCCACTCCCCTCCTCTCATCTAGGACCATTCCTTCTTCTGGGGCATTGCTATAGTTTTAATATAGACTTTTGTTTTTTCTTCTTTATTCCCCCTGAGCCTTGAGCCTCATATTTTGTGAATCCAGCGCCTCATATTTTGTGAAGTGGCATTCCATTAGAGTATAAGATTTGCATGACTTCTAATGAGACTCTTGCTTTGATCCCCTTTTTGATTCCTCACCTGTATATAGTGTATGCATTGACCTGTATATAAGCTCCTTTAGCTCCTTTATCTTATGTGTAAATATGTTAACCCTATCATTTTTATATCTTATTAAATTTGTACATAGTTAAGCCTTAACATGTGTCCTGGCCTTGCTCTATTGGGGAAGGAGGGAAATTGTATACCACAAACAGTTTCACTCCTCAGTGCACCTGCCCTGCTAATATTCCCTTTGTTTGGAGACAGGAATACATTATTGGGTACCACCCAGGTTACACCACTCTGACAGTACTAACAAGCTTTATCTCACTATGTTACATCCTTGCTGCTACACATACTTATCTAGGGAGAGACCTACCCTATCTCAAAGAACTTACAAAAGTGTAAGTGTAAATAGACAAGACAGAGAAGGCCAGAGTGAGAATCTATTTGTATCCCTTTCATCTTTGAAACAGGGCAACCGGGACTTGGAGAGACTGTCACTTGTCTATGGGAAGCTTGTGGCAGAGGTAGGAGTTGAAACCAGGCCTTCTGAATCCTGCCATACTTCCTTAGCCAGAGCATCATCTCACTTTTGCTATGTGTACTGCTACTTACAGTCAACCTGCAGGCTGTCCTGAAGACCATGTGCAATTTTCACCTACTCTGAAAACCTTGAAGCTCAACCTTCTGGGGTGATCCAGCGCTCCCCTTCCCTCCTTGTCCACACATCTCCACAGCATGTTTGGAGCTTACCCAGGCAACACAGGTATCAAGCATAGGAAGTCCTATCATTATGATCCCACATCTCCCCACTCCTGATTTACTGGCCAGAAGAAGAACCAGGCCCAGAAGAGGAAACAAGTGGAGGGCCAACTGATTCCTAGAAGAGCTCTACTCAAGGGACAGGAAGAACAATCTGCACAGTTCTGGTGCGGGCTGCAAGGAAAGAGATAGATGGGGAAGGGTAACCCATGTGGTTCAAGGGGGGACTGTGGCTCTCTGTGTTATTCATGCCCTTTGTTTCTTTTGTTCAAATGGTAGAGTCCTGGATACTCTGAAGCTGAAGAACTAAGGTTCCAGTTCTGTTTCCCAACTATGTTACTGACTTACATTGTAATTATGTTTATAGTGGACAGTATAGAATAGATTAATTAACTTCCCATGGGGGGTGGATGTTATCTTTTTATTTTGTAAATGGTCTAACATCCTTCATTATAACTGTTTGGATGCTTTATGTGCATTAGACTAATCTAATGCAGAGTAAAGCATCATCCTCTACATGTGTGCAGGACTTAGTGCACATTAAATTAGTCTATTGCACTGTTTGCTAGCACCAATACATACAAGTACTAGATAAATGGTGCATTAGTGAATGCGCTATAGCTTACATGTAGACACTGACTGGGAGCAAGTTGCTCCTGGTCAGCCCAGGCAGCTGCCTGCTGCTTCCTGGCTAAGCCCTGATGTGAGAAAAGCTATGCTAGTTGCAGGGGCAGCTGTAACCCCGCTGCATGGGGATCAGGATCCATCCAAATCCCCATGTGCCCATGAGACACCCATCCCCTTAGCCAGCACAACTTTTCCAGTCACATGGGGATCATGATTGGGATCAGGTGGGGGAATGGGACCACGCAGGGATCTGCATGGGTCATGATCCCCACTTGGTGGGAAGACAGCTGCTTCTGCAGCTGGCACAGCTCTTCCCACCCAACAGAAATTGGTACTGGTCCCTATGGCCCCTGCCAGCTCCCAGGGCTGGTATTTAGAGGAGCTAGGAGCTTCCCTGGCTGCTGAAGCCTGGCAGGGCAGGGCAGGAGCAACCCTGGACTGGGCTGCTCCTATCAAGTGCAATTTTCTCCTGATGGGGGCACATGTGTAGATGTGCACCCAGGAGCACATTAATGAGCCTGAATTTTCTTCACAGAAAATTAATGTGCATTAATTGTATGTGTAGACATGCCCACTGAGCTCTGTTTAGGTTCTCAAACATTTGTAGGTCAGAGCTTTGGTTACTGAGCACCAGAACTTTCCTCTCTATCCCCAAATTAGGGCTTGGTTTGTCAGATGGGGCCCAGGAATTAAGAGAGAGTAATCCTGTCTCTTTTCAGGAGAATCTCTTTATTGGAAAATTGAGATAAGTTTAACTAGCATTCACATCAGGCAATGGAAGTTAAGAAACATACTTATACTTGGGAGGATAGGTGTTGGCCAGACCTCAGGATTTCTTAGTTCTTGCTGGTTGTTCAGTTCTTCAGGGTCTTCACTTCCTTCCCAACTCAGGCCCTTCATTCCCCCAATCATCCCCAAGTTTGTAGTCATAGATGTAATTAATGCATCTCTATACTTTTGATTGGGTATGTGTTAATGAAAGGGGTTGGTCATGAAGACCCCCTCCTTCAACTATTTATAATATGATTCTTGTAACAGGAGCCCCAACCTTATTAACTACATACAGAGAAGGAGTCGGAGAGGAGACCAGGGTCCCCAGGGGGGCAGAGTTTCATCGCTTGCAGGGTCAGATGGCTGCAACTGGTAGATGCCACCAACAGAGACTCCAGACTAAAGACCTGGGACTACTAAGGACCTAGAAAGTCTGGGTGCAAGAAAAGCCAGTCTTTTAGGCTGACCAGGAACATCTGGGCCCATCTTCAGGGGCAGCAGTCATGTGACCAGAAGGGGCAGGGCAAGGCCACAGATAAGCTCAGTTTCTGAGCTGGAGCTGGCAGTTTATGCCTGTAGGCAGTAGGGGAAGGAACAGAAGATAGAACTGGATGACAGTGAGAGAAAGTACCCTGGGTTGGGGGGACTCTAGACAGTTCATGGTGACAGTGACAATTGCTATGGCCCTGAGGGGATCATAGTTGGGATATAAGTGGATGGTTAACCTTTTGTGTTCTAGTTTAATTCTATGTATTTAAGTTGAGGACCAGGTGTGGCAGTAGGAGAGATCTGTAGGCCATAGAGCAGGGTGCCAAGGCACTTTGTGCTGTGCTTTTGAGATCAGATTTTGGTCAGGGATGAGAGGGGTTGGGACCCAGGAACCCAGAGTCTGAGGTAGTGGACCTGGGCTGAGGGAGCTCAGCTGGATAAAAAGGACAGAGGCTGAGAAGGCTAAAGTCCAGACAAAGGGTTGGAGGCCTGAGGGGCCCAGTGTTGGTCCCTACAAGAGGCAATTTAGAGTCATCTGCAAGGCATAGGTATGGCTATGGGGGCAGTAGGAGGCCACAACTATAGCCCTAAGGCACCAAAGAAGAGGCTATCCCAGCCTCTTGTCTCCCCTCAAACTCATTTATATTAACATCAAGTTATGGCAGGAATGAGTCAGGAAGTGAGGGAGCAGGGGAGCATTGACAGAAAAGGGGAAGGTAGAGACCCCAAGCTGTCACAATTTCCATTCATTGCTAAACAGCTATTCACCTAGGATGGCCTACAGAGGTCATCAGTTATATTTTGACTGTTGACAGTGAGTAATATTCCTTATGGTAATGGTTTTCAATTACTTTTCTGTGTTACTATTGTTACTTAGTCAGTGCCTTTGTGTTTAAATCAGTGAAAACATGGAATCTGGCTTTGCAAGCCTGTCTTTAGACAAGGTGACCCCAAATTTCTATAATTCTAAGTTTATACATTTTACAGCAACAACATAGAGTTCCTGTCTTTATGTAATGGAGGATACATAGGCAGGTCCAAAATTGCAGTGATACAGTGCAAGCACATGCTGTTTGGGGTGAGCTCATTGCACATGTGCTACACAGCTGAAGGGGGTCTGGCTGCAGCCCCTTGTTATGATCCTGGATGCTGTGGAGCTCCAGCAGCTCTTGTTGGGAGCAGCACTCATGGTCTGAGCTCACCATCACAGGGTCTTTACTTCTATTAGTTCTGGAGCCTACTGCTATGTGTTCTTCCTCTTCCTCTTCTCCTTTCTGCTGAATTCAGCAGCATAAAAAGGAGGAAATGGGAGGAGCAGCACAGCATGGTACCTGTAGAGCAGCAGGAAAGAAGGGGCTGCTCCTTTCCTCCTTTCCTTTGCTGCTGAATTCAGTGTCAAGGAGGGAAGGATGGGAAGAGTGAAGAGCAGCAGGCTCCAGAGCTGCTTGAAAACAGGGATTCCAGGCAGAGCAACTTGCCTGGCAAGCTCAGAGAGCTCCCAGTATGTGTGGAGCTCCCAGCAGGATCTGTGCTGAAGTGCTGGTGAGCTCTGAGAATGCATTGCACATGCAGGGCACAGCTAAAGTTTACTGCACTGCTGCAGTGCTTTGGGATCTTCCTCTGAGAGGATATACACACTGATGGAGGCAAAGGCCTCTAATGTGTTCCTTGGCCACATATAGTATATATCAATCCATAGGTATGTGTTCTGGGTAGCATTCACAGTACCAAATCTAGTATTGAATGATGGAGCAGAGAGTAAGAGTTGGAATACAAATAAACAGAGATTTGCATCTCATGTAACTAAAGTAAGCTTAAGTTGCTTTTTACCAGCTGCTGATCTTTAAAGAAGACTTCCTACAAAAAATATTTAAACTTAAAAGAGCATCTTCCAATTTTCAGGTCTGTTGTTTTAGTTTGTTTGCAAATACAGTGATTATAGGATTCTATATATGTGTGCAAAGCCTGCTCCAGCGCTCTAGAAATCCAGCACGTCAGAGCAGATTTGATTAGTCGAGTCTGCTGGAGCACAGAAATTGATGCGCTCCAGCAGCCTTCCATATCATGTCATATGTATTGGCCTTGCTGTGTGTCTCTGCACTGAGAAATGGAAGCTCTTAAAAGAGCAGAAACTGCCTGGGAAGAACCCAAAGAGCCAGGCAGGAGCCTAGGTGCAGGTTGCCATGGCAACCAGCTAATGAGGAAATTAGCCTGCACCTGCTCCTGGTCAGCTGGCTGGAAGGGGCAGGGCCCTGGGCCCATATAAACCCCAGGACCGGGACTAGGAGACAGTTCTCTGCTGATGGCCAAGGGAGAAGAAGCCCTCCTGAAGCATGTGATGGCAAGAGGCCTGACTAAGTTCTGCTCCGGGTAATGTAGAGGGACTGAGCACACCTTATGTAGCTTGTGTTATGTTATAGCCCAGGGACTTATGTTTTATTTGCCATTTTATAAGACTGGTGGTTTGGGTGAATGTTATTGGGGAAGGAGGAGGTCTTACTGGGGGCCCATGGCAGCGTGGGGACTCCGGTGCCAGAGAGGGCATGGCATTTGGGAGTATAGATCCCAGAGCCGAGGGGCACAGAGACAGGGCTGAGGAAAGCCCAGTGAGGACAAGGGGCTGAATTATGAGGCCTAGGCAAGACCATGCCAGTACCATCTGCGAAGCTTGGGGTATGCTAAAGGGAAGGTTGGAGCCACGCATATAGCCCATAAGGCTAGGATGCCTTGAAACACCCATTGTAAAATGGGAACCCACGGGGTTAGAGAGTCCATCAAGCCATGTCCAAGATGACTTAAAGGCAGCCTCCCTATTTCCATATTTCTATCAAAGACATGGTGGGCGAGAACCGAGGGTGCCCAATGGGCCAAACTGACATGGTCGAGGGACCTTGGGAAAACATGGCCACCCTTGAGAACCCCATCCCGTGACACCGTGCACTTTGAAATAAAACACGTTTGATAAGCCTTAGTTCAAAGCACCCCACTGCCATTTTTTCAGTGCAGGGATGCCTGGCAATGCTGATACATGACACATGGGTGCTTTTAATTAGCATGGTTCACTAATTAAAGCACCCAGTGCTATGTCCCACAGCACATGTAAAAATGTCCTAGGTTACAATAGCAGCTAAAGGTCCCAACTTAGATTGGGACACCACCATGCTAGGCAGCATACAGACACACAGAGGGCTATGCTGCACATTACTCTTGGGATCTGTTACCATGTTTAATAGGGGCCTTGTGAGTTCAAGCAGTAAAACACATACTATGTTCGTTTGTATCATACCAAAGTTATGACTTTTTTGCAGGAGAAGTATCTCCAGATTGTATTAAGTAACAGGCATTCAGCTATTATCAGACTACTTCATGGAGCAGCTCAAGATTTCTAAGTAGTGCTAGGACTGGGACTGACAATCAGCTGATTGTTGGTCTCAGGCCCAGCATAGCACTAGAGCTGGCTCAAGACTGCTAGTGACAGGTATCTGGCTTGCTCTACAGATGCCAGGGCAGGTGTGGATCCAGTGGCAAAAGTGGAACCCCGTGCCTCTCTCTGCTGCTAACAGTAGGCAGAGATTTAGCTTACCTTGGTGTACCATGGGTAGGCATTCCCAGGCTGGGCAGTGCTGAGCATGCAGCAGGGAGAGTGTGGACTCCAGACACAGAGGCTGTGTGCAACCTTATGGGTGGATGCATGAACTGTGGTACCTAGTGCTGGGTCAGTGTTGGGAGATGGGGGCAGGGGGGAGCACAGCCAGCTCCAGCTCTGTTATGAGCAACCACGTGGTAATGCTTACTACATGTTCTAACTTTTACCACAGCACAGTAATACTTACTAAGGTCTAATAACACGTTTTAACTGTCCTATGTGACAAGGCCCATAGTTCCAACGTGTTCCAATCTGTTTGCAATATAAATAGATAATACATAGAGCAGGTCAGGAAACAGATAAAGAAATAAAGTGCCTCACCCAAGCTGTGCATAATGAGGTTTCCTGACTCCTGTACTAATAACAATCAGGAAGATATTTAGGCCAGAAAAAGGTGAAACACTTTCCTTGTGAAAAAGCCTGTTTCTGAAACTAATTAAGTATTAGTTGTACTTAAGCCATTCCTTGAATGTCTACATTTTAAACGTAGTATGAAAAGTCAAAGCCTGGATGCAGTATTCCTGAGTACAGCCATAAAAGAACAATTGAAAGCGGTTTGGAAAACTTGGGCCAAGTCCATGGGTTAGAGTACAATTATTCCTGTGATGGTTTCCCAGACCAGTTGCCTTATCTGTCTAACATTTCCTTCCACTATACAGTTGGTTCAAAAAAAGATATTACCCAAAAAATCTTTGTTTGTATGAAAGACGCATAAAGAAGAATACAAATGCTTTAAACTGCCACTAGATGACACCATACTTATGAATGTTTGCAGTATAATTCTACTACAAGCAAAAAGCATATGCTGTCCTTTCTGATTTAGTCTCCACAATCCAAGTGGATATTTCATATAGCTTGGATGCTTTGAACAGTGATCTCCCATTTTGACGCCAATTGTTGGAAATGATAGCTTTCATGGAGGATTTTGTCAGCAACCCCTGGGGGTATTCTTCATGGGACAATATAACGTGGGAAATTGTGAGGATTACACTAAGTAACCATTTACAGGTCAGACAGCAATATACAGCACTTAGCTCTGTAACTCTGAACATGACCCATGCAAGGATGCCTCTGTTTTCCATTCTGATTTGTGGTACAGTCTGTCGTGCACTTCAGGTGACCTATCCTGCAAGATGCAATGATCCTGAGTTTTCCTTGGGGATTGTTTGCTGATTCCTGTAATGTAATGAGCTCACTGCAACTAAAATACTGAGAAGATTTTTTTTTTAAATGGATTTCTTACTAGGCCAAATATCTGAGTCCTGTACTCCGCTTGTTACTCTCAAATAGAAATTAACATGTTTGTTTGTTGGTCTCTGTCTTGTGTATTGCTGTTATACTGCTTCATCTTAGCCAGATAGGAAGTTTACCAGACTCTTAACATTTTTCTTTGCTTGCAAGAGGACAAAACAGTGCAGTTGCTGGCTCCTATCATGGGCAAATCTGGGGGTGGGGGCAGGGTGCAGTGGTGAAGATGCACTCCCCAGCCCCTTGTTGCTGCTACTGCCATCCCCAGCTAACCCAGGAGTAGCTCTGGTATTGTGGAAACTGGTGTCAGCAGACAGGTTTCCTCTTTTCTTTGCTCCCCCACTGTGATCCCCCTGGCCAGGAGGAGGTGCTAGAAGGAACACACCCGACTGCTGCTGCTGTCCCCAGTTGATCCAGGCATGGGAGTGGGGAAGCCTGAGATGCTCCCATACCCTACTCCAGATACAGAAAGCAGCTGTGTGGGGTGCTAGGCTCAGCTGGGAACAACAGTGTTAGCAGAGAGGTTTCTCCTTCCAGGCCCTGCTCCCAGCTAGCAGGGTACACTGGGTGAGAAGATGTGGCCAGGCAGAAAACAGGGGCTGGAAAGGAGCCTTTGAGCTATTGTCACTGTTACTTTGCTGAGCCTGGCTCCCCTCAAAGCTGCTTCCTGAAGTGTGCAGCTGATGGGCAGAGAGGGAGGATTGTGGGGTTCCCCCCCACATCCAGGTCAGCTTGGTACAGTAGCAACACAGATCCTCCTCTCAAGCACCTTATCCCTGCTTGGCTCTCTGGTGTCCCCCACCAGCTCAGGGTCTCCAGTCACTCCTTGCTTCCAACCAAGGGGCAGTATACCACACCCCCATTTAGGATGGTTTAAATCTGCCCCCCCCCCTGCCTCCTTCTGTTCACACTCATGTTAAAAAATAAAACAAAAAAACCCAAACCCTCACCTAAAGATAGGAAAAAAATTACACCTGTCACTCACACAAGAAATTCTCAATGGTCACGTCTACATGAGATGCTTAATTGTACAGTAGCACAATTTATCACGCAGTAAACACACATGTCCAAATGTCCACATATTTACTGCACAGTAACAACCCTAATAATGAGTAAATTTGCTAGCTGCAAATATAGGTAGCAAATTTATGTGCAATTAGTTAGTGTGCAGTTATGCACATGTAGATATGAACTAGGAGCAAGTTTGCTTCCCAGTCAGTCCTGCCACTAGGGGGTTGGCCTGAAGCTAGCCCCAAGGCTCCGGGCTGGGAGCCTCTTGTGCCCCACAGCTGGGCTGCTTCTATGGCAGTCCCTGCCTCAGACCCTTAAAAGCCTGCAGGCACTCAGAGCCCTGGGGCACATCAGCAGGGAGCATGAGGGCACTCCAGGCCCCTGTATCTTCCTGGGTAGGCCAGCTTCCCCAGCCTGCCTGAACCTCAGTGCCACTGGCTGACACCATACTACCACACATGCTGCCAGGACTGTGTTGTGCAGACCTGCAAGCTGCTGTTGGCTCCAGCCAGGCCTGCCAGCTGCCAGGCCTTCCAGCCCCCAAGCCCAGCTGCAGAAAGCTTCTGGCTGTGGGGGCCAGCTCCAGCTGCCTGAAGCACACCTGCAGCAGCCTGCCCTGAGCTTGCAGGTGCTGCAGGGCATTGCCTTTGCCATACAGCTGCCAGTCCCATGCTGGGCCCCAGGGACAGCTGTGTGGGGGACCCAAAGAGGACCCATGATGGTTTCCTCTTTGTCCACAGCTGTGCCAATGCCTGTGCCTGCCACTGAGGGCCCTAACTGGTTGCTGGAGGAAACTGGCAAACCTGTAGCACTGTGGGGGGAGGTGGAAGTGCAGTGCCAGTTCATGTGGTGTGGGTGCTCCAATGCCTAAATCTACGAGGGGCTGTCAGGCCAGATACAGGAGCATAGATACAACCAATCAGTGCAGCAGTGCGGCATAAAGATTAAGGCCTTGTGGGCACAGTGGCTTTCCATCACTGACCACAGTTGTCAGTCAAGGGGTGCGTGCAAGTCCAAGCCCTTTATGTGGCAACTGATGGACATACTTGTGCCCTGGGACCTAGGCCACAGCTGTGCTGTGTCTGTCAGCGTGGGTGGCCTACCTGAGTCCTCACCTAGGCTTGGCACCCATGTTAACATGTCACAGGGGATGGCCCCTTAGGTGTCCAGCAGCCCATTCTGCCATGTTCCACATGCCAGCAGCTCCATCAGTAGCTCAGGGAGGCCAGACCAGAACCTGCCACAGCTCCAGCCTCTGCCATGAGACATGGCCAGCAATGACACCACCAGATACCAACAGTGCCAGTGCCTCCCTGGGGGGGTTCAGCTGGGAACCTGCCAGCTGCACCCTGCCATCCGAGGACACCACGTGGAGCTGCACACCATGGCCAACAGCTGTGACCATGTGAAGCCACCAACCACACCAACCCTGACCACATGGTAAGTCCCACTTTGTGGGGATGGCCATCCCCCCTGGCCTCTTCCCCTGCCCCTGTCCTTGCCCCTACCCCCTGTCTTCCTAGCCTTCCCACACTCTCCTGGCCCCAGTTTCTCCCCTCCAAAGCAAGTAGGGAGACAGTAGACAGTGCCAAACTTTATTGAGCAGCCAGTGGCCCCACAGTGCTCTCACATGCCAAAGAATGTGTTAATGCTGTCAGGGGTGTCCTCCTTAGCTGTGGGGGGCAAGAATGTGTAGTGCAGTCATAGGTAGCCTTCTATGCTATAGTGGAGGTTGCAGAGCAGCCCAGGCTTGCCCCCCACACCATTGGGACTCAGGGTCTTGTATCAGGTGCACAGATGTACCTGGGATACCATGGCCATTGGCAGCAAGATGGCATAGTGGGCTGGGCACTCCTTGGTCTGTGAAAACAACTCCTTGCACACTACCTGGGACATACGTAGCAGTGGCACGCTCAGGGTGCAGTGCTGGTATGGCATGGGGTTGGCCCTGGGGTACCTTCCTAGAGAGGTCCCCAGTGGGGAATCTGGGGGTGTGGGCAGCTCCTCATCCCAGTTGTCAAGGAGTACTGGGTGCCCCCAGCCTGAGTGTCATAGGCTGGATGGCAGTGCAGCAGAGTGGTTGGCCTAGAGGAGGAGATGTCAGGAAGCAGGGTCTGGATCTATGGCAGCAGGTGCTGCCAGGGCCCTGGCCTATCCCACCTAGAAATGGGGCAGGGAAGGCAGGGTGCCTTTGGCCAGCACCCAGCAGCCTGCTGGCCCCAGGGAAGCAGGCAAGGATGAAAGGCTCAGATTGCAGTGGCCTGGGCTCAGGCCTGCCAGGCAGACTTACCATGGTCCCTGGCCACCTGTCCATGCCTGACCCCTGATTTGAGACTGGACAGTGAACAGGCCCTGGTACAGAGCATCTTATCTTTGAAATGTTGCAAACTCTCACAAACAGCTTCTGTATCATGGCTCTATAGGACCTGCAGCTGCACATGGGAGAGAAGCTGACTTTGGCATCCAATATGCAGTCTCAGGGTTGCCACCACCCATAGCCAGGGCCCAGTGGATGCACCAGCTCTGTCAGAAGAGGACCCTGGACAAGATTCTGCTGCTGGACCACCTGGTCATCGCATCAGAGGACCGGCTGAGGGATGCTCAGACCTGGTGGGTGAGGATGTGGTCCACCAGGACAGGTGGTACTGTCCCTGGAGGGTGGAGGATGCTCATGAGGACATGCAGGGCCAACGTGAAGAATTAGGGGACTGGTGTGAGGAGGCATGGGACTGGGCAGACTGGGAGCTGTGGGTGCAGCTCCTAGCCCTCAAGCATGAGTGGGTGGAGGTGCTGCAGGAGCAGAATGTCATCTTGGATCAGGCAATGCAGGCCGTGAACAAGAACCACCAGGTGTTGGATACTGTTCTGGCTCTGGCTGTTGCCTTTTTGCTGCTTGCTACATAGCCCCTGACCATAGTCCTGTCTTTCCTTTGGCAGCCACCCACTGCCCAGCTACAGGCCCCAGTCTGGGAAAAGGCCCTGTGCTGCCTCCAGCAGCTAGGAGACCCTGGTCCAACTCCAAGCCTGGGTCTAGCATCACCCAGCCCTCCCACCTGAGCTCAGTCCTGATGCTTGCCTTAGTTCCACACGCATGCATAACTAGGTTAGGGCCAGGCATACATGCCAGCCCTTCTGGGCTCAGACACTGCCTGCCAGTGATGCCATGATTGTCCTGGGCAAGCCCCCCACCTGCCACACTCACTATTGTTTGCACACCCATGGGGGAGTGGCCAGAACCTGGGGTGCTGGCCATTGGTCCCTGGGCTGTGCTTCCTAGTCACTCCCATCCCATGGTCCCCCACCCTGGTATGGTCCACAAGGGACACTGAACAAAGTTTTCTTGAGATAGAAGGTGTTTTATTGTTGGTGGGTGGTAGAGAGGTTCTGTTTGTTGGAGAGGAAGGGATGGAGGATGGGGACCTCTCTTTGTTGAGGGGGGAGGCTCCATTTTTTGGGGAGGGAGGGATGGAGGATGGTGGGGATTATTCAATGTGAAAGGAATAAAAACTTGTTCTTCTGACATGTGCCTGCTGTGAGCATAGTGCTAGGGGTGGGCAGAGGGTAGGAGGTCCATGGGCAGTAGTGCAGGTGGGTTAGAGTGGGTAGCACTCAATGGGGTGGATATCCAGGACCTCCCACACCTGGTGCCGTTGCCTCTGCTGGTGTGTGTGCAGCTCTACTGAGGCTTGGTGGGGAGCACTGCTGTTGCCACCACAGGTGGTGCTCCTGCTACCAGGTATCCTCCATGTGCCAGACCTCTTCCACCCAGGCCTTGTGGAAGAGCTCCCCCGGACTCCTCAGATGTTATGCAGCACTCAGGCTGTGACAATGACTGAGAGGAGATAGGTGGTGGGGGTGCACCAGCAGCTCTTGTGGCAACTCAAAGCACACTCAACCAGGGCACAAGTCCGGCGTAGGAAGTGGGTGAAGTGGGCCTGATAGAGGTCTGGATGGTCAGTGTAGGGCTCCATGAGCCAGGGCAGGAGCGGGTAGTGGGCATCCCCAATGAGGAGGACCACCCAATGGTGGTAATATTTGAGCAGTCGTGGTGCACAGGTCAGGTCCCAGAAGATTGAAAAAGGGCCAATGTGGTCCCCATTTTCAAGAAGGGGAGGAAGGAGGACCCAGGTAACTATAGGCCAGTCAGTCTCACCTCCATTCTAGGCAGTCTTTGAAAAAATTATCAAGGCTCACATTTGCGAGAGCCCAGCAGGACAAATTATACTGAGGGGAAACCAGCACGGGTTCATAGCAGGTAGACCATGCCTGACTAATCTAGTCTATTTTTATGACCAGGTTACAAAACACCTGGATGCAGGAGTAGGGGTGGATGTTGTATACTTAGACTTCAGGAAAGCCTTCGATACGGTATCCTACACCATATTAGTGAACAAGTTAAGAGGCTGTGACTTGGATGACTACACGGTCCGGTGGGTGGAGAATTGGCTAGAGGGTCGCACCCATAGTTGTAGTGGATGGGTCGGTATTGACCTCGAAGGGTGTGGGCAGTGGGGTCCCGCAGGGCTCAGTCCTTGGACCGATACTCTTCAATATCTTCATCAGCGACTTGGACGAGGGAGTGAAGTGTACTCT
>JAGPOW010003316.1:33689319-33717478 GCA_030014935.1 Caiman crocodilus
TTCATCCTCTGCCTCCCGGATCCCCCGTAGCCTGCTCACCTCTGCCTGGAGCTCCCGCAGCTGCTCCTCCAGGGCCTGAAGATGGCCACAAGAGGGGCAACCAGGGGAAGCCCCAGGCATCACCCCCACCACTGGGAGTCCCGCCCAGCCACCACCTCCAGCCAGGATCGGGGAGGTGGACAGCGGCCCCCCAGGGGCCCGGTCTGGGTGGCGGCCTCAGAGGTGCGCCGGGGGGGCAGCACCAGGGAAGAGGGAGGGGGAGGGGGAGGGGCCAGGCCCCTGGCAGTGGCACTGCGTGTACTCGCCATGTTACCAGAAAAGGTGTCTTCCCACTGTTGTCGCTCTTTCCTTCCTCCTGCTCTCCGCCGGCGCGCCCTTACAGAGCGCGCCTGTTTGTGTGCTCTGTTCGCACACGGCTCAGGAGCGTGGCTTCCTGCCAGCTCAGCTATAAGTGATCTGGGAGGCTCCCCTCCGGATCAGCTTCAGCTGATGGCACAATCCCACTCACCACTTAGCCGCCGCCGCTGCTGCTGCTGCTGCTCCGCTGCTGCTGCTGCTTTGCTCTGTGGCAGCTCACGTGTGGCTGAGACCACACCTGAACCCTGTCAGGAGTCTTTTTGATGGTCTTTTTGGTGGTCTTGCCCATGCCAAACAGGTGGCTGATATAGTGCAGACTGGTGGGTGTGACCAGCTTCAGCAGGGTGAGGGAAAGAGGACACTGGATGATACAACTGATTCCCCTATTTTTTAATTTTCTTGTATCATCAATAAATAGAAAAGTATTAGTTTAGATTGCTTACTCTGATGCGCGTCAAATAGATTTTCCCCAGATCTTCATTTTTGTCTTTTTTGTTAGTGCTATTGAGGATTGAGGTTCTGAGTTTTCTTTCATGTTTGTGATAGCAGACACAAAGTACTCTGGACAATAACATCTAACCAGATTACAAAATATTAAGTAACTAACTGGAGAAGAGAATTGGATAGGGACCTCCCCACCATATTTTTGTGTTCAGATACAGCTGGTAAAAAACTGTTGTTGTCATAATTAGCAAGTCCTATAGTCCCCTTGTAATACAAATACTATGATTGATATTAAATTAGGAAAAAATAGTAAATAGCTCATTCTTTTGTCCCCAAACTTGAGAAGAACAGATACTAAATAGTTTTTTTTCAATTTTAAACCATTTGAATACCTATTTTAAAAAAATGTCATGTGCTTGCAGCTGGCTGCAGATTTGGAAATGCCAGATTTCTGAGGCTATGTCTATAAAATGCAAACAAAATGTTAGGGGTTATTAAGAAAGAAATCATTAACAAAATTGAAAGTATCATTAGGCCGCTTTAAAAATACATGGTGCACCTATACATTGAATACTGTGCCCATTTCTGGTCCCCCACACCTCAGAAAGGATACAGAAGAACCAGAGAAAGTACAGAGAAGGGCAACAAGGATGATTAATGGTATAGAGGGTTTTCCATATGGGAAGAAACTGAAAAGGCTAAGCCTATTCAGTTTAGAAAAGAGATGCTGGGGGGGGCACATGATTAGTGTTTACAAAATATTAAATAAAAGAGGAAGAGAAAGTAAATAGAGATTTATTATTTACTATCTCTCACAATACAGGAAATAAGGGTCACAAAATGAAACTAGTAGGGCATATCCAGATGGATGTGCACATCCAGGGGCATACATTTCCCATGGGACAAATAACAGCAGCACATATTTTTGCCACTGCTTTTTGTCCCAGGGCACACCTCTGCAGGTGCACTGGTATATGGCAAATTGACTCAGGTAGGGGAGAGGAGGTTAGGACCAGCACCTATGCTGACCCCAACAGCCTTACCTGGGGTCTTGAGGGCCTCTTGGGGCAGCAGCAATGCTAAGCTGGCTGCTCAGAGCTTGGCCAGCAGACAACATAGCTCTGGCCAGCCAGGCTCTGTTTTTGGCGGTGCTTGCTGATGCTGCTTTTGCTGTATCACTAATTTTAGTGGCAGGGGTTTTTTTGACACCGGGATCTCCTAGTTTAAAAAAACCCTGTCACACTACAAGTTAACACAGCAAACAGGTGCAGATGTGCTTCATGCAGCACCACAAACAATTCTGAGGCATCACAAACCACATGTACATGCTTATCTGGATGTGCCCTTAAGGAGCAAGTTTAAAATGAACAGACGGATGTTCTTTTTGACACAGGGTGTCAGTGAAGTGTGGAGCTCATTGCTGCCAGATGTTGTGGAATGTGACAGTTGAGTTAGTTGAAAAAGGAATTGGACAAATTCCTGGAGGAAAGGGGCTTCAATAGCTATTGAGCATGGGAGTGAGGGATACAAACTCTGAATCAGAATTTCCTAGACCTTAAAGTGAGAGAGGATTACTGTAAAAAATCCTGGTCATGCCCAGTCCACTCTCCCTTTCATCATCCAGTTCCTGCCACTATGTACCTACCCACACACCAATGTTATTGAATTAATATAGGAAGAAAGACATATTTGTATGTCTTTTTATACATTTATTCTTTGCACCACACACCAATGGTATTAAATTTATATAGGAATGCGAATACATTTATATATTTGTAGAAAAGGAAAATATGAAACACTCCATGAAGCATGGTGGAAAGGCAGCTGGTAAGCCTTCAGGGAGGGGTGGAAGTTCCCCTTGCACCAGACTGAGACACAGCCTCTTTCCTCTAGCTAGAAGGGGTGAAGCTTCCAGAAGCAGCAAGGAGAAGGGAGCAGTGCCAGTGCCACTGCCTATGCCTGAGATTGCATGCCTCCACAAGCACCAGTCATAATGCCCCCCACCACCACCATGACAACCACAAGCAGCTGCACCAGCAGGACATCCTACTCCACTCCCATTTAACTTCCCATGCTGAACCTTCCAGTGCCAGAGGAAGAGCTGGATCTGGATCTGAGTGCCCTAGCAAGGGCAGTTCTGGGGAAGAAGGGGAATCATTTGAGTTTGTGCTCCACACCTCTCAAGTTTCTTCTAGATTCAGGTCTCCTTCCCCAGAAGACACTTTGGAGGAGGTTAATATAGAGGTGGAGGCAAGCTGCTTAGCTGAGTCCACTCCTCCTCTTGCTGTGCCTTTGCCTGCTGAGGAGGAGGAAAGTGCAGCAGCATCTATACATACACCTGCACCCCAAAAGCAAGCAGGTAGTGTGGTCTGGGATCATTTTGAGCTGGCAGATGATCCAATGTACACTATCTGCCTGCACTGCCAAGCCAAAATCAGCTGGGGCAAGAGAACAAAACACACGATCAATACAGGGATTATGATGCATCTCCGCAGGCACCACACCCTTGCCCTTGCTCCTCCTCAGTGTGCACCAGTGGGAATGTGCCCAAAGAGAAGTCTCCCTTTCACTCCAAAGCTCTCTTTCCCCCAAAGCAGAGGCAGCCCACCCTGGAACAGTGGGGGAAAGGTAGAGAGAAAGTGGGGCATGTTGCAAAGGTGAGTGAGATCACCCAGAGCATTGGGGGCATGCTTGCTGTTAATGGCCACTCATTCTTAATTGAATGACCAGGGTTCAGGCAGCTCATAGCACTCATGGCCCCATCCTACCAAGTGCCCACATACACCACCTTCAGCAGGACAGTGGTGTCCTCCCTGTATGAGACATGCAGTGAGTACTCAAGGGAGGAGCTGTGCAAGGCAGGTCTGCAGGTGGCTTTACACTTAATCTCAGACATCTGGAGCAGCCAGAGTAGTGATCACACCTATCTCTCTCTTACAGGACACTGGTGCAACCAGTCAGGCCATTGGTGGGCTCTCCTTCAAGCTGAGGTGAAAGATGAATCCCACACAGCAACAGAGATCATGAGGGCCATGAGCCACTTGGTGCAGGGGTGGCTTGCTGAGCGGGGTGAGCTCACCCATGGGTACATGGTTACCGACAATGGGGCCAATATGGTCAAGGCAATCCATAATGCCAACTTCGTTGGCATCTGCTGTGTGGCACACAAGTTGCACCTCATTGTCAGGGAGGCTTTGGAAGGGGACAGGACTTCCAGTGACAGTACCAGTACCACCAGCAAGTTAATTTCCAAATGCAGGAAGATGGCAGGCTACTTCTACCAGAGCATCAAGGGGACAAGATGCTGTGGACAAACAAACAGAGCTGAACATCCCACAGCACAAAATCATGCAGGATGTGGACACTCAGTGGAACTCCACATACCTGATGCTGGAGAGGCTGGTGGAGCAACAAAAGACCATGTATGAGATGGCCTTGCTTGGGGAGATTGGGATCAGCGGCCCCCTGAGTGGGATACTACCTCCCAGATCTTGGTGGTCCTCAAGCCCTTCCTCGATGCCACTGAGACCCTCAGCACTGCTGATGCCACCCTTAGCCAGGTGATCCCCATAGTGAGGGAACTTCAGAGACAAATGGAGAGCTTCCAGGGGATCAATGTTCCTGGCTGGGGCAAGCTGCTGTCACCAGATGTGCAGGCACTGGTGAGGTGGCTGAAGGAAGGCATCAGGAAATGGCTTTGATCCCTTGCTGTCCAGTACAGTCCACATGCTGGCCACCATGTGTGACCTGAGGGTGAAGGTCAGCATATGCAGCAGCCAAACCCTGAATCACTGGACAGAGGTGCTGGTGAAGAGAGTCACGGAGGTGGGGGGTTATGGAAGAGGGGGATCCACTGTCCCATGCTAGCATGCCAGGCTCCTCCTCCACCACAGGTGCTGCCAATGTTGGCCAAGGGCATAGCTTCCATGGTGGGGTCCGGAGCCACCAGACCCCACCATCAGGCAGGTAGTGCTCAGACCTTGGTGACTGCCTATCTCACTGATGATGTGTAGCCACTGTTGTGCGACCCCTTGACCTACTAGGCAAGCCATAGTGAGATGTAGCAGGAATTGGCCATAGTTGTCCAGGAACACCTGTCCTGCCCACTGACCAGTGTTCTGAGCAAGAGGGTGTTCAGCATTGCTGAGGATGAAGTGACACCTCACCAGGACCCGCTTGGATCCTGGTTTGGTGGAGCAGCTGGTGTTCCTGAAGGTGAACCTCCTGCTGCTGAGGTGCAGACAGAATGAATGCCACTCTCCTCACTCCATCTGCACCTATTTCCTTCTTTCATTTTTAAAAAAGCCATTTAATGCCTTGCTCTCAGAGCTGGAGGGGGCACTCACTGCGTCACCAGCCAGCAGGAGAAGAACATGTCCCTGCTGAGCTCCTGTGCCAGGTTGAACTTAAAGGTATTGGCTGGGGCTATGGGGAAGGAGGAATCCCCAGGTCCTGGGCATGACCAGTAATACTGCATTCTGCCAGGGTCAGGGAAGTCTGGTGGGACTGCTGGTGGCACGGCAGCCCCATAAATGCTAGGACCAAGGATCCCTCTTGTGAAAGATGGGTAGGAGGCACCATAACCTCCAGCTACCACATGCATGCACAGAGTCTTGGCTGGGGAAAGCCCAGATCTGTCACATCTTTGAAAGGTCTGAAACTTGCTGGTTGCAGTGGAATTGTGAGGCCCCAGGTGAGCTCAGCTTAGCTGCATAAGATGCCATCTTTTGGATTGAAAAACCCTTTTTTAGGCTGAGTAAGCTCCTTTAGTTGGTACGTCTATGTGCTGGTCCTGAATGGAAGGAACAGTAAAGAAGCCAGAGGCTGGCATGCAATGCAGGGAAGAAAGCCAGTCAGTAAAAATGGAAGAGGAGGTGTCAAGGGGTGAGGGACAGGCTGGGGTTGAGAGGGAGGGAGTGGGATGTATCAGCACAGGTAAAAGTGCATAGGTACCCAGGGAGTCAGACATCAGGCAAGTTGTAGTGTGTCAGAATTCCATTGTTTATACTGAGTCCATGAGTTTCTGTACCTAGCAGGCTCATGAAGTGACGTTCATAGGCCCAGCTGTGAAAAGTGGTTTGTAAATTCTCTCTCAAGATAAGGCCTGAGAGACTGGAGACAGAGTGGGTTTCTTTTGTGGGAAATGTCCCCCCTTTTTCCCTGCTCCCCAGGTAGTTGGATAGTCTTGTCTTTGATAGATTCTGGTGTGCAGTTTGTGGGGGTATTGGACATTGGTGGCAGGTTTTGTGCTTTAAGCTGTAGGAAGTTGGCTTCAATTCTAGTGATGAGGTTAGGTTAGCATGGTTCAGTGCTTGTTTGAATTTACAAACCACTTTTCAGAGCTGGGCCTATGAACTTCATTTCATCAGCCTCCTAAGTAGTAGGTACAGAAACATATGGACTCAATAGAGATACTGACAGTGGAATTCTGAAGGGGCTACCATCCCTGCAAGTTTAATTTGAATCAGGAAAGAAATGACAAAGTTATAGGCTGTGTCATGCTTCCCCATTATAGTCTATGGGCGAAACATTGAAATAGCATCAAAACAGTAAAACTGTTTTGACAAAATGAAATGGAACAGCAGTTTTGAAACTAAATGAAATTTGAAATGAAACACTGTTCCATTGAAACATTGAAATGGAAGTCGAAATGGAACAGTGCTGTTTTGGACAGTCTTAGTACATAAGCTTCCTACAGCTTCCTTGTTAAGTCATATGGCTCTGGACCATGATTTGTTAGAAAACGTTTAAGCTGAAGTTCCTTGTTTCAGGAAAATGTAACTGGAATATTCCCATCTGTATTCTTTTCCATAAGCACCCGGAGGCTTGTATTGGCTTTTGCTCTGTGTCCCCAGAGATGGCTCTCAGCAGCTTACTAGAGTGGATTTCCGTCATGAGGTGCCAGATCCTTCTTCCTTGGCTCTTCCTTGGAATTTTACTATTGATTTAGTCAGTGACAGCAGAGCAAAGTCTGAAATTTTTTCTCATGCTTTTTTTTTTTTTTTTTTTATAAAGTAAAGCTTCTGTGAAACCCCCTTAGCAATCTTATATTTTCCAGGACCTTCCTAACAGAACTGGCTATCATCTAGACAATAATTCAGGATGTCCCAAAAGAACAGAAACAAATGTCACATAACTGTGCTTTTAAAATCTTTATTAAATAATGCTGAAAAGGTCACATTCAAAAGGAAAATCCTGGTGCAATATTTAGCTACAGTTGTTATTGACTCATTAAAAAAGCTGTAGAAGATTAAAGATCATGAGAAAAATACAGGAGAAAAGTAAACAGGTGTGCAGTAGAAGGCAGATGAAGCTTCGTACAAATGTTTGACTGGTAATGGAAATTTTAACTGCATAGAACTACATTCTATGAAATAATATCACCAGTGGTATCTGCCACAACAATAATACATCTTGCTTAAAGATGATATAAATAAGCTGTCAAACTACAAAAAGTGAAGACCAGGTTCTGCCGCCCTACTTCACTGGAGTTGCACCTTTCTCTCTGTCTCTTAATTTATATCAGTTGACATAAGGAACAGAGTCCTGTTCTACATAAATCAAGATGGGAGGACTTGGCATTTTCTACAGAGCTGGAAAATTATTATTTATTTCCAAGTGTAGGAGACCATGGGATTCTGAGCTTTAATGAGTTCATGCTCACCAAAATACCAACACTTTCATGTGTTATGCCACTGAATTGTTTTCTTTTAATTAATAAGACATGCCTATATATTTCCATAGCTAGAGAGGAAGACTGAAATGAATGCAACTGCTCATCAGGATGGAATGCATAAGGTCATCTGGTCCAGCTCCCAATCAAATCTGCCAAACCCACTCTTGCAAATTTTCAGGGATGGCCTGTTCCAATGCTAATTGACCCTCATAGTAAGTAAATTCTTCCTTATCTCAAACTTAAATTTCCTATGCTGCAGTTTAAGGTCATTGTTCCTAGTCCTGTCCCCTATGGCCAAAAATAATCATCTATCTCCATCCTCCTTATGTTTACCCTTCAGGTATTTTAAGACTGTTCTCAAATATGCCAGAGCTTGAGATCAAAGTATACATAATTACCATTACTCAAAGCATATCCATCAGACTGAAATGCAACAAATTTTAAGGAGGAAGTTGATGAAATCCAGTAGCTGGCACAAATTGTTTTTACCTAGAGCAAACTTTCCAGATGAGATATCTTAAGCTTCTCCAGAAAACAGTTAAGAGAGGAAATAGCCAACAAAAAATCTGAAATATTTTATTTATAGAAGGTGATTCTAAGACCCAGAGAAGACTTGATTCAAGAAATTAAATTAATCTTTAAGGCAATCAGACATTACTTAGGCAGAGACATACATTAATGAACTGCCAATACATATTTCTGGCATATAACAGAAAAGACTGATGGGTCAATTGATATTTGTTTATCCCAGAATAGACTCAGTGATGCACCTTACGGTATTTCTTTTCAAATATATATTTGTGCATGTCTGATATCAGGTTGGGTGCATCACTGTTACATTCACAAGGGCATGTTCAGTGGTAGGACACCAGTGAGTGAGAATGGTAAGCCAAATAGTTTATGGCTTTGCAGCAGTGTTTGTACACACTTTATACAGGAATCAATATATGGTTGTGCCATGTGTATATCTGAACCAGTTACTCACATACATATATGTTTCTTTATAATGCAAACGCTGTACAGACAGATTCCCTGCCCAGAACAATTTGTAATCTAAGCCTCAACCTACAATGCTCTGCATGTCATCACAGCCGTATTCCCAGGTACTATCAATTTTAGGACTGGGGACTAGTTTAAGATGAGAACAAAAAAAAAGTAGAAGACAAAGAGTAGAACAGGGGTGGCCAGCCTGCATCATGCATGCCACAAGTGGCCTGGGTAGCCTCTGTATGTGGCATGCACCAGATCAGGGAGGGAATGGGAAGCACAGTGACAGATAAGGCAGTAACAAAGCAGCATAGCAGCAGATAGGGCTGGGAGCACAGGGCACAGGCAAGAAAGCAGAGCAGCTGATCTGGCAAAGGAAGTGGATTAGAGTGGTACTTGAAGAGAGTACAGAGTTAATTTGTTACGTATCTACCAAAAATTTTGGCCGTTGCTATATTAAAGCTTACATCAGAGCACACTGTATTGTGAACGATAACATGTATCAAATATATACCATATGTTATGTACTTCTGAAGCCTGTGAATCTACAAATAGTATCCAAATCACTGGGGAGCACAAATAAGGTTTAACCATCTGCCTCCAGCACCTGCCTGTGGTAGTAATGACAGACTACTTTATTATAGAGTAACTGGCAAAAGTAAATCAGACTTTCACCAAGAACAGAAGTAGGCTAGGGACAGACATTACACATAAGCTGGTTTAAATGATCAGAAACTGGTTTAAACCTGTAACAGAACACATGTTCAGTGCACATAAACCAGTTTGAAAATGGCTGAAACCAATTTGAGATAAACCTGGTTGAATGTTGTATCAGGCTTAACTGATTTGGGTCAAACCAATTTATGCAAGGTCTGTCCCAGACCCCTTGGTGGCTTAAGATAAACCAGACACCCCCAGCATCCTGGCATGCTCTCTGGGCTGCATGGGGCTCTCTGCTCCACAGCAGGGCTGGACCTTCCTCTGTACTCCTTGGCTGGGGCTCTGGTAGAGACTGCAGGCATCTGCCTGGCTTTCCTCTGCTCCCCCTCCCCTCCCTGTCCCCTCTGCCTTACACAGACACCTCTCAGCACTAGCTGGCAGACCACATGCTGGCTACAGTCTGTGCTGTGGCAGATGGGACAAAGGCAGAATCAACAGGTAGCTGGTAATGTCCCTCTGTTGTTTTCTTAATGCGGTGATAAATACTGAGTTAGGGGTGATAAACATTGTGTTATCAATTCCCTGCTGGGCTGGTCAGAAGCCCAGCAGGCCAGTCAGAAGCCCCCTGGGGTGGGGTGGTAGAGAAGCCCCTCCCTAATCAGAGCATCCTGCTAGGGCCTGGCCATGCCCCCCTCATCTCAGCATTGTGGAAGGAAAGGGAGGGCTGCTGTAGCATCCACCAGCTTTTAGCCTGAGCCACTGCTGGCATGTGCCTGCATCTCTGGGATGTCTGTTCAGTTACAACCTGTTTCATCTTAGCCAGGTTAGACTAACCTACAAAGACTGAATCAATTGAGGCTCAGGCTTTTGGAATGTCTGTCCCTAGCCCTAGTGACCACAAATGAGAGAGGAGAAATGCACAATACAAATTCAAAGGCAATAGCATGGCAACCAGTATGACATGAGAAAATGAACTGATGAAGCATTTCTATTTTTCAGGGCCTGTGATCAATCTGGCCTGGCTGGACTGAGTGCTTGAGCCATCATATCTGCCCCTGATTTTCTGTGGAGCTAAGCAACTGATTGGCAGCTGAAACTGATGCTCACTCTTTTAAGCACAACTATAGCCTCAGGCTGCAGTCATTCCCTGGCCCAATCTCAGTCTGTTCTGGCAAGCCTCACACTCACTGTTCTTTCTGATTCTCCTGGCTCCTGACTTGGCTTTGGCTCTTCCTGAACCTGACTTTGGAACTCCCCTGGAACTAGGCACTGGCTCTCTGACCCCTAGTTTCTGACCTCAGCCTGCTTCTGCACTCTGGCTCTTGAATTTTGTCTTTTGGTTCTCCTAAAATGTGGTTCTCCTGGCCTGAGCCCATGGACCTGCACCTTGGCTCCATGATCTGGTAATCTGCACTCCTACATTGCTGATCCCATAGTTGCTCCTCAGGGCCTACCCACAGAACCAGACACCTCATGGTCAGATCCTTACACTATTCCACTGTCTAACAAATAAGAGTATGCAAAAAAGTTTCCTCAGATAATCAGGAACAGTGATGGGATAAACTCTGTGCATAGCTCTGAAGTGAAAGAGAAGACAGCAGGCTCATGTAGCAAGCTGAGTAGAAACCAATATGACAAATATACCCATGAGGTATATTATTTCTTACACAGCATCTGGAAGAAGCAGTAGCATTCCAACATTCCTGTTTTTCAATCAACTCTGATACCAGTAAGTTCAGATCTCCCCATGACTTTCTAAGCCAGTTCCAGCTCAATCAAATTGCTAAATGATCAGGAAACAGATAAGTGCTCTAGTTTTGTCTCTTTATTTGTCCTATTTCTTCATCGTCTTCAGTTACCCAAACACTTTTCTTTATATGCTTTCCTGCACCTTCCTCTCCCTACCAGTGAAATAGTCTTCTGTGTTGCTTATTCTCTGTGTGGGAATCTCACTTCTTCTGATTTCGAGAACTTACCACCTTCATAAGAAGAAGTTTTTGGCATAACAGAAATTGCCACACGAAGGAGCCACTATGGCCAGAATGAACTCAACTTGGTCAAAAAAAATATTACCAACATATTTAGGACAAAGTAGTTTCTTCAGGGGAATACCAGAATAGAAGCTGGACAATTAATGAGTCAAGAAGCAGGGGTTCTGAAGTGTATGGATGAAGAAGTAGGACCCCAAAGGTGTGGAAAGTTTGCTATGCATTACTCAGAAAAAGGTAGAACTTCTTGCTGTTAAACAGGCTTTATTGCAACACAAACACACATACAAAGGTGGGATGGTAACTTCCTGTTGATTTCATCATGTCAACTTTTTGGAAGAGCATTAGCCCTTACTACTACAGAAAAAATATGGAAAGAAAGTGGGCATGAAAATGCTGGGCTGGGTCTGTTATTGAGTTTGCAGTTAGGAGAAGGCCCAGCATCCTGAAATAATAATGGATGGTGGAGAAAGGGCTCAAGAGACGTGATCAAGGGAAAGGAGAGAAGCAAGGAAAGGAGGGAATCAATTGTGTAAGAGGAGAAAATCATTTTTACATGTCTGGAGGCAAGGGGAAATGATTGTGACTAAGTACAGATAGTCAAAAAGCCTGAGGCTGAATCAATTCAGGCTTTTCAGGTTAGTCTAAGATGCAGAGATTAAACTGAGAAACAACTGGAGAGACATTCACTCTTGATTCAGGGAATGCAGCCACATGCCTGCACTGATTCAGGTCAGAAGCCAGGGGATGCATGTAGCCAGCATAGACTGTGTGTTCACTTTCTTTTCCTGCTGCCCCCTGAGTCTCTGGGACTTGCAGTCCAGAATCACAGAGTCACAGTAGCAGAATTCTGCAAGGTAGCTCATCACTTCCTGTTTTCAGGTGCTTCTGGGATTTGTAGTTCAGTCATAGCCAGCAGGGCAGGGCAGTTCTGTATTCAGGGGAAGGAAAGTTTAATCCTCCTCCCTGTCCCCAGACCCAGCTGGAGTTTGCAGGGTTGCCTCTCCCCAACCCTGCTCAACCTTTCTTTGCTGCAGCAAAGCCCAGCCCAGGGCTGGAAAGCATGCTGGGATGCTGGAGGACTTTGATTTAACTTGAACCAGGAAGGGGTCTGGGATAGATGTTTCATAAACCAGTTTGACCCATGTCAGTTAAGTCTGATACTACATTCATCCAGGTTTATCTTAAACCAGTTTCTGCCATTTTGAAACTGGTTTATGAGCACTGGACTTCTGTTCTGTTACAGGTTTAAACCAGTTTCTGATCACTTAAACCAGTCTATGTGTAACTTCTGTTCCTAACCTGCGAGGTTGGTAGGAAATTGACTGTGATGAGAACTGATTCTGAGTGGAAGGGAATTGCTAAAGAGAAAAATTGATGATCTGGAGAAACGGAGGAGTAGTGATGCTTCAGTATGTGCAGAGGAAAGGAGGAGAAGGGGCCACCTTACGTGATTGCTAATCTCAGTGTTGCTGGAAAGAGAGGTTGGCTCATAAGAGAGCATCCAGCCCAGCACATGAAAGCGTTTGTGACTCCCTGTTGTAACAGCTCTTCTTGTACACAGGACAATTGGAGAAGATCCAGGGTGAGGAATTATGGTCACTACTTTAAAAATAAATGTTCAAGTTCCATCCAAATGGGTTTCCCAAAAAACAGGGAAGTCGCGTTAGAACAGCACTGAAATATTGTTCTTCCCATAAAGGGATGAAGTCATATTAATAGTTATAGTCAAACTTAGATTTATCAGTATAATCATACTGTCTACATCAGCCAAGGAAAGCATGTTAATATTTTTCATAGAAAGGCATTTAAGTAAATGCAGTTGTTGCTAACAGTTTCCTGCAGTTTAGATGGGAATCTGCCTGCAGATTACAGTTGATGAATTACTGCATGTCAGACTATTTATGCTGGCATTTTAAAATAAGCTATTTGGTGATTTAACATCTACCTAAAACATGGACTTTCACATTAACTGATTTCTACAAAATACAAAGAGAGGAAAAATGGCTGCTGAGCTCACTGCCACCTCTGATAGATCTTCCTTCTCTCTCTTACTACATTCTTCATCCCTGAGGTTCTCTGCAGAGAGATGTTAGTAGATGTTGCAGGTATGCATTTTGGCACCATCTATACTGCAGTGATATTTCAAACTGTTAACTGAAAAAGACATTGGTTCAGAACCAAAAGGAGCAGGCAAGTATTTGTTGCTTTTTAAAACAAATCAATGATCAATATGTATTTGGTTTATGGAATTGTTTTTTTTAAAAGACTCAACAAATTCCTGGACTTTCTATAGTTATTTGAGACATTGATCAACCGCACAGGTAATGGCACACTGTGATATTTATGTGAACTATTGTTTTTCATTAAAACTAGAAATAAATGTATGAGTGTGAGGGGAAGAGAGGGGACAGAAAGCCCTGAGGAACATGAATGCAAAGTAATTATCTCATTTGCTGAGAGAAGTTGGTCCAGAGCAGAGAGCATGCGGCCATGTTTTTGAAGCATGTGCTCCCTCTGGATCTGTGAAGAAAGCATGAGAACAGGTATTTCCAGCCCTGGAGAGGGGCAGGAGGGAAAAGACTGCAGTTAGTAGATGGGAGAGAAGCCAGATGTCTTCCCAGCTGTTAGCACTTCACAGATGAAGCTGCTGGGCCCACAGACCAAGGTGGTTGGAGGACGACCACCAGAATGCGGGACATGATGTGCCGGGGAACTGAATAGGAAAGCTAGGTAGTGGAGACAGAAGCCCGGAGGTGGCAAATTGAGAGAAAGGGAGGAAGCGGGACTCTCACACGGGTCTGAGAGTCATAAAGGGGTCCTGCCAACTTTTTTTTCTCTTTTTTCCCTTTTCTCCATTTTTTGTTTTGTTGTTGGTAAGAATGGGTTTCCCACCCGACATACCAGGGATCCAGCAAGAGTAAAAGCTCCTCTCCTGGGGAAGGCACATTGACCCTGATCCAGAGGTTCTAGGGCAGAGTAACAACCTTGGTAAAACTGATTTGAATTAATTATTCTATGGATCTTGAAGAGACTGATATCAATTGATTGACCCATGAAGAAAGCCCATTCGACTGAATGGGTAAGATCATCACTCAGCCTATATCCATCTCCTGACAATTAAAAATAGGCATCAAGATGTGGTGGGTGAGAGAAGGACATCAGAGGCTGAGTAGTCCATGGATCACACCAGTAAAGCATCAGACAGGTGGGGATTGCAGCCTTGTACCACTCACCCCCAACAATTCGATGCATTGGCCAGGAACCCCGACAATGACCCCACAGCAGAGGAAGATGTGAATCTTCAGCCAGCAGCAATGGCAGGAGCAGAAGCCCTACAGCAAACATTGGGTTTAAAGGGTCAGCTCCTACAGCAGCAGCAACAGCAGGTGGCCTGATAGATTGCTTTAGAAGAGAAGCTAGCAAAACAGCAAGCATGGGTTCAACAGAGCCTGACAGAATTAAAGATTTCTAAGAGGATGTGGGATGATGACCTAGATGACCTAGAGGTATTCCATGAGACATTTGAACAGGCTGAAGTATCTTCTGGACTGGATAGGAACAGATGGGCTGGACAGTTAAGGGTTCTCCTCCTTGACTGAGCCCAAATGGGATACTGTTCCACGTCCAGGGTTGACAGACAGGATTATGGTAAAGTTAAGAAGGAAATTTTATACCGGCTCAACATCACACCTGAGAAGCACCAACTGATGTTCTGGATAAGGAAGAAGGAGGACAGATCTCCAAGAGAAAAAATGAGGAATGTTTTTAAAATTCCTTTTAAGGGTAGACAGTGCAAGTGTTGTGAGCAGGGACATCTATTCATTATTCCTAGGGAGGGTGCAGATACTTTGTGTGACAGCATCTTTCTGAAGAAGTGAAGTGCAGTGTTGACGCACAGAAATCTTGGTGCTTGAATCACTCTCAACACATTGCACACGTACAAAAATATTGGGTTATGTTTTTTCTAGTGCTGAGCAATATGCAGGCATAACATTTCCTGTTGTAAATGCTTGGCAGCCTGCTCAGCACCTAAAGCAATAAGCTTCCGAAGCCACACATTTTAGGATGCAGAACTTGTTCCTGCCTTTCCTTCCCCATCAGTGAGGAAGTGAAATCCTGCCCGTGTGCTGTACAGACCACTAATCTCAAGGAACATGTAATCCAGCCAAATGAAATAGATTAAAAAACCCCTGTTGGTTAATAAAATGCTAGATTAGCAGTAACTCAGTGTTGTGATTAGAGAGATTAAGCACTAAAGACATACAAAGCCTACATTTTAATTTAGAACAAAAGTTATAGTTCAGCTGAACCTATTTCTCTAGCAATTAGTAAACTGCAAACATATTGTCCTGCATAAGAGGGACTAAAGTAAAAGATACTTCCACCCAATTTTTTCCTTGATGTTTAGTTTTTAAATAGTCAGTTTTCCTGTCATCTTTCTCTCTATACTTAAGGTCATGCCTTTTACAGACTTGCTGATCTTTCTGAATGGAAGCTGCAGTGAGCAGCAAAACATCCAGGGTGTGCTTTTTAAAATCTACTCTATCTGGAGCAGCTACCATTACATAAGGCTGTAGCATGTCTGTAAACAGCAAAGGTCATCTTTCATTTTGAGAGGGCAGCTCTAGACTGCATGGACCAGAACTGATTGGGTGTTGGCACTTCCTTTGTTGTTTATATAATTGCTTGTAAATTTAAATCATTGTTAACTACAAGATTTCAGTCCTTCAATGGCACACTTTATGGGCAAGTTGTTTTTTGGGGTTTGTTTGCCCTTTTTTTAGAACATAGTTTAATTTAGTTTGGATATAACATTTAGATTCTGCTTCAAGATGGTGATGAAATTGAAATGTTTGCACTAAGTCTGTTGCTTTAGAAACAAGCTTCTAGTGGGGATTCAACATTCTGCTGCTGTTACAGCCCATATGCTAACAACACATGAAAAAAGAAATGGTAGTCTTTCACCAAAACCTGACTTAAAAGTTCGGGGATGCTTGTGAATGTACCAAGTCCCCTTTTGGCTTGCTCAGAAACAAGACATTCAGTAATAAAAATAGAGTGACACAGAACATAATAATTATGAAATAGTTATGATTTGTTTTTTATTTATCTTGTTACTCCTGTATAGGTGTTTGCACATCTAGCAGTGCTACTATTGCTCACGCCATCCTGGTTGAGAATCACTGGCCACGTCTACCTAAGATGCTGACAGTGCAGTAGCTCTTTATTACTGCACAGTAGCGTCATATGGCAGGAAGCACGATGCAATGCTACTGTGTAGTCGTGATGAGCTACTGCTCAGTCAGCATCAGAAAAAAGCCATTTGATACTACTCTGCAGTAAACCTGGTTACTGCACAGTCATTTAGTAGTACTTGTAGAAACACTAAATTACTGAAGTTAAATAATGGCTGCACAGCCAGCATCTCATGTAGATACAGTCAGTGATTCTTAACCAGGGTGGCATGAGCAATAGTAGCACTGCTAGATGTGCAAACACCTACACAGGATTAACAAGATAAATCCAAAAATGTCAAATAGAAATCAATTGTGTCAAAAACATTCCGACCTGTTGTGCGCTTTCTGAGTTCTGTGAAATAGAAGATCTGCTCTATTATTTATCTGCAGTCAAAATATGAGTTAAAGGTAAGAACTGGAATGATTAAGAAGCACAGTAATATATATTTCTGCATGTGTGCACGCACGCACAAGTGTGTGCATGAATATACCATACATACATATGAGAGGAAGTGCATTTAGAATACATCTAGAAGGTAAAATTCCATGCAACAGGCTCTAGACAAGATGCAAAGATCTTCAGAATAAAATTTAAATGAGTTAAACTTAGAGGTGTCTTTGAAGAAAAAAATCTGAGTTAAGGAGGTGCTCATCTGGAACTTTAAGCATCTAAATCCTTTAAACATCTGGTTCAAACTTTTCTAAGTTAATAAATAAGAGGGCTTTTCACAGATTTCTTTTCTTCAGAGTTTACCATCTAGACTTTATTTGCTATGCTGCAACTAGATTATGCCTCACTTTATCAAGCAGAGGGGAACTAATCTGAATGGGTGCAAATGAACAAAAACCTGGAAATGAGAGGACATGGCTTTTTAACTGTTCAGCATTTTCCAAAGTTAGTGCTTTATTCATGCATAAAGGCCCATGGGAGGAAATTGCCTGAGTTTGGAGAGTTTGGTAAAACAATGGTTTCTTTCTTCTCAAATAGAGTGGCCATCAACAACACAACATTGAAATCCTTAGTGACACTTCTATGGAGGACCAAAATAAGGAGAGATGCATCCTTCATTTGACTGACAATTTTTCCACTTATCTTACCATTTCCCATGCTTAGCAAAGTTAGTAAATCATCCAGATGGTTGTATTTCTACCCTACCTCATTAGATTTTCAGACCAAAATTGCAGGGCATCCCAACACTGGGACAAGATCAGAGTGAAAAAATTCCTTTGTAACCCGCTTGCTCTTAGGAAACCTTTTATATAATTTGAAAATACTCTTTACAAATTTGTTACAACCTCACACACTTGCATAGTTTCCATATACCCCTGTACCCCTGAATATGCAGAAACCATGCTGTACCCTTGCTTGCCCTACAGTATAGCTCTTGCTAGAACAGGGCACTGCCACCCCTCAGGCTATGGTTGTACACCTGACTGGCTAACCAGAAAAGGCCTGACTAGATTTCACAAGTGTTTCTGAATAAACTGGATATAGCAAGTTTTTTTGCCAGTTCTGGTCAGCTAAATTGGACCCCCTACTAACTAATCAGGTAACCTGGACTTTTTACCATGCTTGGCAGTAACTCACCAGGCTGGATCTCAACTGGAAATAAAGGGCAATTGTAATAACCTTGTAAATGTTTCCCACCATATTGTTTTACGAGGCTCAGCAGCATCCCTGTTTAAGGCACTTTACAAGTCTACATTTCTGCCCTTTATAAGGTTTCAAGGTGAAGATTCCTCCCTGCTAAATACTTTGGCGCTATTAATAACAAAACGCCCATCTATAGCAGATGCTCAAATGCACCTTTGGATGGAAGTTTTGGAGTCACGGTATTATTACAGCAGCTTTCAGTCACATACTTGGCTGCTCAAGTGGTGTGTGTGCCTGTGGCTTTTGGCAGTACACTTATAAATATGGGAATCTGCCATGCTCCAAACTAAGCTAGTACCTTGCACTGTGGATTTTCTTTCTATAAGGCCAGACTGTAACAGTCTTATATAAGCCTGTGTAGCGGGTAGCATGACTGCCCTATTCCTGCCTAATGAGCAATCTGGGAAGCATTTCTCCTAGCCCCCTTGGTGTATAATGGAAATACAGATGTTGTATCACTGTGCTCTTCCCTCTCCAGCAACTAGACATGCAAGAGCCATGATTCAGGAAAATCATGCATTCATGCAAAATCCCACCCCAAACTTCTTGCTGCTCTGTTGATAGCCTGCAAGAGTCAGGCCTTGGTGTGTCCTTCCCCACCCTTGCACAGAACACAAAACCAAGCACAATCACTACTTTCATAGTAGGTCTCATACTTTCATAGGTCTCCTGCTCTTAAAACACCCCCCCAAAAGGACAACAGTAAGGCTGCTGGCTGCCTTTTTAAAGGGGGTTAGCCAGCTTCTCTTCTAAAATCTTAGGCAGAAAGAGGTTAACAAGGTGCAGATGAGCCTTCTTCCATCATAGGAGAATCCTTGGGTATGATCAGCTTTATGCCCCTTGCTCCAGCTTCAGGGTGAGTCAGAGTTATGCAAGAGGCTGGAGAAGGTAGGACAGAGTGCACATCACTCCATCTTCTTCCTGGCCAGCAGGGCATATCATATGGGATCCAGACAGCCTCATAATAGTATCCTCTAGGCTGTTATACATTAACTAGTATTGAATCTGCCCTGAGCCTAAGTTTGGCAGAACAGAACACAATTTTCCAACACTGTTTTCCTCAGCTGAACTCAGTGTAATTTGCCTCTACTGGCCCAGATTCCCAAAGTGAGTACTAATCTGGGTGTAGGTTGTAGTCATGTTGGTCTAAGGACATAGGCAGACAAGATTCTTTGGATAAATCCAATATCTTTTATTAGACCAACTCAAATAGTTGAAATTTTTTTTCCAAAGTATTTGAATTGGTCAAATAAAAGATATCAGATTTACCTAAAAAAAAAACCCCTTGTCTGCCTCATAATTTGGGTAGCTCTGTGTTGGATGGTCAGCTGGAGAGGCCCTGAAGTTGTGGGCGCCAGTAGCATAACTCGGGGTGGACAAGTGGGGTGCGCTAGCCCCAGAGGTGGTGTTCATGTTGTGGCAACAACTGTAGTTCTGCTCCACTACTTTTGCAGCACCACCTAGGTACATAGCAACACTGCATTGCTCCTGTAATAACAATGGGGGTGGACAGTCTGTGTTTCAACAGCCACAGCTGGGGACATTTTGGATTCCCAGAGCAGATAAAACTTCACAGCCCTGCTCCACCTCCTATAACTGGCACCTGCTTTTGCCAGCCCTTAATGGTATCTCCCTTGTACCCTGCTCTCTGACAGGGTTTTGCTCAGGGTGCAAAATTTGCAAGTTATGCCTCTGGTGGGCATTCATTTCTTGAAAGTCAAGGTCTCTTTTAAAATACCTCAGCTTAGGCACTCAGAATCACTACTTACGTTTGAAGATTTTGGTTGGAAACCTTCCTGTTACTACATAAAGACACACAGGTGGATCTTAAAAAAAATAAAGGAGAGAGAGAGAGCAACATTTGGAAAATCATTTTTTATCTTGAAGAACGACAGCAGCAAGAAACAATGAACACTAGTAAAGTTTGTGAATATCTTACAGGGGATCAGCACTGAGTTACCAAGTTCAGGTGTTTTTATAATTGTGACTCACTGGGAAAATGCACAGCATTGAGTAGCTGGCACCTGCCTGCTCTTGCTGAGTGCTCTCGGCTGTGATAGGAAACATATGGTCATGTTGGCTCAAGAGCTGATCCTCTTTCTCTCTCATAACATCTTTCTTGCACATCCTGCCGTCTGTCTTTGACTCTCCAGCATCCAAAAGGAACGTTGCAAACTACATTTAAAAAGAGCTAAGGTGGGGTACTACCCATGCTCCAGAGGCTGTGCATTTCCCACACATGAGATTGCCATATGTGCCTCACACAGCAGTATCCAGAGTGCAAAGTTGACTATTTTGCACAGAGACCATCATTAGGTGATCTAGGAATATATTTACTTAAGTGAATCTTTTCTTCTGTGGCTTAAGGGGAAATGAACAAAAGGCTGCAGGCAGACTGATCAGGGCTGCCTCCTCACACAGGGGGAGCTGTGAAAAGGACACCTCTGACAGTCAACTTTTTAGCAATCAACTTCTCTTTCTATTTCCCCTCCTGTGTTTACAAAAAGAATCCCCATTTAAATTTGAATGGTGACTTCACCAAAGATCAGTAGTGTAACTAGAGGGACAAGAGCGAGCAGGACACCAGTTCCAGGAACCAACTTAAAGGAATAATCTGCATGACTGCACACAGGAGTATCTATCATGGTCAGTGCTCCCTGGCCATAGGAGCAGCCCCATACTCAGCAGTGTACTGGGAGGGGGCAGGGGGTTAACCCATCCTCAATAGAGGATATGCCATAAAGGCCAAACCCTGTCCCTGTGGATGGGGTGAATGGGGCACGAGAAGCAATCCCTGAGTGCCTGTGCTACTGCTTGTCTCTCAGTGGCTGAAATGAGGAGAAGCCAGATTCCTCTTTCTCATCCCCTCCCTCCAGCTCTCCAGTGGTCACCATGATTCCCAGCCCCTGCCCTCCCCGGCTTCAAGCACTGAAAGAGCTCACTACATCTTTGGCAGGGATGAATGGAACATGGGAGTTCCCATGAAAAATCCAAAAGTGAGTTTCCCAGCACCACCCCCAAGGCTGCCAGCCTGCCCTTACACACCTGCCCCGGCCCTTTGTAATTCTGCTACCATCTGATGGAGTTCAACCAACAGACCCATTCTGCCAGCTGCTCCTTTCTCTAGTGGCTGTCATCCCATACTTGCAATCCCGGTGGCTAGCTGCACCTGAGGCTGCTGTTGGAGCTTGTGGGAGGGGTTTCTAGCAGGCAGGCAGAAGAGTGAGCACTGTGAAATCATATGCCAGCTGCTTTCCCCTTGGAAGATTAATTTAGTAGGGGCAGGGGTGGCTCATCTACTGTATTAAGGTTCTTCTCTTTCTCCAGACTAGAAGCCAAGAGTCAGGGGCTAGAGTTTATAGAGTTCTGCAAACCAATTTAACATGCCATCCAAGCCATGGGGCTTCCTGTGGGTTTGAACATTTGGCAGTAAAGGATCTACAATTGCTGCCACTACTCCCTGCCACCAAATATTCAGATCCATGGGGCCCCCTGCAGATTTGATGGCATGGGTCTTCAGGTCAGATCTAGACTGAGGGGCAGGGATTGAGCATTCCTGAGTTAGAGGGACTAAAGGACTGCAAGGCTTTGCCCACTGCTCCTTAAATAAAACTTAAAACTTAAATAAAACTTGCTTTTTTAGTTATCTTTTACCTATTCCTGTATATAATGAATCTGGTGATCACTACTGTATCTGCCACAAACTGAGAGTACCTGGAACAGTATCTACAGAAAGCTAGGTACAGCAGGGATTTCAGCTGCTACACAACTTCTATCCAGTTGGTTTTGTTGGGGATTTCAGCCTAGCCAGTGTTTCAGTTGGGCTGAGTTTAAGTGCTGAAGACTGACCTCAGAAGATGCTGTACTATACAAGTCCATCCTAGAGCAGGGGAGTCCCTGAATGGGTGCCCTGCACTTTACTGTCAAGAGGTGAATCAGAAACTCTGCATTTTCTCTTGTCTCTGGAATGGCAAAGGAACAATTGAGCCAATTTTAATCATGTAACTTCCATTTTATAGGTAATATAGGTAGAGACAGGAAGGAGGCAGTGAGAGGTATGGTTTTAGCTTCAGATGGGAAATCTACTTGATGCAGCAGGGAGGTACAATGGACATCTTTCCCAATGGAAGTTGTAATTACAGTGAATTAAAGTGTAGCTGACACAAGTAAACAGCAATTCTGGTCATTGAGGCATAGTGAGCACTTGTCTGATGTGGAGTAATTAATGACAGATATATCAATCCATTTATTAAGACCATAGGAAAGCTGGCAGGCCTCCCTGAGCTGAAGAACTTCTGCCATCACTCTCTTCTCTTCTTTTTCTTTCTGGGGAGGGCTGGGGTGCAGCCTAGGCACCCGCCTGGCTGCCTGAATGGAGGGAGAAGGACCCAGGCAACTTGTAGGATGTATAAAGCCAGCCAACATCCCTGGATGGGTGCCACCAAAGGCTAGCATTGTAACTTGGAGTGGGCAAGTAGGGCATTAGCTCTGGGCACTGATTCAGAGGGGGTGCCCATGCTACAACCACAGCAATAGCCTATGTCAGGAGAACTCGCACTGAGGCAGCAGCAGTCCCTGTGTAAGGAGGTAAGTGCTTGCTCCCCAGGTCCCTCCTCCCCCTGCCCACTTCAGTGTGCCAAAATTTCAAGTTACACCTCTGCTTAAGGGTTCCTCTTGGTGTTCCCTTCATGTGGTGACAAAGGCAGGGACAGGGGTCTTTCCATTTCCTTTCTATTAAGGTGCTTTTGAACTTAATGCTGTGTTTGTTGTGTGGGCAGGAGAGAAGTTATATGATACAGCCATTGCCCCTCTAGGAGAGGCAGTGTTGGCTTAGAAGGGGCATAGAGATGATGAAGGTATCTCCTCTGGGGAGAGGGAGAATGGACATGACCAGGCAGGGACTGGTGGAAGTGGGAAGAAGTTTCTTATATCTGGATGTAAACACCAGTTGGGAAGTGTGGTTGGGACTTGCTGGAGGGTTTGCTTATATTGGGTTTAGGCAGGGATGTAGTAGTTGGTGGGGATGAGTGGAAGCTGGAGTTCTCCAGTTCTGTCTACTGGGGGCTGTCCTGTAGTTTCTGATCTCTGGATTGTTTGTCTGTTTATGGCCAGCTGTTCTGAGCCTTTTGGATAAGAGGAGATATGTATCTAAAACTAGAATAAATAAAATAAAACAATAGGATTGAAAGTTCATAGTAGTCCTGCTGGATGCCATTCCTTGGCAAAGGCTGTGAAAAATAAATTGATCCTGCCTCCAAGAAGAAACTCCTATACTGCACATTGACTGAACTGAAAATAATTTCTACTGCTTATAATCTATTACAGCAAAGCAGATACCTCGGGGAAAAGAGTACCCACTGTTTCCATCACATGTGGGTGTTCAGACTTAATGTTGATGTGACATTAGGAGCTTGGTTCTGAAGAATGGATGAAGGAGGAGAGGTGATTCATTGTTCAAGGGGAGTGGTCTGTCTTGAAAAGGTGCAGGTAATAGGAGCAGTGTTGGTAAGTGTTTATTCCATCTGTGAGCAGATCCTCTTTGATTTTTGTTCATTTTTTCTTATTTGATAATGATTGGCAAATAAATGTAACTTATACAAATCTATAAATGTGTATTAGATACATGCTAGCTATAATGTAATATTATATAAGATAATGTTCGGTTAAACATCCTTGTGCTTCCAGTTGTGTGCTTTGTAGCTGTGTTTTCTAAAGCAGAGGTGGGCAATTATTTCAGCTGAAAGATCGCTTAACAAATTTTGCTGAACTGTCAAGGGCTGCAAGGATAGCCCTGCCCCTTGACATGTGCCCTGTCCCCTACTTGCCATCAGAAGTCCCACCCCTAACCCCTGATCTTTGCCACTGGAAATCCCTCCCCTTGTCCCTGGAAGTACTCCTTTTGGGAGTGGGGAGGTTGCTATCTTGGAACTGGAAACTCCTTCCCTAAAAAATCTAACATCTACTATGACATATTTTAATTTTATTTCAAAAAATATTTTTGTCCTGATTTCTGTGTGTTTGCATAGTGTATTTAGAGGCAATTGAACTATAGCTCAAAATTAAGTCCTATTCTTGTATATTGTTGGGAGGGCATGGGAGATGTGGGTGGGCATGGGGTTTATGGGGGGCTATGTGTGTGATTATGTATGTAGTGGAGGATGTGGATATGGGGGAATGTGGCTGTGGGTGGGTGGGCATGGGGTTTGTAGGGGTCTGTGGGTGTATAGGTTTTGTGGGAATGTGTGGGGTTGTATGGGAGGTATGGAGTGTGTGGGGGTGTAGTTGGGGTGTGTGGGGGGCATGTGGGTGCATGCATATGGTGGGACGCGAGTGTGGGGGCCCCCCTTACAAACACTTGCCCCCTCACACATTCCCCCCCCCCACACATTGCACACAACCCCTGCTGCCAGCAGCTGCAGCAGGTGGCCTGCCCTTGGGGCACTCATGACCCACAGCAGATGGAGCCCTCTGGTGGTATGTAGTCCTGTCAGCCCCCAGGACTGCTCACAGCCAGGCTCTTGGATCCATTGCATGGGGTTCACATGCAGTTCCCAGGTTTTCTGCTCAAACCCTGTACTACCAGGGGGAGCCCCGCATGATGAAACTGGTGGTGCAGGTCATAGCCAGGGCAGCAGGGAGAGGGGTGGGGCCAGCCTAGCTCTACAGCATGGAGCTTCCTGCCATTTCTTATGACCTGCACTGTGGCAGTGGGTGGGGCTGGGCTGCCAGCTCCATCGCGTGGCCTGCCCACGGAAGTGAGTGGCTTGGCAGAGAACCCAGGAACTGCATGTGAGCTCTGGGGAGCCCCATGTGAAAGAGCCAGGTAGACCTCATGCCCCTGCCAACCTGGGCTCTGCACTCCTGTTCCCCTGCCCTGGGCCCCTGTGGGCCCCCGCTCCTACCTGCCCAGTCACCGCTTTGCTTGTGCCCAGTGCCACTGCTCCCCCCCACCTGCCTACCACCACCACCCTTGCTGCCACCACTTCTGTCCCCCTGCCTGCCACTACCACTTCCCCTCCCCCACCTGCCACTGCCACCCTTCCCTTGCGTGCCTCTGGTGCTCTCCTCCCTTCCAAGGCCACCTGGGTGGGCTGCCTGCAGGACCAGGGCCAGATCTGTCCTATGGGTGAGAGTGGGAGTGCAGGGCAGTGCATGCTGCCCCTGTGGGAGTAACCAGGGCTTGACCCCATGCAAGCATAGCATGGGAAGCCTGGGACCAGGTTGGATACAGGGAATTGGTAGGTACCTACCCGTGGACTGGATCAAATCACTTGGGGGACCAGATCCAGCCTGTAGGCCATATTTTGTCCACCCCTGTTCTAAAGTGATTTAGGTTCCTTGGGTCACTGACTGCCTGCAAATGCAGAGAATTGGACTTGATTGCCCAAGAGGCCACATCCAGCCCTGCATTGCCATAGCTCAGTGGTGTTCAACCTGTGGCCCACAGACTATTTCTAAGGGGTCCGTAAAAGATGATAGTCACCAATCAAAAGCATGTGAATACCCATACTTACAATTCAGAGGGGTCTACACCACCATTCAACATTTCCAAAGGGGTCTGCACCACCATTCAAAACTTTTTAGTGATCCACAAATGAAAAAGGCTTGAAAGCCACTGCCAAAGCTTCATGGTAATGGGTTGTATGCACCCAGTCAAAGCAGGCAGCTTCTATGTGTGGTGTCTTGTAGGTTTTTGTAGACCTTTTTTCATCCAGGCATTTCAAATTACTTAGCAGACTTTAAATAATCGTTGGTAGGAACCAAGAGCCCTCTCCCTCTAAGCTCCCTTCCCAGCTTGTGGTGGTATGTTGCTGTAATGTTAGGGGACACTGAGCATATCAATAAAATGTTCCACATCTCTTTTATAAACAGTTAGAATACGTGCCTGTAATCAGCCAGTACACTAAGAACATTTGCTTTCCTGACAGATAATTTTATAATTAACTTCATTTGTACACTGTGCTGCCATGCAGAAAAAAAATCACTATATTTTTTTTGAGACATGAGGAAAAGGTCAGAACTAATCATATTTGTTACCATGTCACTGTCAGCATGCTCACACTCTGCTTATCCTTTTGCCCTGAAGGCAATGCAGATTCTCACTTGTGGAGTGAGTTTGTGAGTGTTGTTCCTGAAGCTATTAAAAATGCTATTTGGCTGCTGCAGTTCTGTTTATGCTAGCGCAATTGTAAAACGTGACATTTGCTTTTGACGTATCTTTGTATACAGACATCTGTTATAACATGTGACTATAGAAGACACGCTAGCTTGTACTTTATGCTGCTATTAAAAGCTGAAATCTATTTGTGTGTGAAAGGCAAGCAGCCTCACAGTGATATTACCCTGTTTAAAATGGACAGATGATACTGAAAGCTCTGATTCAGCAAAATGCTTGAGTAGATGCTTAATTCTCATCTGTATTTTGTTAACTGGAGTTTTAAATAACTGGAAGGAGTATAATATACGTACACATATGTATGTCTTTAAATAACTGGAAGATATTGCAGAAAACAGTGGTGAAAGGGACAGCCTTCTTACAACTTCAGAAGGGTTCACTATTGTTCTGCACATGCCCAAAGCTATAGGCATGGTTAGAGCTGCAGTGTTTTCTGGTAGCAAACCTTAAAATTTAGGCTTGGGATCAGAGAAAAGGACTTAACTGAAGCCATGAGGCAGTAAATCATAACCATTCTGAGAGGAGGGGGAAAAAACCTCACACACAAATATTGGATACAGGAGCACAGTAGGACAAAAACAACAAGAAGCATATGGAAAATGAGAGTAAGGGGAAACCAGTAATATCCAAGCAGAAGCTTTGCAAGCTTGTTCAGTGCCTGGGGCAGAGGTTTGGAGAATGAGGAATTATTCTGACCCCTGGAAAGCAGAGGGCTGGGAAGATGAAGAGCGAGGGAAGAGGAGACTTACCTGCCTGGCCTCTCCTCACTTGAGTGGCGGATGCTGCTTTAGCAGCATGGGCTGAGCTACTGCTGCCAAGGGACAAGAGCCACCAGGCTGCTTGGTGGGGGGGCCCTTCTTGTGCCTTGTTTGCCTCTCTACCCACAGAGGCAGCACTGAGGCTCGTATGGCAAAGTGCTCTAGTAGGAAAGGGCTTCATTCTGTTCCCCATCCTCCCCTGCCAGATACACTACTGGGAATGGAGCTATGCAGGGCTCTACATGATGTAGAAGGGATCCTGGGGGAAAGAGGCCTGGGGCTAGTGCCCCTATAGCCCACCCCAGTTACCCTACTGTATCCAGACAGAACTTGCACCCAAAGGGAATAGTGGGCTGAGTGGCTGTGGCTTCTCCAAAGGCTGAACTTGGCGAGAAGAACTTGCCTGACTGTTCTATTCTGTTAGGACAAACCCATTTTCAGGTAACTGGAAATGACAGAGGAGGGAGACATAGTGCTGGTTACCTATGTGTGACTTCTGCCATCCGATTGGCAGATTGTGAGCTTTAGGGAACATGCTTGTTCCATCTTTGCACTAATTTAGCTTTTGGAAGAAAAGTAAAAGGCTCTCTATTGTGTCATTAATCCCATCAGCTATCTAGTTCTTTCTCTTTCCTCTGCCAAATTGCAATTTGATAACTTTAAGTAGCTATAAACTAAAGATCACACCATTTGTCAAACAAGATGGACAGCACAGAAAACACTGGTTTTGTGGCCTACATTGTATATCATGTCAATACATTAGTTTCTTTAGCATGAGTGCAGAAGCCTGGCATTCAAGAAGAGGTGGAGAAAGAAGAGTAATTTTGTTGAAAAGTCCAGGAGCAAAAGCTGTAAAGCCTCTTTAAATTCTCAGGTAATGCAGTCTCAGTTTGTTATAGTACTATAATATACACATTCCCTCCAGGGACTTCAAAGGAAACCAGAATGGCCTGTTGCTGAATGAATCATATTGATAGATTACTTACTCTATAGTCAGCATAGCACATCAAGCAGCCATCAGAACTGTCTCAAACTTCCTGGCATGTTCTCACTTCTTCAGATTATTAAAACTGAAAAACCCCCTAACCTGCACTTTACCAAGTCTGCAGTTTCTGAACAGTTGTGACAGTTTTGTCTTCCAGTTCTCAGATAGCAGTGCCTTGTTGCTAGATATTTGCCAGAAATGCACAAAGGATTACTTGCTTTTTTTTTTTTTTTT
>JAGPOW010003316.1:33717861-33738324 GCA_030014935.1 Caiman crocodilus
TTTTTTTTTTTTTTTTAGCACAAAAAGTTAAGTATCTGGGTTTTTTGTTCGAGGCAAAAATTGTTGTAGGTAGTATCTTTCATTAAGCCAATGGTATGGTTGGGATAGCCTTAGAAGCCTTCTAATATAACACGTTCTTATTCAGGTCTTGGGTTTTTTATTTCATGAAAACATAAAAAGAAAGGCTTTACCACTTTTTTTTTAAAGTATAGTGCTTATAGTCTACGCTGCCCAGTCTTGTCCCTTTTAAAGAAAATGGAACATTGTGATAAAACTTCCACCTTTTTTTAACCTATTCATTTAAAAATAAAACAGCTGAAGCTTGTGGTTGTTGGTGTAATAAGCTCACCCAAACTGCAGAATAATAAGTGGCTGTTAGGTCATGATCTCAGAATGCTAATTATATTCCGAACAATCTGTTTTTAACCTTGTTGAAATAAATAAAACACATTTAAAAGAATCGGTGTGCCTTCTTATCATGTGCTCTATGAGTTCTTTGAGATAAGATTTGCTTTTTTCAAAACTCAGATTGGAACCCTTCCAATCTGATGTTTATTGCAGTATCTATTGACCATGATTCTCAAAAGGGTACAGCGAGGCCTGATGCTTCCACATGATGGCTTCTCAGAAGTTTCTACAGAGCAGGCCACTTTGAGGTATCTCAAGTTCAGCATCTAAAATAACATCACTCTTGAATCTGAGCTACAATAAATAATATCCGTTCCTTTCAAGTATAAGGCCGCTCTACTTCCTTCCTATTGTCCCCTCTGCACAGGGCCAAGAGGGAGCAGCATTGTGAACTCCCTGCCTGCTTCTTACACCTGAACATCTCCTGTGGGTGAAAAGGCTTTACTTTGCTGGTCCTCTCCCCTCCCTAAGTGTGTGGGGAAGGGTGGGGGAGTGGCAAGGCACAGCCCCTGCCCAAGCTGACAAAGTGCCCGGCTTGGGGAAGAGACTAGGTGCTCTGCCTTTCTGCTCATTTCCCCTCTGGGTCTTGTCTGGAAGAAGACAGGAAAGGAACAGCTGCTGCTGCTTCCTGCCTCTTCCCTAAGCCAGACATTGCCCCACTTGGTGTAGAGGCTGGGGACTTTGTCCCAGTGCTCCCTCTGATCTCTTCTTGGAAACTACAAGGGCAGTGGAGGAGGCTGCTTCCCCACCCTGTTCCCCAGACTGGTCTGGGGCAGATGTGGGGAATCTTTCCCTCCACTATTCCACTCCCCCTGGGGACTGGGAAGAGTGGAACAGACACTGCTACCTTCTTCCCCTTTCCCAAACTGGGACAAAGTTGTCTGATCCTGGTCTGCAGAAGGCACAGAGAGCAAGAGAGAAGGGTGGGTGATTAAAGAGGGCACTTGTACATGTCACACCATTACCAGGTACATGTAACAAAAATGTCACTTTGTATGGCTTAATGGTGTCACACTGTACACATGTAGGAGTTTGGGGGGGTTGAAACGAGTTTGCATTGTTGCAAAATCTTGATGTAGTTTCATTTGCAATGAGGCACTGTGGCTATTAGTCAGCTTGCCCCTCAGCCATGGGAGAGGTGGGCAGGTTACAAAGAAAAAAAGGATCAGGCACCTGCTGAAGTCAAAAGCAGTGAGGGGCCCGATCCTTTTTTTTCTGATGGAGCCTGGTCACTTCTTCCATGGCCAGGGGCTGAGCTGCTGGTAGACTGAGTGGCCCCCGAGCTGTGGGTGCCACTCAGCCCCAGTCCTTCCCTGAGGCCCTAGTCCCTCCCTTCATGGCAGCAGCACCCCGCAGGGCCACTTGGGCAGGCTGCTACCAGGCTGGATGCTGCCTCACCTTGGGGTGGGGAAGAGTTGGATCCAGCCAGGTGCTGCATCTGAGCTGGGGCAGCACCTGACCTGCTAGCAGCCCACCCAGGTGGCCTTGGAAGGGAGGAGAGCAACTGCCAGGGAGGGAAGAGCTGGGGTCCCCTGCAGCTCAGGTGCTGCTTGGCCCACCAGCAGCTCATCCCCTGGCTACAGACAGGCTCCCCCACGGGGAGAAGGGGAAGGATTGGGTCCCTCACCGTAACAATGATGGAACATCTAAATTGAAATGGTGGGTTTCAATTAAAAACCCACCATTTCAGTTTAGGGGGCATAGAATGCAACCCCAAGGACTAAACCTCATGTGTACAAGTGCTTTTAATGTATGTATTGCTGCCTTTCTCAGAAGGATTTCTACTGGGGGAATATCTGAGTAGGGGACAATAGAAAGTCCCCTACTCTTTGTGCTTAATTACAGCTAGTTATATATCAGGTAGCAATAACCAAGAGATCAGAATGTCTATTTCCTAACAGATTCAGGTCATCATTGCTATTTTTGTGGCACATTCACACTACAAAATTCTTGGCTGTTATTTCATAAGGAAGCTTTATAAATCAGGAAATCCTTTATTGTAATGTACCAAGAGGAAAAAATCATTGCAATGCAACAATGATAGAGTTGCAAGTGCTCAATTTCATCATGAGTTTTGTGATCACTGGTATCTCTTCTTAAAGTTATTACATGAGACTCTCACCTCCTTTTTTGATGCAAGTTTCTTTTCCTCACAACTGCAAGGGAAACCTTCAAAATGTTAGCCATAAAGGCTCAAAACTGGAAGGGAAATATATTGAACCCAGCATTTAATTATATCATATAATGAAGATTTTTGAGCTAATCTTATGAGTTTTTTATAAGGCCTGACTTATGACTTGTAGTTGGCAATATCACAGTGTATGTTAAATAGCAAGGGAAGTAATACTACCATATAATTAAGACAAAATACCAATAAGAAAAAACATATAGTACCCATGGATTATGGAAAAAAGGACTCTGTATCCTTTTTAAAAAATTTATTTAGAAATCACATACATTAATGTATAGGGAAGGAGAAAGAGATGCAAAATAGGTGAGCATACAAATTCGTTTCAAAAGAAATGGTGAGATATTTTCCAGATAATTATTAGTACATCAGTCTATGTGAGCATTTAACTGCTGTACCTTTTCTAGATTAAAAAAAACAAACAGAATTTCTGAAGCACACGATAAATGTCTATTTTCAGAAATCCCACCATAATCAACTTAATCGACTTGTAGGCAGATTTTTTTTTTGCCTTGTTTTATTTTATTCCTGATAGTTCACTGGGGGTTGGGAAGGGGTCTTTTTCATGCCATAGTTTCTTTCCTCAGTGTCCGCCTCTGATGACAAGTGAGGATACTTGTGAATGATGATTTCCCCTTAGTTCTTGACCTTTTCTTTAACTTCTTCTGATTCTTGAGTGAAATTCCAAGCTCCTCCATTATAGCATTGAAAGAAAGACACTGGTGGAACATGGAAAAGGGTTTTAATAATAATTATTAAAAATAAACATCACGCTCGTATTCTGTACATTTTGAGGTTTAGATTTCTATAAATCAAGCTGTAGGTCCTTATCTCATCTTCCACTGGGTTTCAGGAGTCTGGACATATGGCAAATTTATACCTTTGTAATTTACATTGGTTTTGGAGACTGATGTAAAGTGTATCAGGATTTGGAGCAGACAAACCAGCAGCTTGTCCCAGGGTCTGTAAGATGCTATTTCTGCAGCTCACCACTAGGTGGAAGAAAGGCAGTAATAATGTAATTGTTGTTTTGAGGAAACTGCTACCTTTGAGGAAGTTGTAGACAACACCCATAAGTTTTACCAGTGTGGTTGTAATAATAGTGTTTTCTATTGACAGTGTAGTTTTACCTCTGATGCTTTCATTGGATTAATGTTTCTCTGGCATGGGTTTCTATATCATTTATCTACTCATTTACATAGGTGTAAAAGTCAGTTACACAGCAGTGACTGTGCCATCGTCAAGGCCCACTGAATTCAGCCAGAGTTGAGTCTAATGCATGATGGGCGGGATTTTTAGAAGCTGCACTTTTTAGTCTATCTCTGTTACCACTCAAGTCAATTTAATTTCAATTTCTGTAGGAATAGAGTTAAGCCAATGCTTGACATTTTTGAAAATCCTACCCAAACAAATTTGTGGTTTCTATTGTGGCTTCAATTTATGAGACTCACCTTTTTTTGGATACTAAATTTCCTTGGGAATATCAAACAATTTTTCATTTTAAAACTATGCTCACTTACGTCTTAAGACATGAATGCTAAAGTACAGAAATATAACCTTGAGTGGCAATTGTTCTGTTTAATTATTTTTCCCTTAGGAAAATAATATAAATCCCTAAAGCAGTGTACATTGCTCAATGTTCTTTCTACAAAGAAATGGAGAAAATGCTTTAAAAATATTGTCTAAGAAAGGAAATAATAAGAGTGAAAGGGTTGGAGAACTGCAAGGTGCATGGTATAGAAAATGTAACTTAATTTGACCATCAAAGGAGTGAAGATCTTTGGGAGAAACAAAACAATTCATTAAAACATATTCCTTGAATAATCCCATGTTTCATGTGGAAAGAACTATAATGTACAGCTATATATCTCATCCATTATATATCTATAGACATATAACTACAGTTTATAGTTTTTATATATAGTTCTAGTTATATAAATATAGCATTGATATATTAAATCAAATAATGATAGCAGTGTGACAAAATGCAGTTTGACCACCTCACTTGCCACCTAACTCGTATGCAATAGGATTTTGTCTGACATTCCGAAAATCAGTAGTTACAAAACAGCCGCTTTAACCCCCCCTCCCCCCAACAACCAACCAACCACACACACCTTTTTTTCTCTATCCCAAGTATGGATTTTCTCTAAAGTGTACATTGGTTCAAAGTTGACAGTAGTCAGTCCTTGACCTCTAATGAGTCTGTGGTGGTATCTCATAGCTATGTTAAAAATGAAATGAGAATGTGGTTGAAAAAGAAGTCCAGGTTTACCCACTTGCTCTAGTTCCTAGGAAGTACTCGGCATGTTAAATAGACACCATAATACCACCTTGGGTAGAAAAGAAAGGCACTTCTTTCCTTGCAAAGGGCATCCCTTTCAGCATAATAGGAACACAGGATTTCCTGACTTTCAGTGCCATTTTTGGTTAATTTTAAGTGTAGCACCTTTTTCCTTCTCTAAAGGATATTGGTCTGATCCTACAGACTGATCTACCTAGACTCTAGCTGGTATTCATGTTTCTTTAATGTATGTATATTTGGAAGAATATAAATGTATCTCATACCAACTTTTCATACGTAAAATTGTTATACAGTGGAACCTCGGTACTCGTTGTTAATTGTTCCGGGAGGTGCGAGTACCAAAAACGATGAGTACCAAACAAACAGCCCTGCCCGCGCCAGGGGAGGACGAGAGGGAGCGCGGGGCCGGCAGCGATGGCGACGGCGCCTTGCCAGAGCAGAGCGGAGCGAGCAGTGAAGTTCAGGAGGAAGCAGGCGCCGCTGCCGCCGCCTCCTCCGGCGAGTACCAAGCAAACGACGAGTACCAGGACAAAGATTTCCAGTCAAGATGCATCGAGTACCAAATTCGACGAGTTGCAAGGCAGTCGAGTACCGAGGTTCCACTGTATAGCCTTCTGCAAACCTAGTAAAATCTTGTTTGAATACAATGTTGCACATAGACCTAGACTATGTTATGTCCATATTTTAATATCCATAAAGAGTCTTGAGTCTTCATTTCAGAATCTGTAAAAACTAAATTAATTTATGGTAGACCTAAAATGTAACAGACATGGGCAAGAACAGGATGCTGGCTTGTTCAAATTTGCCTAGCAGATCAGCCCTTGGTAATAAAATAGGACTTTTCTGGTGGTGTTATAATTTAAATAGAGCCCTTGATTATGAATTTTTAGAATTTCAAGCATTTAACTTGCAAGTTGAACCTGTGATATCTATGCCCTATGACAACAGTAAGTGAAGAAGGTGTCTCCCTAATGTGGAGGTTATTTTTAAATTATGGGAGTAGTCATCTTTTCAGGGAATATCACCACTGATTTCCTCAGGTGATTAAAAAAATGTACTAACCCAGTGACTCCAGGTAACTACTTCTACTCTGTTATTTTAATTTTATTGTAGATTTTAAAATTCTAGAATTTAGAATAAGCAAAGAATCCTATGGAATAAGTGTGGGATGGATCAAGTGGAAGATCATGGTTTTTGTTTTTATTTTATATTTTTTAACAGTTGTTGTTACCAATTCATATTTATTGCATGTGTTTATTATGTGTGGGTTTATACAGACTATAGCTTGAAAAGTATTTTTTGCTGGCACAGTAATAACATACTAGTTGTCCAAACTGATTCAGATTATCCTCATTGCACTGTGCTCATTGCATTATTTATAATTTTGTATCACTAAATTAATGTCATAATGAACACCTAGTATTTGCACATAAATATTTCAGGGACATATTTAATAGGTCAATACTTGAAGTCTGAAACATCTAGCTACCTATTTAGGGAACTTTGTGGACTTGTCCTAGTTCCTAAAAAATCTAAAATGGCCAATTGGTCTGTTCTATTCATAAGCTGGTCTTTTTCTTCTTCTTAATAACAACCCATGTTATATTAGGAATGGTTTGGATGTCCAGATTGTCAGAGAAATACATTTCAGCTTACTTGTTCATCCAAGCCAGTAACTCCTGACAACGGTGCTAAACTTTATATATATAATGTAGTTTTGTTGCCAAACTTGGTTGTAAATTGTTTTTCCTTTTTGTACTTGAATAAATATGTAAACAACCTACAGGTAATAATAGTATGGCCCTAGCTTAATCTCAAAGTCTCAGCATGCTGAACATTGCCAAGGGTAGCCAAGTAAGGGCCATCCCTGATTGGCTGCTAGGTACATGCCCCCAACTCTCTGCTGTCAGCTGGAGGGAGGGAAGGATCCAGCACAGAATCTCCCCTGCAGCTTTCCCCACCAGTTGTGCAGACACCAGCTTGGGGGGGGGGGCAGGAAGCAGGTTGGGGCTTTCTGTCACTAATAGGCTGCAACTCCTGGGGTTGGGGGGCTGTGGAGCTAGCATGGCTGCCCAGCCCAGGTAGGTAGGCACAGTTGCGGGGACAGCCTCTGCTGCACAGGACTGTCCAGCTGTGCAGACCCCAGCTGGGGGGGGGCAAGTCAGGGGGTCCCCCCCTCACCTCCACCCCACTGCCCCACCCAGCTGACAGGCATGGGCAGGATGCAGGGCTGGGGACCAGAGGCCTTACTGCCTCTGATAATGTGACAGCCTGGGGGCAGGGCCAGTCCAGCTCAGCCAGAGCAGATGAGATTGGGCCATGGCTAGCCCAACTGCCCTGAGATGGGGGCTTAGCAGGGTCTATAATGGTGCCTGGGATGCTGAGGGATTGTGACCTAACTTGAATCAGGAGGGATCTCAAACAGAAATTCAATCAACCATTTTAATCTAAACTGATCAAATCTGATACTACATCCATCTAAGTCTATCTTAAACCGGGTTCTGGCATAAACCAGTCTATGTGCACTTAACTTCTGTTCTGTTACAGGCTTAGACTAGTTTCCAATCACTTAAACTGGTTTATGTGTAATATCTATGCCTAGCCATTATGAATCTGCTGTTACACAGAAGGTAAAAACTTTGTGAGTGGAAACTGCAGAATTCACATAATTTCCAAAGTCCTGTCCAACTCCTGCTTCCAGTGTTATAGCTACTGGAACCATGTCAGTTGTTACAGTTTCAATATTGGAGTGACTTAATGTCCTGGAAGAAATCAGCTGCCATGGGCACTGTTTTTGTTTAAAAATGTCCTAAAATAATGAAGTAAGTATAATAGTAATACTAGGAACCTGGACAGACCCTTTGAAATGAGTCTAAATGGTATCAACCATTGACCTTGATATCAACAAGGTCACAAGTTTGCTCTGTCTACAAAGTCCCATCACCTCTTAGACAATAGGTGGGAGGAGACGGTGGGCTCTACTAGTAATTTGAAAAGGCCAGAATATTTGGGGCTCAGTCATGCCTCTATTATCTTCCCTCCCCTTTCTTAGACATTCTGAAGTGCACTCTGAAAAGACAACCTGGACTTGCAATGATTCTCCTGTTTTAAATAGAGCTTGTAACAGCCCCTGACTCTGTCATATCAAATATTTTTTTTCTATCAAATACATAATAATAAAGACAAGATCATGAGGATACAGAAACTGAGCCTCTTAATTTAATGTGTCACATTATTTTTTGAAGTAAGTCTGCCTGTGGTGACACAACTTTTTACTGCCTTTTTATTAAAGCTGAGCAGAAAGCTCAGTCTACAGTTGCTTTGTCATACCTGAGAATTAGGAAAATCATTCGATAACAAGAAGAATTTATCCTGGGAGGATATTTGACCAGGATGCAGCTAATAATAATGCAACACGGAGAAAGAAAGGCAGAAATGTGGCAACCACCTAGGTAACCATGTTTTTTAAATACTACACATAAATGGAACAATGAAACATGCTAAATAGTGGGGGGAGAGAAGCTTTTTGTTTGTGCCAGGGACATTGGAGAAAATGTTTAAACATATTTTTTCCTGGTAAAAATAAAACTGCTGTAGTACATCAGAAGTCTATTTGAGTAGTCTACCATTAAGAACTAATTATACAGATTAGTATGTGAGCTACTACAAACAATATCAGAATTTGTGAAGCATGCTTCTTCATTAAAAAATTACAGTAGAGGTGTTTATTCTGGACACCTCACATTATTTGTTACTCAATGGGTGCATCTACATGTGCATTTAAGCATGACTACATTTAATGCACATTAAGTGATTTTTGGCAGGTCTCTAAGCATGTAGGTACTTGCCACTAAAGTTAGTGCACTTGGCCCTGAAGCCCTACCATGTGCCCCTAGTGGCTGGGCAGACCCAGCACTCAAGTTAGTGCTGGGTTGCATCTACACGCCATTAATGCGCTTTAACTAATTGCACTTAAATTTGATATTTGCATTTTCAGGTATCAAATTTAAGGGCAATTAGCCTAATTTCACCATTTTCAATGCACACTAAGAGTGAGCACATGTAGATGTATATCTGTAATGCACATTAAATTAGGCTAATGTGCATTAACATGTCTCATGTAGACATACCCAATATTCCCTTTTTAATAAAAAAGTGAATCTGCTTACAAGCCATACAAACCAACTGTAGACTAATGAGGTTGCACAAGCATTACAGAGTGTAATATCTGAGCTGTGTAATATTTAAACCACTACTGGTACAAAGAAAGAAGCTCAGGTTAATTCCCAGAGCAGACAGTGAGTTTCCAGATTTGATAGCTTGTGGAAAAATCCTTCTTGGAGATTTGCTATGGGTATAACTGAGAGAGAACAAATATGGGTCGTCTTGCTGTCTCATTTTCATGTGGTCACTTGCTGGAATAGAATCAGACTTCAAAGATGTGGAGACTTTTGACTAATCACTTTTGTACTTTGTGCCCATTCAGCACCTTTCTGATTCACACTCCCCTTGCTCTGACTGTGCAGACTGGCTTATGACTTCTCAAACTCATGAGCAAGTATATATGTGTCTCTATCTGGGCTCCTTGCTGCCAGGACAGGAGGACATAGAGGACACAGAGCCTGCCCCAACATCAGGCAGCTCCCAGGGACAGGGAGCAATTTCCTGTCCCCTGCTGCCCAGCTGACCGGGAGCACATTTGCTTCTGATCAGCTGTCTACATATGCATTACTGTGCAGTAAGTAATCAGTAAATACAAGTAGCAAATTTACTCATGATTAGAGCAAATTACTGTGCAGTAAGTGTCTGCACATGTAGACAATAATGTTTACTGTGTAGTAATTTGCTCTAATCTTGAGTAAAGTGCCTTGTGTAGATGTGCCCACTGATTGCATTAGTAATGATAATACACAAGCCAGAACAGACTTGTCTTGACTGTCAGATCTCAGATGCAATTTTCAGGGCTTGTAGTTCTTAAAATGCAAACAAAATATTCTGATGAATAAACTGCACATATCTGATATAGATTAGATATGGAAACTGTATATAGCTGCATTTTAAACTTAGAGTTCTGCTAAGTGGAGAGTCTTTGAATGCTCCTTGCCTATCTTCAAAATATGGGCCAAATTTCTGAGATGTTGAGCATCTCCTGAAACTAACTAAGTGCCTCAACCTCCACTAGGAGAAGTTGCAGGTTCCTTGCTTCTCTCTGGGGTACTCCAGTCCCTTGCAGAATCAGGGTCCAAGTTCACATTGTATTTGTTCTTGTTATTGAAGATCAATTCATGCTTCTGCTTTTCACATCCTCAGTTGCTAGTATAATTCTTAAGTGGCCCATGAGCTTTTTTTACCATACCTTCATATCTAGATAGGAAATTCCATTAAGAGCAAGCGAATAAAAGCAAGAGAATTGCTTTATGATGGTTCCCAGAGGCAAGCTGAAATCTTCTCTGCCATTTGGCACAGTCAGGTGAGAAGTAAAGACTCCTATTATTAAGAATATAACCCTTTTTTTTAAATCCCTGTAGCCTCTCTCTCAGATGTAAAGATGCTTATCTAAAAAATCATCAGGACCATTCAGACTATAAATCTATGCAAACTTGCATGAGGATTTAGGAAACTGGCAAATAGAACTGTTTGGGGTTTCAGTTTCCTTTGGCATAGCAGTGATTTAAATAGTAAGCACAGTAGCCAGTAGGGCTATGCAAAATTTCTCCTGGTATTTCATTTTGAAGCCATTTCAATGGGTTTTGAGCTCGAAACAGCGAAATCAAAATGAAACAAAAGCCTTCAAAACAGATTCAAAGAGAAACAAGGGCACTCAAAACATTTTGAGTTTTGAAGCCATGCTTACTTGGCTTCCAGTGCCAGCCAGCGGCACCAGCCTCCTGTCATCTGGCAGGTAGATCAGGGGCTTGCCCACACCCCCATGAAGACTGCTGGGTCTGTGCCAGAATCTTCCCAGGGAAGTGGGTCCCCTATCTGCCTCCTGGATCACAGGATGCTGGTGCTGTTGGCTGGGGCCAGCGGCAGCACTGATCTTCCTGGCACTGGCTGCAGAATGGCCTATGGGCAAAACATTGAAACAGCATCGAAACAGTTTTGATGAAATGAAATGGAACAGTGCTTTTGAAACAAAACATTGTTCCATCAAAACAGAAGGTGAAGTGAAACGGTGCTATTTCACACAGCCCTACTAGCCAGTGTTATTCTCCTTTGAGACTTTAGAGGACTGGGATTGGGTTTAAAGTTATTTTACGTCTGAAGTAATGCATATTACGGATTCTGCTGAAGTGAAGCCAGAGGATGTGTGCAGAGAGACCTACCTTTGTAAGCACTGGGTGTTGATGAGAAGACCTAAATTTGCAGTGTGCTACAGATCAAAGTTCTCAGATCTCTCTTCAAGAAATCTGACTATAAGAGTTGTTTACTAGGAATAATTTAATCATGACTAAGATAATTTCTTCCATGGTGTTAAGTGGGGTATGAACACATATAAATTTCAAGACTGCTTTCTTTGTCTTAAAAAGCCTGTCAGGGTTTTTAAGAACTGATAGAGGAATAGGAGTAAACCACTGAGATTATTGGACATCTATTCGCAAATAAAGCTGACCAATTGATAATGCAAAATAGAAACAGACAATGATATATTATTGTCTTAGTTTTAAAGACTAAAAAAAATCAAGAGAACAAGGCTGAGTTGGAATGTGTTTATGGTGCTTAGAGCATCTTCTGGAGTACTACTTTTATTTAGCTTGAAGTCAATCAGTAAGAAGTGTGTAATTGCAATAAAGCTCAAACATGGTCCCTCAGTAAAAAAGTTCATTAACTTGGTTCACAAGGGTAAACTGCAGTGTACAAAGGAACCATGCCAGCAGATTAAAAAAAAATGTAGATACCCTAGCAAACACCAAGGATCACTATAAGTACCCAACAAATGGATGCAAACTGGCATGTACAGTGCTGGGAGTTAGGATCAAGTTGGGAAATGAAATAGTGAAAATGCTGGGATATAATGAGATCTAGCTAAAAAGCTGTTTTGAGCAGTTCTTTACAGTTCACCACATTTTTCTAACTTTAAATTTATATAGATAATATATATGGTCACAAATGTTTTCAGCATTGTTATTTAAAACAAATTCTTAGACAACTTCCTAATAACTTGTATTTTTATTATGTAAAAAACTGAAAAAGCTTTATAAATCAGTATTATTTGATATCCTGATTTTTACAAGCAGCTACACCATGAAGGAAACCTGTCTTAGAAATATAGTGGGTACAAATCTCTTTTCTTTTATACAGGTGTGAATCAAAGGTAATTCCCTTGAAGTCTGTTGCATCAAAAAAGTACACATACAATAGTAAAAAGGTGCCCTTCCTGATGCTTTTGTTGAGTACTGGCTTTACATGCAACTAATAAATATGATTTGGTGGTATAGTGCAAGTTACTTGGAGGCTTTGTCTAATGAATTTTAAATGGAGGAATTAAAATTCATTAAATATTGACACTGGGAATAAGATGCGTCAGCTAAAATTCACTGGCTTGATCCAGCGGGGCTTCAGAAAGTTAATAGAGCCCTGCAGGTGTTTGCTTTCCAACATTTCTAGAGAACCACCTGGACTTTACTGTTCAGTCTCTGCTAAAGCATTCAGGAAAGTCCTATAAATCAGAGTTTCAGCTACTGATACTGCAAAGGGTTTCATCAGTTTTAGCTGAAGAAGGAATAAAGGTAAATATTTTTTTCTTACCTTAAAATGTTGGTCTACTCAAGGAATGACAAGAAGATTACTGTGTGTATATCAAGTGGTATTTGAAAATCAAATACAGTATATTGCATTTTTTTTCAAGATGGGTGTATCTTATTATTCCCTGATGTGCTTCTAAATCAGGGGTGGGCAAAATACAGTCTGCAGGCCAGATCTGGCTTGCCAAGGGATTTTATCTGTCTTACAGCAGGTCCCTCAGCCATGCCCAGTGGGCAGCCTTGGTGGTAACACATGCAACCAGTCCTACTTCAGCCTTGTGCACAATGAGGCTGGGATGGCATGGGGGCTGGACTTTGCTTCCAGGCAGCCCCAGTGATGGCAGCTCCTTCTGGCTGTTGCTGTCACTGTCACCACCACTACCAGACCTAGCCCTACTGCCCAGGCACCCAGCCCATCTAGCACTGTCAGGGATGCCGGATGGAGCAGGTGGGAAGGGTTTCCATGGAGACTGACCCAGGATTCCCATAGGCAGGGTGTGCTCAGCCAGGGGATGGGATGGGACCATGGGCAGGTGGAAAGCAGCTTCTGGGAGTGAGATGGGCAGGTAGGGCTGGGGCCAAGATCATGGACCAGTTGCCAGGGCCTAGGCAGAGCTGCAATTTGCTCCTCACGTGATAGATCGTGACTGAATTAGACCAGCCTATGCTGCTGGGGTGGGGGCACTGGGGGTTGGTTTGTGGGTACATGCTCTGCCTCACTCCTGGGTTGGGCCAGTCATGATCCATCATGCAGACAGCAGATTGCAGCTGTGCCCCAGCCTGGCCCTGCACTGTCAGTGGTGCACAATCCTGGCCCCAGCCTCAGCTCCGCCTGCCTGTCCCACCCCAGGACTCTGCTCCCTGCTCATCGGTGGCCCCATACCATCCCCCATCTGAGTGGGGGGGGTTCCAGACTGCTCTAGTAATCTACCATTTAGGGAGTTTTGGTAACCTGCTGTGGGCCGGGATCACAGGTGCGTGGTGGGGTGTGGAGTAGTACAGTCAGACTCTGAGTTATGCTGGGGATACATTCCTGAAAATACCGTGTAACTTGAAACCGTGTAACTCGAGGCATTAAGGCAATGGAAAACAGGGGGACAGGGACTTGGGACCAATATTTGATAACATTATCTTATAATAAAAGGATATTTAAATACAAAATAATAGAATTAATAGCCTTATTAAACCTTTACTCCCAGCTACATACTCTTACACAGCCAAAGCTTTAGCGCTAATTGCCGCATCGTCGACAACAGCTCCTTTTGTATTGGTCATTTCCTTGATCCAAAGATTAAGGAGTTTCTCAACCTTATCTAAATGAGGAATTCTAGTCACCAACGACACTCCTGGACTCGCAGGGGTCATCGTTTTCACACCGTCTACAATTTTTTGCTCACTTTTTTTAATGTTACACACAGTCAGTTCACTTAAACTGTATCAGTGTGCAATCGACGCAGCACTATTGCCTTCTCTTAATTTATCAAGGTTTTCTATTTTCTGGGCCAGGGTGCTAGACTTACATGCTCTTTTGGGCACAACATCAAAGGTTTTCTTTGATGCCATTTTCACAGCTATTCAGGGGTTAATGTAACCAAAAGTGATGGACAATTTTAGAGGAGACGATAAGTGATACTAACGCTATGTAAGCAGACTTCAAACTAACAACCGCTCTGCCACAAACAGTGTAAACGTGAAGCAGGGTATTGCGTAAATTGAAACCTTGGTCACGTTATATAACACAGGTATACATGAATCAGTGTAACTCAAAACTGTGTAACTGGGGGTCTGACTATACTGACTTAGTGTAGCAGGGTGCAGTGCTGACCTGGCCTGCAACAGCTCACCAAAACTCCCTAAGTGGCCCTCCAGCCCAAATAATTGCCCACCCCTGTTGTAAATGCTCAAATTCTTAGGTCTCTGGAGACACATACCAGGATCTTAGCTCATACTATTGTAGATGGGCTTCAAAACCATGTAAGGTCAAAAGCATGCCTATCACATGTGCTGTTTTGAGATGAATGCTTTCTCTAGGACACACCTGTTTCTGTCCTGACTATACAGTGTGAATGGAGGGCTGTGTTCGAATGCCTCGCTCCTCTCGGATTAATTTCCCACAGTCTAACTCCGTAGATAAGGTGGTTCCAGAAGTGGAGTTGGATGGATGGGTTTGCTTACATTGTAGTCCATAAAAGAAACAAAAGGCCTTGCATGCAAGAAAAATGGAGACAAAATAAAGGAGAAAATAAATAAGCGAAATAAAAGAACATGTAAATGAAGCACAAACTATATTGAAATAAAAAAGATTATGTTATGGAAACAGAAAAGTCACCAATCGTATACAATGCACGCTTTAGATTAGCTGTATGATAATAAACTTTGCACATTATACAGTATCTTCTGTCTAAGCTTCTTGGAGCCCTATGAGAAGAAGAAACCTTGTAGAAAATAGGAAGTTATAATGAAACTGTCTGTATTCTTTTTACAAAATCACTTCCTACAGTGATATTGCCACTTCACTGTAATGCAGTTGAAGATTTTCATTATGATGAGACTGTCTGTAGGCAATTACAGGTTGCTGTGATACAGTGGTAGGATTTCCACATCAGCTGAACTTTTATCACATCAGATTTCTGTCAGCGATGCACTCTTATTCACCCAAACTATAGCCAAGTAAATTAACAGTCACCTGGTGATGCTAAATTTTTTGTCTATGTTAATTATGAGGTCAGAAATATATTGTCCTGCACATCTCCCTTGGTGATTTTTCTACAAATACCACACTGTCATCTCATTAGCAATTGCACTAAGCACTTTAATTAACTGTATTACCTATATTTTTTAATAAAAAGACTAGCAAGAGAATTGTGAATAAAACCCAGTTAAGATCTTACCAATATGTATTGTCTTAAATTCTCTTTGGTCTTTGCTTCTCAAGGATGTCTTGCTTACCAGGACCCTGTCCTGTGGATTGCTTTACATATGTAACATCCTGGGTCTCTGTGGTGTCATTTATATTGAGTGGGTGCTTGCCCAGACACGGAAGTCTGCTGACATGAAGTTCACAAGATCCAGGCCTAAGCTACTGCATAGTGAGATTGGGCCTGTATCATGAAAGACAGACTGATGCAGCAACACTGACTTTATTATTAGCTATTGATCTGCTTTCCAAGGTATAGGCAAGAACTGGTTTCCCTCTCAGTGGTCCCAGTCTTGCCATCTGGTGCTGTGTAAGGTGCCACTAAAGGAAACGGGGGTCTGAGCTGGCCCAGAACTCTGCCTACACAGGTCAGGACTTAAGCACATGAACCAGGGATGATTATCAGAGGGACAAAGCAGAGGTAGCTGAAGAGGAGTTCACAAATACACTTACTAGTAGTTTTGCTGTCTTATCTTGGTCTCAAATGTATTGATGAGTATTGATATTAGATTAATACCACAATTTTAATTGCACAATTTATGTCCCCAATGGCCACAATACCCACAAATTGTATTTCTTTCCCTTTTTGTCTTTATAACACTTCAGCAGTGTTACACTAAGAATCACTTTGCCCTTAAATCCTGTTCTGTGACTCCTATCACTCTTTAGTTTTGCTCCACACTTTAAAATTTGCACTTCAGTCTGGGACATACAGATACCTGGCTCTGAAGGAAAGCTTCACACTGTGAGAGAGAATTACATTTGTGGAGTTAGAACAAGTAAATTGCTGCTGTTATTCAAAGTGATGATGCTAAGGCCAGAGAGAGAACTCTGGTTTTATGTTTTGCTCCCTTCCAAGTCAATTTATGTTTGAAGTCTTAAGCTCAAACAACAACTGTTCAAGGAATTAACTGCACTTGAAGGTTCTGCACAGTCATACTAAACAGCACTAATTGGATTGAGAATGAGGTATTTCTCTCTTCTCATTAATAAATTATATGTCTTTGGTGCCAGGAAAACATGGCAAGAGTTCAACAACACAGAAGCAGGAATCCAACACAAAGACTCTTAACAATACAGCCTCCTATATACTTGAATACTTTGGCCGTAAAACAAATACAAGCTAGAAACAGATGACTCACCTGTTCAATATCGCTGTTTTTCCTTGATTTGTATAAAAATTCTCCAATGGCTACAAACACTGAAAGAACAAGCCCTGCAGCAAGCACTATAAAGATGCCCCCAATATTCTCAACCCCGAGAGCACTGGCCTCTTTGCTGTCCTCCTCAGGGCAGCCATTGCCCCGCCACCACTTTTCCTTCATCATGTGCAGTTTCCCCTCCTCCTGTAGCTGGAGAATGGCAATGGTAATTTTGTCTCTATAAGGAGACCCTGTGGAGCAAGAGCAAGAACAAGACCTTTTAGTGTTTGCTGCAGAAGAGTGCAGGGAGGGAATCTACTGCTGACATTTGAGAGCCAAGTGAGTTTTAAGAACGATATGGGTGATTCCCAGCTAGATCATAACCCGAGCAAAACTGGTGTTTTAAGTTGGAACAAGGGGATGGCATTAGCTTGTGAAATTTGCCCTGGTAGCTGAAAAAGAAATGGCTCTTCTCCACTCTAGTTATTCATTTTGGGAATCCACTAGGATTTTTGTAATCGTCAATGGTAGATTCTGCCTAACAGACATTGTATTTGTTCTGAGAGAAACAATTTTATTCTGGGATAAAGTGCAATCATTCAGATGTCCATGTCTGTTGTCCCAGGAGAAACCCTAAAAAAGGTTCATGGATAAAAAGTGCTAAGAGTTAGTCCCAAGACATTACAAAGAGTGTCTGAATGGTTGTCCCAGGATTGCATCAATGATTCAATGGTAGAAAAGCATCAGTATATTTAGCCACTAAACCCTGACTGAAAGGTGATATATGTACATGGGAATCGTGGGACATTTCTATTCTTGGACAAACACAGGCACAACTTTCCTCGACTTAATGCAATTTCTGTTCCTAGCTAGCTATCTTTTCCTCCCAATATAATTTCTTAGTTTCTCAGTTTGACATTAGATGTGGTCCTAGACCCCTCACTTTAAATCCATTTGATTTGTCACAGTATCTGATTGCTTTTTCCATCGTACCAAAACCACAGAGTCGAATAAATTTTGTCCTCAGTTTACCTGTGCGTACTTTATTGACTTCACTCCATCTGCATTGTTATGAGAGCAGCAACTAGTTTCATATTTAATTTGCATCCTGTAAAATGTGGCCAAACTGTGGCTTTAAAAAACAAATTAATTCAAGCTTTTCTTTGGGCTGCTTACTACATCACTGATACTCTGGTGGTAGTGCATAACCAAGCACATTCTAATTTGACTGGATGGACAATCCAGCACAATGCCTACCAAACAGGCAAACAAAGGGTAACTCCCCCCCCCCCCCCCCGGCAGATATGGCTAGCAACCCTGCAATTAGTCTTAATAGATCAGCAGGAGTAACTTATGGCAACCAGGGACAAGGCTAATTGGCAGCAAACAAATATCCTCAGAAGGCAGGGATTATAAAATACCAGCAGGGAGACAGTTGGAAGAAAGGGCTTGAAAAGTTAGAGGCGTATGTACCCTAACTTCCTACCATGTTTGGACTTCCAGCATTATATTTAGAGGTTGGAAGAACTCCACTTTTGTCCAGTCTTTCTGGATGCAGCCAGCTAAGTGGTTCACAACCTTGCCTTGAAAAACACCACTTCTTAACTTGGACTCATTTTTGACTATGGAAAGAACTTAGAAAGACTATAACAGGTCAAAATGTTTTTGATGCTGTGAATTCCTATTTGAAATGCCTAGATTTATCTTGTGACTCGTGTATGCATTTGCATATCTAACAGTGCTAATACTAATATTCAGCACCCTCAAAAGGATCTTGCACTTGGTCACTGGCACCCTGGTTGGGTAGCTAGCTACTGAGCTATCTATTGACTACTGTACCTACTGGCTTTATCACAAAAGGCATCTTCTGTAAGTAACGGTTCCACAAATGTGTCTTGAATTTACAATTTAAAACAGAATACCTTTTTTTTTCAAGTAGAGATTATGGAAGAGAATTTCAAAGTTATTTAGATGCCTTAAAGAGCTAGGTACTTTTGAAAATCTCACTAGGTGCTTCTTGGTACATTAGGTCCCTGGCTGACATTCAGTTAAAGATTCAGTGGGATCTGATCTACAGTCCCAACAATTGTACCTCCTGCTATGCTACACGTGCGTGGCAGGAGGCATGACTGTGGGATTGCAGATCAAATCCCAATCAAGCCATATTGCTGGTGCAGGGGATTATGATTCCAGGCTCCTCCTGGATTGGTAAATAGCAAGCTACTCAGTTGGTCTGGGCTCCCAGCTTTGAAAGTTCATTGGAGTCAAGGGCTCCAATGCACCCATGAGACTGAGAGCCTCAGTCAGCTGATCAATCTGGTCACACATTCAGTTTAAGGTGTGATGGGAACTAGCCATAAAATTATTATGCACATTTTGTATAGTAACATTGTGGCTTATTCCTTTTTTATCACCCCATTAATTGCATAAACGTGTGGCTGGGTTACTACTTAAGCTGTGATTAACTGGTTAATCATGTCATAAGTATAACATCTGCCAGAGACCTTAGAATCTAACTGCTCCTGAAAGTTTGCCCCTGTCTCTCCATTTTCTCCGTACCATCAGCCTCACGTTGTTATACAGAAAAGTATAGAAAATAACAGTAGCATAAATATAAATTTCCTTCTTTGCTTTCCTTTGCCTTTTAGCCTGCAGATTGTCTAGGGGGAAACAACACAAGAAACGTTCCAATTGCTCATTTGCAGTGCCAAAATCCAGCTATTTTTCAGAGCTCATTTTGCTGCCATCAGGCAGACATGCTGTGACCACAGATGCCAAGAGACATGTGTCAGATTACGCAAAGTCCATCTGGGTAACCAGCAGTCAGCCATTACTTTGGATAGTCTGCATTGAAAGAAACAAAACTATGCCTTCTGTAGGAATAGCTTTTTTATATGTATTGAATTAGAAAAGAGAAAATTAGCAATGAGAAACACAAAACAAACAAAAAGGGTAGGGTATTCTCTTCTTCCAGGTAATGTTATCAGCGCAAGTTTGGCTTTTGGGGAAACGTTGGACCTCCTGATCTTTAGGAGGCATTCCAGTCCCTATAATAGTCAGAGTTATTATGTCGTCTTGCTTGTTAGGAGGTAGGTGCTGGGTGAGGCTGGCCTGGACAGTGGAGTGAACACATTAATTCTTTTAATCTAGCTAATATTCTGTATTTTACAGATTGGGAATGTTAAGGGAAAGAGTATTTTTTCAGGGCCTATCCAGACAGATCTGTCCCAAGCTCTCTTCCCCTCCAGCTTCCAGCATTCATAGGCCTAGAAACTCCTAATTTGGAACTTGCAGTCCTATTTATCATGTTTAATACTCACAATCCTGCATGTATGTACCTAATCGTCTTTTGAACTTGGTTAAATTATCGGCCTTTACAACATCTTGTGGCAGTGAGGTCTCATAAGTTAATTACATGATGTGAAAAAAATTGCATTTTTTTAAAACCTGTTCCCCAATAATTTCTTTGTATATCCCCTAGTTCTGGTTTTGCGAGCAATAGCAGAATCCTAATTATAGTTTCATAGTTTCATAGTAACTAGGGTCAGAAGGGGCCTAGAGCAGGCCATCTAGTCTGACCCCGTGCCAATGGCAGGAAACAAGTGCTGGGGTCACAGGACCCCAGCCAAGTACCTATCCAATCTACTCTTGAAGACACTCAAGGTAGGAGCAAGAACAACTTCCCTAGGAAGCCGGTTCCACATTCTAGCCACCCTAACTGTGAAGTAGTGCCTCCTAATGTCCAACCTAAACCTGCT
>JAGPOW010003316.1:33738424-33752059 GCA_030014935.1 Caiman crocodilus
CCAGAAGCCCTTCCACTAGGTCAACCCTCACCCTTGGCCTAGCAGCGATTTCCGAGGGGGTATACATTCCTCCAATGGGAGGGATGTCCCGGTCCCCCCCTCAGGAAGACCAAGGCAAAGAACTCATTGAAGATCTCCACCTTCTCATCGGCCATGAGCACCAGGTTACCCGACGAGTCCCTCAGGGACGTTTTGTTTTCAATTCTTTTCTTAATTCCTAACATTCTGCTTGCCATATTGACTGCCTTTCATTATGTCTGTGTTCCCTGTGGGGGGCATAAGAGTTGATCTTGGGAGGTAATTTATAGGTGTACTTTTATAATTTGTCAAGTGTACATAGAACATCAGATTAGTCCTCTTATTCTTGCAACACAATAAAAATAAATCAGTACTAATACCTCTTTGAATAGATCGTATTTTATTTTATTTATGGTGTTCGTGTTCTGAGGTCATTAAATACCTTCACCTATTTACTTATCTACCTGCAAAATAACTGGTAATCGTACTAGGATTAGGATTGCTAGTACATCAGCACCAGTGGAAGTAATAGTAGAATTACTGCTGGCTTGATTCATGTAACAGCTTTTCTTTCTCCAACTGTATCCCTCCCAAGGTGCCTTTTTGCATATAGATTTTTGTTAGAGCTACATACGTTCCACTAGAATGTTCAGAATGCACTAAGCAGGTGATTATTGCTAAGGAAGAAACAGCAGTAAAGCAGCAGTTTGGCTGTTTTTGAATGAGATCTATGTGCAAAAAACCACTCCCTCATGTCTCATGCATTCATAAAAAACAAATGGAATCACCACACCAAAAACCCCAGTAACCCTCTGTCTTTGTGATAGGAAAGATAGAGAGAGAAAGACAGAAAAGACAGAGAGAGAGAAATACTGTCATTTTTAACATATGGAAATTATCATATACTAAGGTGTTAAAGATCAGGCAAGTCCCTGGATAGATGTAAGAATTCTTTTTTTTTAAATCCTCTTTTCCATTTGTCTAAGGACAGGGCTGTTCTTAGACTTGGTGCATTCATTAGAATTTTTGCAGTGCACAGGCATGTGTGTTCTCCTGCAAAGTGTAGGCATTCATGTTCACATGCACTCTTCTGAATGCATAAGTGGAAACAAGAGTACAGCTTTGGCTGAAAATCTGTCCCTCAAATATTGAGAAGGTATTTTAAGCAAAACTGATTGTGCTATAATCTGATTGTTTTGTATCCTACAAGACCACAGAGCCCTTCCCTCCTCAGATTTTATCTGTGTAGTGGGTCTCTGCAGCTTAACTTGTTTATGAATATATTTAAACTTTTTACATTTTTTAAATTTAAATTTATTCCATTACATTGACGTAGTTTATCTCAAGATGGTTGGGGATTATAGATATATATATAATTACCTCACTGAATCCTAACCTATCTTTCTTAAAAAAGCACATTCAACATACAAGAAACATCTTACAAATATATTGGACAGCTGTATTTCCAATAGATGCAGTCTCTCTGAGGATTACCATCTGTTCCATTTCATTGTTCTTGGTTTAAAGTGTTCTTCATTGTTCTTGGTTTAAAGTGTGGCATCTTTATAACAGCTATGAAACTCTTTGCTATGCATTTATCTTTATTTTGGGGGCTTTTAAACTTCTGTATCATTCTCTGGAGGGGGAGAAGACTGTTCTCACACGAGCAATAAATATATATATATGTAAAATATTGTCTAAATGAAATACTGGCTAAAGTGCACAATAGCATAATGAAGCAAAGTTTAAGTTGCTGAAGTGCAATGTTCTGCCTCTCTCAGAGGTTGCCTAGGAATAGTTCAATGGGCCAAAAGCTTTTATCCACCATAGCAGTGTAAATCAGTAGCTAATTCCACTGAAGTCAATGGAATTATGCTGACAGGAGGCCTTTGAATAATGACTGCATGACTAAACAGGGCAGGTAAGGAGTTTAATTTAGAACGGCACTAGCCACACAACACCTTTTGCAGAAGAACCCAACTTTAGGAGGGAAACAAGGACATTATCTGAATTTGAATGATTAGCAACATGCAAAAGAACACTAGGAATAGCAAGAAATGGCAATGAAAAAGCAGACGCTGATGAGCAGGAGTAAGGGCATTGGTTTTATAATGTACCCTACTCAAAACATAGAGACTCTCAATGTAGGCTCACAACCTTGCACTGGTGGCTTATAGAGCTATATGTTGCATTACAAAATGTAATAATTGCCTACGAGGCACACAATGACATAAATAGTGAAAGATCATTCTTCCTGCCTTTCCTGGAGCTTTCTGAGAAGGGCAAGGATTAATTGTAACATTTATTATGACTCCACTAATTATCCATAAGCAGCCCTTTCTTAGCGTAATCTGAGTTTCACTGGTGCATTTTTGCAATAGTCAAGGCTGGAGTAAGACTCCCAATCACTTATGAATGCGATCTTCATCCAGAGGCTTATCTGACTGCTTCCTAAAGCTATATTTCATTCCTTAGATTTTGCACTTGTTTACACAAAAAAAAACAATCACTCTCTTGCCTCTGCAAAAGAACGCCATTGCTGGATCTTTGATAAGAAGGCATCTCCTGGGAAATATTTTGGTAAAAGAGGGTGCCCATATGTTAGGCAAACCTTCTAATAGGTATCTAGACTTCTTGATGATTATCTACACAGTACCTCTTGAAGTCTGCTCACCGCTAATTATACTTTCATGTCGCTTACCAATAGGAGTTCCAACACCATAGCCTTTGGAATCAATGAGTCCTCCAATCTGAGTGAGATTGCAGTTTCTCTGTGTCACATACTCTATGCTGGTCGATTCCATCAGCAGGGCATAGTCGGTTGTGAGCACACGCTGGATTCCCTCATCATTGTTCTTCACCAATGCAGTCTGCTGCCTACTGCTCATGAATGCCCACATTTTCTCGTAAGTCGATATTTTGGATTTCTGAGGAGGGAAAATGAGGATAGAAAGATGGCTTTCAGAAAGAAACTGTGCTTTCAAAACATTCCCCAACTCCCATGCTGTGGATTGTGCCAATAACGCTCCTGGAATGGAGTGGATATCCCATTGCTTCCCACAGCACTTAGAGTCTCAGAAAAGAGGGTTTCCTCCCATGTTATTTCCATTTCCTTCTCCACTGGGTGGTGGGCTGTGAACTGGTTTCTTGCTTCCTCTTGTCCCAGTGGTGCCAGCAATTTCAGTGTTGATATGTAATCTGTGAAGTTCTTTCAGATGAGGTCTAAAACATTGCATAGATTACAGTGAATTTACAACCCAACTAACCAAAGTGTTTGGATACTCTTGTCTTGTGGGACAATTATTTCTGGCAAGGGCGGTGGTAGAACATAGGGTTCCAAATGAGCTACTAGCTGTTTTGCATTGATACCTTTAACTAAAAATGATGAGCTTTGAAGTGAAGTCAGGTTAGATATCAGCTTTAAAAAAAACAGGAGATGGAAACAGAAACTTAAAAGCCAAGGTGGCCTGATATGTTTTTACTTCTCCCTTTCACCACAATTCATTTTAAGATTACAATCTCTCTCCTCAAACTCATGGGAAACGTTGTGGTTGACTTCAATGGCAGTGGATATTTGGCCCTAATCTTGCTCATGTATAAACTTCAGGTCTTGCACTGTGAAGTAACTTTACTGTCAAGTAACTTCACCTTAGTAATAATATAAAGGGCTGGACCCAGCTCCTCCCTGGGAGAACAGAAGAAATTTAATATTCTTCTCTATGCTATATTTTGACAAGATCCGGACACAATCATATTGCTTATCCTGAGGGAGCACAGGGATTGCTCCCCTCTTAACTCCTCTGAAGGGACAAGGAAAAGAATAAAGAAAGGAAAAAAAACTGGAATGAATGCCTTACCTCTCCTTCCCCCTCTCCCACCTAACTTGGCACAGTGCAGAAGAGCACATTTCACAACTCTTGAGGATAGTAAAGTGGGCACCTTTTACTGAAGACAAGAGGCACTGAACCTTCTTAAATGCAATCCCTCCTGGAGCAAACCTGAAGCAGTGAGACATTGCCTCAACATGTGCTTCTGGGATAAAGCTCCAATCTACCCTCAAAGCATTGGTTATGTACTAACATTCTTATGCTGCCCCATGCCAAGTGGGGAGCCCTGTGTGAGCCCCGAAGCCCTGAGGCCGCTGCGGAAGTGGTGTCCCAGAGCTTTTCTCATTTTTTTTTTCTTAAAGGGCTGGAGCTGGCCTGGGTGGGGCATACATGGCAGATCTGGGGTAGTGAAGGGGGGGATTGGGGGCTCGTGCATAGCCCTCCATGCAGCATGGGGCAGTGGGGGGCAGCAGGGATTGTCCCCCCTCCCAGTAGCAACTGGTGAGCACCAGGAGCTGGAGCAGGTGGGGTCAGCCGTGAGGAAGGGGGGGCTGGGAAAGCAGGCAGTGATCCGGAGGCTGGTAGGGGTCCCCCCATGGTCCCCTCTCCCCTCCCCACCCCTAGTACTTACCAGCTGGAGTCGGCTGCAGCTCCCTGCTGCAGCCTCCAGGGACTGCCTGAATCATCAAAGCATTCCAAATCTTTTCTGAAGATTCAGAGAGCTTTGAATTGATTTGGACCTTTAAATTGGTCCCCTGATTCAATTTGGATTCAGAGATTCGGCCACCAAATCAGGCCGAATCTCCTCCAAACCGAATTATTGCCCAAAGCTTCACAGAGTCCTAGTACTTATGGATACCTTTGTTAGGAATCTCTGGCTACACCAAAAAATATTTTTTGTATATTGTTTCATGTTTCACTCAGTGACACTGAGAGCCAGGTGATATTTTAGCAAAATTAGCTGGTTCATTATTTCGGCAACTGTTTCCAGAGTTATTCCAAAGGTAGCTTAAATGTTTTAGTACGGTACAGTTCTTGGGGCCTTTTCCAGATTTGAACTTATGATCTTATCTACAGTTTCTATGCAGGTTGTTACAGATTAAGATAATACTGTCTCATTTCCTTCATTTGAATATAATGTTATAATGTCATTATGACTATTATTTTTGGTCACTGTACTCAGCTAGTTTATAGTTATTATTATCATACTATAAGGAATGTATATGATGTATAGACTACATAGCTCAGGGGCTCTCAGCCTTTTTAGATTCAAGGCACTTCTCCACAACTCTTCAAAATGTGCAGCATCCTACTTAAAAAATGAATATAAATGACTTCTGAATATTATAATATAAACAAAATCACAATGTTAATTAGTTATTAGTTGATTAGATTGTTATAATTATATTATATTTGCCTATAACAGGAAGCAAGGGCTCATGTTACTTCAAAGGAGGGGGAGAAGGAAAAAGCTGACTGCTAGACAGAGGCTGCTTCCAGAGTCAAGGAGGCATACCTGTGGCCAAACAGGGAAACATCTGAGCAGAGGAGACAGAGCCTGGGGATATAAACCCTGGGCCCCGAGCTGGCAAGGGCAGAAGGGCACAGACTTCTGGAAAAAGAAAAATATCTGCCTACAGGCTTTGGGAAAAGAAGTTGCTAACATAAACAAGTGTCCAAAAAGCTGGCATGGGGCAAAGCAATACAATAGCTTAAAGACCCAGACTGAAGTAGGGTTCAAACTTTTTAGTTCACAGTAGTTTGCTAGTGTATGCATTTAGTTTAATCTGAGGAGTGGGTTGTAGCTTTGGGGGCAGTTTGCAGGCCACACATTGAGGTGTCTGGGATGCTCTGTATTGTAAGACCTGCTCTGGCAGGGAATGAGGCGAGGGCTGAGACTAAGTAGGTGGAGTCCAAGCTAGTGGGCCAGGGCTGGGGGGAGAAAGGGGGTGTCTCAGCTAGAGAAAAAGGTCTAGGGCCAGGAAGGCTGAAGCCGAAACAAGGCTTTAAGCCCTGAGGGGCCAAGTTCATTGGTTGGGCCAGGAAGCCCCATTAAATTGAATTGAATGACACCTGCATGGGTGTGGAAGATGGAGACAGCTGGAAGCCAGGATTAAAGCCCTTAAGGTATGCTGAGAACCAGCAGGTTGGGCCTAGGAACAACAAGGCTAGGGCTCTAAAGAGCCCAAGGCTCCAGAGCTGGTGAGATCACATTTAGAAGGAAGCCACCAGAGGGAGCTACTCTAGCCATTTGAGAACAGCCTCCCCAGGTAATTATATCTAGCATCAAGGCATGGCAAGTGAGAGGAAGGAGATTAGGAGGGTTTGGGAGTGAGGTAGGGTAAGTGGAGCCACTAGGGGGGTACCATGGCCAGCTTTGAGGGTTGGGTCCTATCACAGAACCCTACTGGCACTGCTGCTGTGATCAGGTGGATCTGCAGAGCCAGAGCAAGAAGAAGTTGTAGCAGGAGTGTACACTGTTGCTCCAGCCCTTCCTGGTCTGATCCAATATAGTGTCTCCTGAAAAACGAGGCACAAAGCGCAGGTGGGACAGTTCCGGGTGGCTCTGTTTTCAGGAAACACATCGGAGCCAAAGACTCAGTGCCTCTCTTATATTATGCAGGCAGGTGCACTGGCTCTGCTGTAGCTCTTCCCAGTTTGGGTCCCAAGTGCCTTCTGTACACGGAGGCATGCAGAGCCGTTTTATTTGGCAGTAGCAGCATCTGTCTCCAGGTTGCCAGTGTCACTTTGAGGTGTAATTGGCCTGCATACCTCTATGTTCAGGAAGCACAAAGGAGCCAAACTGAGGAGAGCTGCAGCAGAACCAGTGTGCCTGCCTGCATAGGCGACTAGTGCCTCCTGATTCTTGACGGGGGGTACCAGCAGCCGACTGCTGACCTCGGCCATGGAGAGGCGGGCGCGGGGTGTCCCTCAGTGGCTGATCACCACTGGTAGCAAACCAAAAGTGCCGACAGCAAACCCGGAAGTGCCGCTGGCGGTTTTCTTGGCACCTCCACAATCTCAGGGGAAGCACCAGCCATCACTCTCCACTCTTCAGCCAGTGAAGACCAATCTCAGGGGAGGCACATGCCCCTCTGTGGTCCACCTATATGTCACCTATGCCTACCTGCATAATAAAATGTTTTATCTCTTCTGGGTTTGGCTTGTGCCTAGAAACAAGTAGCAGCTAAACTAGAAGTGGAGCATCTGTATAATGTAATCCCTTTCCTTTCTCATGTCCTCGTGACATGGCATTTATTAGAATTTGAAGATTCACTGCAAGCTAATGTGGCTGCACCCTGAGTGCTTCTTCTATGCCCTCAAACTCTTGACCTTCCAGCAGCTTACCCTAGTGTCTGCATCACCAGATCAGGGGTTGTATAATGTAATATAGGCAGAAGTGTGGCGGCACCTGTGCTGCAGCTCCTTCTCAGTTAAGCCCCACATGCCTCCTGAAAATCAAGGTGTGCAGGACAATTTCACCCTGCAGCAGTGTCATTGGCATCAGTGTCACAGCAACCTGGCAAGTTCTCACAGCACCCCACCTGAGAACCACTGTGTATCTGTTAAACTGTATCCCAGCTGTGCATCTGTTAAACTGTTATAAGAAATTTCTTTACCTTTGAAGTTTGGCAGTTCTGATTTCTCCTAATTCTACATTCAAGCTTGTCACATCATAGAACATGGCTAACCTTTTAAGAAGGTTAAATTGTACGTGCCATTTTACAGTCTTTCAAACTGATCCAATAATATTTATAGGTGAGTTTGAGACCAGTCTATCAAGCTTATTGGAATCATGTATTCTGTATTCAAATAAGATTGAAAGAATGGATTTAACTTTCTGCCTTGCTAATTCCCATTTCTACACTAAAGATGAAATGCTGAATTCTGCCCTTTGGATGCTGATGAAGGGCTCTTTGTGATTTCAGAGGAGCTGTGTATGCACACTAGAAGGCAGAATTTGGCAAACTTCATATTGTGAAATCTACTAAAATCCATTCTGATAAATGAGCCAAAAAAGAGCAAGAAAAGAAAACAATCAATAGAATTACTAGAAACAGAGCTGGTCAGAATTCAAATGACAAGTTTTCATCTGAATTTGAAAATTTGGCAAGACTGATATATATTACAGAGAGAATTAAATTTTGCCAACCTTCCAATGGAATTCCAGCATATTTCAGACTCTGTCCAACTTTCTGATGGCTTTCTTCTCTGCTCCCAACAGAGATCAGCTACTTAGAAGTCTGTGACTCCAGGATCCATGCATGTGTAAATGGTGATGCTTTACTTTGCAGCAAATTAGTCTGCTGCACAGTAAGCATCTTGTGTTGATGCAGCCACTCAGAACTAACTCCTAAGGGACTAGGGGTTGCTCCATGAAGACCTAGACTCATTGCTACCTTGATTTTATTTCTGTGACCATGAATGACATCCCTAATTACTGCATCACTTCTATGGAGCAAGCTGTGGGGATTGGAGGGGTGTTCACAAGGCACTTGTCTATGGTAGTATGATGCATGCCACCAGAAGTCAGCTGCTCTGACTCCATAACTGTAATAGCATCACAATCAAGGGATGTATCCAAATGTCTTCACTGACTTTTCATTAACATTTGGGGCTCCCAGAGACCATTAGACCTGATACCATTTCCCACTGTCTGGACTGAAATGAGATAGCTTCCTAGAAACCCACTGTGTTCAACCACATCTCACAGAGTCACATGTCTCAAAAGGGCTAGGCTTTTTCATATGTTTCCTCTTGTATGCTTAAATTGAACCCAATTATCTTAGTCTGTTGGTGCACACACAAGGGGACCTAATTAAGATCTCATAGGAAACCTTAATGCTGACATTTCCTATCATTTGAGCTTTTGAATTTGCCACCTTAATATTTCTTTGAAATAGCTTTTAAGCATGAAATTATTTATATCAGATACATGCACAGTGCTTTACAGCAATAAGAGACAAAGTCATGTCTCCAGGGCATATATAGTATATATTACATACATTCAAAGGTCCAATTTATCCACTACATATAATCTATTGTGCGAGCATAGGCTAATGACTTCACTTCTGCATAATTCTATTTTCCTTCCATTCCTTTTGTTTTCTTTGTTTAGGACACAGGGTGGAGAAAATGCAGCCCATGGTCCACATGTGGCCTGCCAGGCTATTCTATCCTGCCCACAAGGCCACTACAAAATTTTGAAAATTAATATTTATCTGCCCCTGGCTGCCTGTCACACAGTCCTTGATGGTTTGCGAAAACTCAGTAAGTGGCCCTCCGCCCGAAGTAATTGCCCACCCATGGTTTAGGCTGTAAGGTCTTCAGGGCACAGACTGTCTTCACTATCCTTTTATACAGCACCTAACACACTAAAGCTATGATCTTGCTGGGATCCTCTGCTGTAATACATAGCAATACACATATGCCAGTGACATAAATGTAATAAATTAAATTGTTCATGTATTTTTTATCATGTCACCTTTGCTCTGACAAGTAATCCATAACCATTTTGTACTGAAACTAGGTATAGCATTCTTCTGCTTGTATTTGTGTAACCATATACAGTTTCTAGCACTAGTAACTGTGGGAAAATTTTGCCATATTTAGGTATCCATTAGATATGTAGATGCTAAAAAAGACCCAGCTTTTTTGTGTTTGCAAAATACTAGTCTCAGTTATTAATGGCACAAAAAGTCAATGCAAAACTTGAAGGTACTTTGGGCAACTTGTTCTGACTTTTTAGCAAGCTGAATAATGCAGGATGCATTTACATGTGCATTTGCTGTGGCACCAGTTTACTTCTGGTTTACTACTTACTACAACTGCTTCCCTGCATGTGTAGATGCAGTTTTGCTTCCAATCTGCTCCTGCATCCTAGGGCCCAGGAATGGGCCTCTGCCACTGCCAGAGGAAACTTCAAGCTCTGGCTGGACCTGCCAGCAGCCTTCATCAAAAGGCAATTTCATCAACAATAAAAAAATTTATTCTCCATGAAAATTATGTACAATGTCCTTTGTGGGCCATCCTGGAGTGGGAGGCCATGGGGTGGGGGTGCCTAGGGGAAGAGCCTGGGGATAGGCAGCTGGCATCCTAGCCTCTGGTCATATCCCCTTGGGTGTACACACCATGGTGAGTGCAATGGATGGGGAACTTGCCCAGGGGCAATGTTGGCCGGTGATCTCCTGGTGTGAGTGACTGCCCCTCTGGCAGCCAGTGTCCAAGATCAGCAGGACTGGCATGTGCTTCTAGCCCCACTGAAGGCAGATCCAACTCCACACCTGTGTGGAGCTGGGGTGAGTGGTGGGGCTGGGCCCAGGCAGGGGAGCTGGGTGATACCAGACCTGGGAGGAGTGCCAGGCCAAGGGCTTCTAGATGCAGCACAGGACCTCCTCCCAGGTGAGGGGGTAGGTGGGGCTAGGATTAGAGGCTGGGTGGTGTGTGGCATGAAGGTGATTGCCAGGGCCAAAATGGTGTCCAGCACCTGGTAGTCATTATCCGTGGCATTCACTGTTCAGGCTAGGATGGTATTCTGCTCCCACAGTGCTTCCACCTACTCACACTCCAGGGTCAGGAGCTGCACCTGGAACTCCTGGTCTGCCCGGTCCCACCCTCATGGGTGACATCCTCCACCCACCACTTGTCCTGGTAAGCCATGTCCTCTGCCCACCAGGACCAAGCATCTGCCAGCTGGTCCTCTGATACAATGACCAGGTGGTCCAGGAAGAGAGACCTGTCTAGAGTCCTTGTCTGGTGAGGCCAGCACACCCATAGGGCACTGGCTGTGAGTAGCAGCAACCTTGAGGCTTCATCCTGGCTGTCAGGTGTAGCCTCTACCCTGAATGTACCTGCAGGCCCTTTAGAGCCATGAGAAAAATTGTTTGTGTGAATTTGCAACATTTCAGAGATAAGATGCTCTGTAATGGGCCTGTTTTCTACCCAGCCTCAGATTTGGGGTTGGGCATGTATGGGTGCCCAGGGACAATGGTAAGTCAACTAGGCAGGCACCGGCCCAGGTGGCCGCTAACTGAGCCCCCTGTCCCCACTGGCTTCCCTGGCTTTCACAGTGGGACAGGCCAGGTTCCTGATAACACCTGCTGCTATGGGTCCAGGCCCTACTGCTCCCCACTCTTCCTGCAGGTTATCCTATCTCCTGTGCTTCCATCAAGCCCAAGGCACTCAGGTTCAGGGGGTAATGGGATCTCAGATGACTGAGAAAAGGACCTCCCTGCATTCCTGCTTTCCTCACAGGGAATCTCTCCAGAGAGGTGCCCTAGGACCAGGCCCACCATGCATTGACATTGTGAGTCATGCCTCATGTGGTTCATGAGGCGCTGTTTGCATGGACTGGAGGGTGTCTGACCTATTATATACTGCTGCACCTGATGGTGCTGGTGCCCCAGGCAGACCTGGCATGGGACCCTGAGCTTCAATGGTGCAGGGGGGCAAGCCTGGGCTGATCTGAGACCTCCACTACCACCTGGAGGGCTAGCTATGGCTGTGATACATGTTCCTGCCCACCTACAGCCAAGGAAGACATCACTGCCAGCATCAACACATTTCTCTGTGTGTGAGATGCCTGTTCCCATCCTGTCTGTTCCTACCTGTGGGGGCATAGGCTGCTCAATAAAGTTTTGCACTGTCTCCCATCATCCTGTATGCTGTGGGGAGGGGCGGGGGGAACCTGGGGCCAAGGGAGTGCGGGTGGGCCAGGCAGGGAAGGGGGCAAGGAGTTCCCTATCCTCAATGTAGGCCTTACCCACCCATGTGGCTGAGGCTGGCATGGCTGGCAGCTCTGCTCTGTCATGGTCTGTCTTTGCCCCATAGCACTATGAGGTCACCAGTCTCCTCCTATAACTAGCTGGGACCCTGGATGGCAGGCATGGGTATGGCTATAGGTGCTGGCAAGGATATCACCATCATGGGTCCTGTGCTGGCTTTCTAGGCATCTGGGCCATGGGGATGTCCCTGTGCTGCTGGCCCTAGGCAGCTGCCTGCAGCACCCAGTGCAGGGGCCCAGCTTGGGAGTGGCAGCCATGTGCAAGAGGCAGTGAACCTCAGTACCTGCAGCCAGTGAGCTGTAGGCAGGTGGAGCTGGCGCTGGCAGCGAGAAGCTGCCTGCAGCTGGGACTGGGGAGTGGCAGGCCTGACTGCAGCAGACTGGAGCAGCCTGGAGCAGCCTGTGGGCCTGGCAGCCAAGCAGCACTGTAGTGCCAGGCAGTGGTGCCAGCGTACAGGCAGGCTGAGGCAGCTAGCCTGTGGCCTGCCCAGGGAGATGCCCTCAGGCTCCCTGCTGATGTGCCCCAGGGCTCTGCATGCCTGCAGCCTTTTAAAGGCCTAAGGAAGGAGCTTCCATAGAGGCAGACCAGACCTGGGGCATGAGAGGCTCCCAGCCTAGAGACCTGGGGCTAGCCTGAGGCTGGCCCCCTAGTGGCAGGGCTGTCCCAGGAGCAAAGTTGCTCCCAGGTCATGTCTTCATGTGTATTTTGAATTGCAAGTAAATGTGATACCTGCATTTGCATTTGCAGGTATTAAATTTATTTGCAATTAGGCATTTTTACTGTGCAGTAAGCACAGTAAGATGATAAACTATGTTCCCGTGCAATTAAGTGTCCCGAGTAGATGTGCCCACAGTTAGTTTTGCTGGTACAGAGCAGATTTTGACCTCTTGTTGATTCACCTTTCACCATGATATTCCTTGGCCAATGAGGAAACATTAGGCCAAGGATTTTTACAGGAGTGTCTCAAATGGGACCACATAGTGCGATGCAGGCCATTAGGCATTTTTTATTAAAATACAAATTACTCTAGTTGCTTTGTGATGGCTCTCTTAGGCCTCTCTTAATCGTTGTCTCCTAAAATATCTTAATGGAAATGTCATCCTGTCATTTCAAATACCAGCTACAAAATGAGGCTTTGAAAAATCATATATTATTTTCAGGCACACAGACACTACTCCCTGGTGATAATGGAAGCTATGAAGGGGTATTAATAAGGAAATTTACTTTTAGCTACTTAGAGCAGGGGTGGCTATATAAACTTGAGCAAAATACTACAGCATCCTTTTTGCAAATTACCAGTTTTAATGGATGATCCAAATATCTATACTGAGAGCTCCTAATTTCCTTTGCAGGTATGTGTGTTTATATATCTCTGCCACTATTTTAAAGCATGGGGACTCTGACATATGAGACACCATGGTATTTTGATTAGAGTGGCTTTATAATTAATGTGCCCCTCCCCCCTACCCCTAGAACATATGTAAAAATGCCCCAGGGTTCAGCTCCTAGGTCTACCACAGATACCATACTTACCTGAATACAAGATGAGGTTTTAAAAGTTCTTCATTTTATATTTGTATATAAGGAAACTTCATTAAATACATTTTCATTAAACATTTGCCAAAAGTAGCATGTGCTCAGCAACAGAAACCAACTATGAAGTTGATTAAATGTAACCAACAATGAGCATAACTATAAAACACAAGGCCCAGATTGGGCAAACATCCTCATGGGAACCTTTTTTCGGTCTTAAAAAAACCCAGGTAGGTAAGAAGTAGCACCAGAGCTGGAGGCACTTTAATACCAGGCTAGCACTGGGAGGGCCAGAGCCGGCCCTGACACCCTCCCCTTGGTGCCAAAAATGCTTGTTCTTAGCTAAAAGGCCAAGATGCTAATGGAAATCTTTTTTTTTTTATATATATATATATATATCTTTATTGCACATTATCTCATCTTAATACAGTATGTACAAAGATTCCTGAGCAGCACCTATTGAACATATATTA
>JAGPOW010003316.1:33752159-33826250 GCA_030014935.1 Caiman crocodilus
CAGTATGTACAAAGATTCCTGAGCAGCACCTATTGAACATATATTACAGGTATCATGTTAGGCATCATGAAATCTTGGAAAAAGCAAACGCGAGGACATTCAGGTTCCGTGTTGTCTCTACCCCATGTACAACTCAAAAACAGTCTTCTGGTCACAAGGCTGACTGAGTTCAGCCTATCCCTGTGCTGGGCTGGAACAGTCCCAAATCTACCACAATGACAGGCTAGTGCAGCCCACCTGAATAAAATAGATGATAGTGCTCATTATGTGCAGTCTCTCTCTGTGCTAACTTTTCAAGTCATGGTAAGCCACTACACATTGAATATATTTCAACTTCCTCTTTACTCCAACAGCTGAGAGTCTCCTTTCTTTCCCATTTACAATTATTCTTGTTTCTTCACCAGCCTTAAATATCTGGCGAACAACACCAAATGGGAATCTAAACAATTTGGAATCCCTCTGTTGCCCCCTTTGTCACCCTGTTGCATACTATTAGTGTGACCCCACCCTTTATAGGAAGGACTATTTTTCCATGTGTAAAGCAGGGCATCTCAGGACATCTCATCCTCCTTGCAATCGCTGCTTTCTTCAGGTTAGTTGACTGTCTATGAAAAATGCTTAGATATTATAATAAGAACCATGATCTTAATACTTCCCATGGCCCATTCAGTCCCTGAGTTTCCTGCTAAGTTGATAATTTAATATATAGTCACAGGGATTTCTTTTGTGTTTCCCATGTTTATACCTTGTTGTCTTGAGGTTAGATAGGATTGACTCATTTAATGCATGATTAATACTCATACTCATATTACAAAAAATAATGTAGTTATCTAAAAAGGCAACTAGCATTAGAAAACGCTTTTTAATTTCTCTTTCCCTCTCTCTCTCTTTTTTTTGTATGAACTCAATCTTCTGAAGTAACCACAGCTAATTTCTTGTAATAAACTGTGAACCAAAGAGCCTCCTCCTAACAAAAACCTGCGATTAAAATTGCTGCTGAAGCTCTTTTTCCAGCTGCCCTTTTTTATCCAGGGTATGGATTTGCCTCTCAACAAAAGAAACAGGAAGTTAGTCCCCAGATTGTACAGATCTGGGAGCCAAGTTATATCAGGGACTTCCCAGTGCAATGGGACACTATTCTAAGGGGGAAGTGGGTTCCAGGGCACAGAAAAAGATTGAGCACTAGATAGTAATACCAATTGTTCTACTTCCAGCTGATTGCCAGAATGAATCTTGGGGATCCTTTACTGGTTAGCGATTTTGTAAATTTTACCAAACATGTTGTCAAATTTTCACATTCTACTTCATGCTCCTGAATTTATTAAAGAAAGGTCACAATCTGGCAGTACAAAAGTGGGAGGCACCATCTTACCTTGAAGAAAGTCATCGTTGATCCATCTCGAACAGCCCCATATTCTATCTTGGTTTGCTTTGCCAAATCATCAGCAGAATCAATGGGGGATTCCATTCTCTCTACTGTCAGGAAAGCAGCCAGATTTGCAGTGTATGATGAGATTATGATTAAGGTAAAAAACCACCATATTCCTCCAACTATTCTGGTGGAAAGAGCTTTGGGCATCAGCTCTGATCCTGTTGCAATATCATCAAAACAATCATTAAAACATGTTGAATGAAGCTTCTTCTTATGTTGTAGATTAGTTTTAGGAACATAGTACATTTATGATCCATAGAATAATAACATGGATTTGTACAATAATCTCACAGATACATAGTTAACATTTATAATGGGAACACACTGAAGGGGATGTAGGCTATGATACATAACAAACAACATGGTTATTCTTGGGTCTAAACCCCATTATGACCTAAGCTAATAGTGACTGGTGTTAGCCTTCTAGGTTCCTAGCAAGCCATACTAGATATTTATCTCCATCTTAAATGCTTGTTAATAGTATTATAACAATGTTTCTTTGGCAACTTTCATCTCAGATCATACCTCACCTACCAAATAGAAGAAATGCCTAAAACAATATATTTGTCTTGCACCTCTTATTTACACATCTAGGTACAGTTTTGCAGTTTTCACTCATATGAGCAATACAGTGCAATCATAGTAGCCATGTAACAGTAGTAGTACTTTATATGAAAAGCAGGATCAAAATCTGAAAAGTTTCTTTATAATTTAGGTTTTAAAATTTATGGACATTCAAGGGAATATACAGTCCTATCTTTATTTCTATACCGTAATGCAAGTTTATGACTAGCAATTCATCCCAGTTTAGTGGCTACATGGATGAGTAAGAGTTTAGAAATATCTTACTGCACACTACACATTAGTAAATATAGGGACTTGTTTTTTTAAGAAAAAAGCAACACAAATAGGATGCTAGGGCAACAGCCAGCTGGGGCAATACAGGAATAATTCGATTTTTATCATATTATTTTAATGGCATGTGAATGGATTAGGAAGATTGAAATTAGGCCTCACTTGGCAGCTTACTATTTCTCTAACATTATGGGCCAAATTTTATGCTGACTTACACTGTACACAACACCACTGATTTCAATAGATGGGTAAGACTCAGCTCTGATTCAGAATAGTTCTTAAGCATGTGCTTTTATCCCATTGGCTTCAGTTTAATATCAACCTTAAAGACTTGCCAGTTGTTTTGTGGAATGAGGATGGACATAAGCACATGCTTAAGTTCTTGCAAATGCAGAGTGGTCCATGGGAGGGGGCAAAGAATGTACAGAATAGGATTCAGATCCAATATTCATTCTATATATTGGAGAGATGTTTGTTGTTGAAATATTGTGTGTTTGAAGCTACATTATGATTTATATAAATGCTCTAAATGTGTCACTAAAGGTATTTAGGAGGCTGGAAGATTTTTGGCATAAAAATCTGTGATTTTTTGACTGAGACTGGAAAAGTAATAACTTGTCAAACAATGTGAGCTTTTTTAGGGTTTTTTTCTATAAATATATACACATTTTGGTCAAAGGTCAGAGCTAATCATAGCCTGAGGCTTTGAATGGGCTGATAGAGGTACCAAACCACAAGAACAGACACTTGGCCTTGTGTAACCTTTGTACAGATCTTAAACTAAGCCAACAGCCTAAAAATGAAGTCTCTTATTTAATTCTCAGAATCCTAAATTTCTCATGTCAAGAGCTGTAGCTTCATTCAGATTTCCATTGGTGCTTTATTAGACGAGATTTTGTTTTAATAGTGAAACATGGTGGGGGGGGGGGAAGGCATGCTCACCACTCAGGATGTTTTCTGTTTATTTTTAAACTCTGTTTATTTTTTACACAGCAAGCATAAAAACAGGCTGCTAAGAATGCTTATTCAGAACTTGGTGCTGGTGGTATTTTTTTTAAAAGCCCCAATTGTTATAGACTATATATTTGGTAGTTAGACACTAATTCAATACCTAATTTTAATATATAGACACAGTAATAGATAGCTGAATTTCAGAGACTGTAGAAACCTACCTAAATCTGTTAGTGCAGCCTGATCATTACATGTACATGATAAAAGATGGAAGCAGAATTGTGGCTAAATTCTAAAGCTCCAGTTAAAAAAAATTAGTTGTGTAAAAGAAACAGAAAACCTTTAACCTAATTAAACTCAGGACAGTAAGTTTTAACTTGCCATTAAGTGTTTATAAGCAAGGATTATAATGTGAGCTGCTGAGTACCCTCCTCTGTCCTATCAGGTAAAGAGGGAGTTGAGTGGAGCTCAGCATCTCACAGGATTAGGCCTATGATTATTTCAATGTTCACCATATTTTCAGTCCTGAATTCAGCAAAGCTCTTAAATATGCACTTTAGCTTTTTCACTTAATCTTGTGGGATTTATACCTTTTGCTGAATTGGGGTTTTGGTCAATAACCTGGTTTTCTGAAAATAATAGTTTCCCACATACTTTTTGATTGCCTTACTATTTACTATTCAAGTAAAAATAAAACTAAGCCACGCCAGTATCTCTTTAAAAACAGGTGACAAGTCTGGGTTGAGAACTTCAGGGAAATGGGGAAATAACATTTAAGTAAAAAATGTTACTAGCAAAATTCAGGGACAGAGACAATACTTGCTGAAGTCTCTCTAGTGCCTTTTACGGCAGACATGACAGCCAATCCTGATCCAGACTTTGCTCACGCTCTGTAGAAAAGAGAAAGTCTGATCATCACACTTTAAAATTTAAGAAACAAATGGCTTCCAATCAAGCACAACAAGCAGCTTCTGTTAACAAGAAAGAGCAAAACAATAGATGCAGAGTTTAGCAACCATTCATCTCTTGTTCAAACTCTACATGTTAGTCATGATCCACTTACAGTCACACGTACCACAAGTTTGTACATGGAAACATTTGCTTTGCCCTACAAATGTTTGTTGAGTTTTTTTTAAGATTCTTAAAAGACAAGCAGAGTCTGGTTGGGGCTGACTGTCATGTACCCAAGGTAGTGGTAACTAGCAGACACTGCATCCCACGGTTTGCTGTGGATGATGGTAAACTCCAACAAGGCAGGACATTAAAACACAAAATATTGGGTAACTCTAATACACAGGTCAGTCACAATTATATATACACATACCCGCCTGATACTGTAAAACCTTAGTCTGTGTTTACTGATAAGATGGGGGTGGGAGGAGGGATTTAAACCCCCAAAAACATCTGGACATTTTTTGTCCAAACATCTTCAAAATAATTTCTGTAAGGAATATATATGCCTTGGGAATACATACATAGATCAGTAAAATTGTGTGCATATGTTATCCTGGTTACAATACAAAAGTACTTCTCTGCCATGTGTAAGAACATTTCTTTCATATTTTTTTTACAAAATCCAAATTGTTATTAGAGAGCAAAAGAAAAAAAATCACACTTAAATGACTGCATAGACAATTGTATATTCCTTACCTAAATAGTTGGGAATCTAATACCAATGCATTGTAATGATTTCTTCTTTCTGGTTTTGTGTTACCTTTTTCTGGTTTAGTTGGGTCAACTTGAAGTTTTCCAGAAAATATTTTACATGTGTTGAATGTACTCTAGGACTGGTGAATAGCCCTTTACTGGGAAGCTTTAACAAAATGTGCTTTAATATATGTATCTCCTAGACTTTGCACATCAATTGCACTTCACTACCCTTCTTTGTCTAACACGTATTTGTGTGCCATTTCCACAATCAGCAGCAGATGGGACTTGTGACTATATTAACACTTGTAGGGTTGGATGCATTTACAAAAAAGAGTGGACTCAAACCTGCAGAAAAGCCAGAAGTGTTTTGGTTTGCATTTTAAACAAAATGTTTGACAGGAGGCAATAAAGCCTAGCAACCTTTCTGAAGAAATGGAATCCTATTTCTTGCAGTGCTGTTAAAGGATTCTACTGCCTAGACTAGGAAGAAGCCTGTCTGAAAAGTAATTTCCCTGTTTTCGGTCCTTTGACTTATCTAGGAACATTAAACTCCTTTTCGGTGAGGATAACTTTGTAGTCATCTTGCTGTTCTCTACAGAAACTCCTAGCTAGTAGATTTTCCACTTTACTGTATATTTTCCCTTTCTTCTTCTGTACCACTTCTTTGAACTGTAACAGTTCTTTCATTTCCTTTCCCCCTCCCTACTCTAGCTTCACTAATATGTCATCTGTTTTTTTCAATTTATGAAATCAGGTTTTACAGTATGTGTTATAGCTACAGATGGTGGAGTTTACCAGCACACAAGCCCTTGAGCAAACTGTGGGATGTGTGCAAAAAGGAGGTGTAACCGGTGTACCTTGCTGCATGAGAGCTCCAACTCCAAACCAGAAACTATTTAGTAAAGTAAAATTGTTTTCCACCACATCTGAGTCAGGGTTGCACGGGTGGGGGTTATACCACTCATAGGGTGTAAACCTGTGGCAGTTAACAGAAACAGTCTGTAAACATCAGATAAAATACACACTGAAACAGCAAACCTGCTGAACAATGCAGAAAATAAAAAATATTAATGAAGAAAATAAAGAACCAAAATTAAAGTCCATATTTATAAATGCCCTGCTACAGTATGGATGCTGCATAGCAGCACTGCAATGCAGGGAGTGGTTTTCAGAGCTCTAGTTGAGCACCATCCCTGCTACATTCATCCTATTGCTTTCTAACCAGAATCTTCAAGATAAAACTTCTGTATCTATCCAAGTTCCCAGTCAATTGGCTAGTCACACAATTGATGAACTTCAGATAAACAAGTTGATGCACAGAATCCATGTACTTGTTCCCTGGTGAATCATTAAGGAGGCAATGAAAAAATAATGGCACTCTTAAAACCAATGATTTTGGAGTAGCCCCTCTTTCCCTATGTGTGTGTGTGTGTGTGTGTGTGTGTATGTGTGTGTGTAGGTGAGTGGGTCGATGGGTGTGTACATGCACACACGCATGCATGCACGCACATAAAGAACCAGCATTGGTCACAATGAAAACCATAGTACAAGACATACTGATGTTAAGGCATTAATTTTTGTGCCACTCGATACTCATTATTGGAGAGAGTGTTTAGTGTACAGAGTTACTGCTAAAATGATGCTTCTCATTTAAAGGAGTTCTGGGGTAATTTTAGTGCTTTAAAGCCAGAGGGTTATCTTTTCAGTATCGTGTCGGAAATTGGGTAGACAATTGCCCCTTAATGAGTGGAAGAATTCCACTCAATTCCCTATGCACCTTGCTGAAAAAGCAGAATATACCCCTTATGGTCTGCAAAATACATGGCAAAGTTACTTTAAGGACTGGTGCCCCCCACCCCATGGTACCCTGCCTGCTGTTGCTTTTCGCTACTGTATGGCATACAACATACTTTTCTATAAACTATATGAATATAGCTTTAACTGATAATGTCATGCCAATACATTTTAATTACTGTTTCAACAATATAATTAAGTCTTGAATTTATGCACTGTTGCAACCAGAGTGCCTTGCTAAGCTTCAGTAATGAACATTGATAGTAATGAACCCACTAATTGAAACAGTATGTAGTTTAGGATGCCGTTAACTGAACAATATCATCATTACTAGTACAATGGTTGGGGAAAAAAAATAACTGCAACAAAAGAGGCAGTGTACGGGTTCAAGAGAAGAACTTTCTACATATGCTGGTTTTTTTTAAAAGCCCTTATGTTTGAATAAGTATTTCAAATTGTGCTAGAAAAATGAAAACTAACCATCCTATAATCAACTACATTGTTCTTAACTAGATCTGTACTCAAAAGCTGGAGCACTGGTACAAGACCTGTGCACCATCCAAATCCCCCACAAGCCATCAGAAGGCACACACAGGCCTGATGTAAAGTGTTCACTCACACTAATTTAGAGTGCTGACATGGGTGAGTACAGTTGATAACTGGACCTGATCTTGCCAAGGTTTATGAACTGCATAATGGCGTGGCACTGGCCTGTTAGATTCTTTCATGTAATAAGCATGTTCTGAAAAGCAGACAAATGGGTCAATCCTCAAAGCAGCAAATGGAAATAGCTAGAAAACAGCATTGAAATTCAGACAGAATATTTCTGACAGGCTAGAAAGGCTTTGTTTTATTTTATGTTATTGGAAGAGTAAAGTTAACTGCAATGAATCTTTTAAAAATGTTGTAGTAGTCTACCTGTTACTTTTTCACTCTTATAATAAAAAATTATTTCCTCGTATTCTACAAGCTATAAAGTGCACTGTATGAAATGATGATGCAATTAACAAAGAAGACGAAAGAGCAAGGATTCTAGTCCAGAATTTGCTTGGCCTACCCTCCACTAGGAAATACTTCTGTGGACTTTCCAGTTTTGCTGCCATCAATTCAACTCTCCCTATGATAGCAAGAACAGGAGCACTAAAGGTCAGAGATCACTGGCATTTAAGCACCATGTCATATGGACTAGAGTGAGCAAAGCTGGATGGCCAAGCTCCTGTGTTGGTGTTTCCACCATTTTTACTATTGATAGAGTTGAAACATTACACGCAAAAGAAGGAAATCTTGGCAGAAAATTACAATTGTATTCATTGCTAATGTGGCATTGAAAAGGAGAAACTGTAAATCTCTCACTTAACAAATCTAAAATTTATTGGTCTTGAAATGAGTACACATTAATAAAAAGTAACAATGACTGGGCTACATATGATTTAAACAGCAATAAGTTTTAACTGAAAAATCACATCAGAAAAATCTTTAGACACAATATTGATCTTTCCATAAAGATTATCCCTGAATATTTCTCTTCAATGAGTTGATATAGGAAGAAGCAATTAAGTTTTTGATTTTGATTAAAGCACAGTTAGAATACTGGATTTGACTTTCATTTCAAGTAGCTAGCCAAAAAGTTCTTAAGAATGCGTACCACACAAAGCTGATCTTTCTCAGTTGAAAGCAAACTTGAAAATGTGGTCTCACTGCCTTTTTCCAGATCAGGGTTGTCCAACTTCTAAGGCCATGGGAGCCATCAGCAGCAGCAACATGCTGTATAAGCGGCACCAGAAGCACTATGCAAAGCCCCTCCCTGCCCCACAACAGCTTCACTGGATGCGCCCCCACTACTGCACCATGTAGGATGCACAAGTGCAATACATCCCTGTGCAATGCATGCTGGCATGGTTCTCTCCCCACCCCATGCACCACATAGGTGTGACTCCCACCACCACACGTAGCCACAAACTTGCCCTTAGTTCCTCACACTGCTATGCTATACTTTCCCAGCCCCTCGAGCAAAAGCAGGATATGGCAGCCAGAGGAGAGGGCAGGGAGCATGGGGACTCCAGCTGCTATGATAGCTGTAGTAATGAGGGAAGCAGTAGCTGGGTGGGAATCTGGGGTGGGGGCACACCTTAACCCCTTCCAGGCTGCCAGATGGACAGGCCTGTGCTAGATGTATATTGAGAACCCTTCTTCTTGGAGCAAATTTCAATGACAGATGCACAGTGTTTGTGCGAATACCTTCAGTCTAAACATTTGCCAGCTAATTTGGCACTGGCTTTAAGCATAAGTATAACTAAGCACTGAGACGTGTTAAGTCCCATCAATATGAGTAGGACTTAAATATGTCGTTGTAGGTAAGCAGGTGTTTTGCTGAATTGGCACTTTAGTCCCTGTTTTCCTGAAATAATTGATTAAGAAGAATGACAAGGTTTGATATCCTGCAGGCTGTTTAAAAATGACTGGGAAATTAAGAAATACCAAAATTACACAAGCCAACATAGTGGTCTTATCTGTGTCATAATTTGGAGCAATGTGTAGCAGTTTAGATCATGAAAGCAACAAGCCACACAACAGCATTTTCCTGCTTTCTTTTGTTTTCATTTGGTTATATGCCTGGCTATGGCCCTCTGGGGTCACTTAGAAAATCCAGAGCGCTCTTTTACATCCACTGCTTTGTCTGGTTTCTCTATGAAGCTCTCCTAGAGAGCTGAACTCGTGAGAATAACTTGGGCTTTGTTTTGTATTTCTTCCTCTGCTTGCTGGGGGTGGGAAGGGAGAGGGAGGAGAGTAGGCCCTGAGACATTTTCAGTTATGTTACACAACGATTTTAAAAAAAGAAAAATCAATCTGTCAGTGATTGGCAGATTCAATATTAGTCATGAATGAGATAATGATTTCTGTAAAGTTAGAATTATTATTTATGGCACACTAAGCCATTGCAAGAGCTTGTAGGGAATAATGACTAATTGCATACACTCCTATGACTGAAATTTAATTAAATGAACTTTCTCTCACCCTTGGCCAACACTCATAGCTTGTCCCAGGAACCCCCATTCTGCCAGCTTAAAACAAAATAGTGAAGTCCACAAATGATTGATCTTCACTTTAATCCCACTTGGACACTGGTGCTGAAACCAGCATGTAGGCAAACCTTCATATATAATGGGAGAGAATGTGTTTGGAAAGTGTGTCCACTTGAAAAGCAAGCTGTTCAGAAGATTATGGAGAAATATATAACCAAGACAAATTGACCTTAGTGGAACTGCTCTTGTGAATAGGAGTTTTAGAATCAGCCTTTGATTAAAGAACATAATGGGAGAGGGGAAGGAAGGACTCACAACAAAAGTAGTTAACTAATGCATGATAAAGTAAAGCTAACCACACTTGATCACGCATCAGCAGGTACATGACAAACAGGTCCAGGGAGTTGATACTTTCCTTCCATGAGGCATTGGTCAGGCCACAGTTGGAGTACTGCATCCAGTTTTGGGCAAGAGGAATGTGGATAACTTTGAGAGGGTCCAGGGGAGGGCCACTCATATGGTTAGGGGCCTGCATGCAAAGCCCTATGAGGAGAGACTGAGGGCTCTAGATCTCTTCAGCCTCTGCAAGAGAAGGCTGAAAGGTAATCTTGTGGCTGCCTACAAATTCATCAGGTGTAGGGCAGCAAGGAACAGGAGATGCTCTGTTTACCAGGGCACACCTTGGACTAATGGCCAAGGAACAATGGCCACAAACTGATGCAGAGCAGATTTAGGTTGGACATCAGGAAGAACTTCTTTATGGTAAAGGTTGCCAGAATCTGGAATGGGCTCCCAAGGGAGGTGGTGCTGTCCTCTGCCTTGCAGGTCTTTAAGAGGAGGCTAGACATGCACTTGGCTGGGGTCATAAAACCCCAGGGCTCTTTCCTGCCAGGGGCTCAGACTTGATGATCTACTGAGGTCCCTTCTGACCCAAACAACTATGAATCTATGGGTTCAACTGAAAATTCCAGGTAGACTGAACACTCCCAGCATGAACTGCTTTCCCTTTTCCTTTCTAGCCTGTTTCAAATTTCTATGAATGTATAAACTCATCTGAGAATTTAATGGGAAGCCTGACAGGATATGCACAGATTATAATAATCCAAATTATTTCTTCTGATAATGCAGCTATTATTTTATTATATTGTTCTTTCAGCATGTTCTTTAAATAAAACAGGAACATCTTCATTGACTTTTAAAATCTGTTTAAACATTTGAAATATTTTGCAATGTTTACATTTCATTTTTAGTCTTATATGAAAAATGCATTGAATTTCCCTAATACAGCTTCATAATTTTATGTAGAATGCTTACTTGTGCTAAACCATGAAGAATTATCTGGTTTGAAACTTGCTTTTTTTGGACTTGGTGCAAATGATGTTTATTTTGTAAATTCTTAAAGGGAAAAAAGATATTTGGAAAATGCTCATTAAATTTTATGCAAAATAAAACTCTTAGTAATGGAATGGTTGGAAAAGTATGTTAAGAGAAAACCCAAACCTCTAATCTTGGAGTGTGTCTAATATGACAATGGCATAGATGCCTGATTCCACAAAACTTTACTCAAATAATTCTTACTTAACCACATTGCAACTACTGATCTAAGGTGACCATAGATATGAATATGAACTACTTACATAAAACCATTGGAGCACTGGAAAATAATATAGCTAGACTGTCAATCTTTTTTTTTTCCTACTCCTTTTCATACATTTTGTTTTTAAGCAAAATTTGTTGAACTTGTCAAAATTAATTTCCTCCCTCAAGTTTCTATATCTTCTTCATTCAGTTTTTATTGTACTCTTCTTTGATGGTTTGGGGTAGATTGTTAGCTGAAATCTTTAGGAAAACACTTAATTGTAAGCCCATATTTAAGTCCTATTTAAGTTGAACATATGCATTCTTAAGTACCTTCCTGAAGCAGGGCATAACTTGGAATTTGCTACTGCAAGGGGCTGAGCACACATGCCTCTCTTTCAGTTGTCATTGGAGGTGTTCAACCCCTCACAACATCAAGGCCTTGGGTATTCACTTGTGTTATCTTGAATTTTCAGAGTGAATTGATCTGAGCTGATTTCTGCCCTTCAGCAAACAGCTTTTCATGTTTTCTTTCTTTGCTTTTAACTAAATGCACCACCCTGGTTTAAAAGTGTAGTACTTCTACAGAAATCACTAAATGTTGAAAGCAGCAGTATTCAACATTTTTATTTCTATTAAATGCTGATAAATTAAGAATGACAATTTTTCTCAGACATTTTCCCCTCTATTCCAGGAGTAGACCACCTTTCGGTGTGCACTAGGATTCAGCCACCATTACTTCTTGTCTCCATGGTGGCACAGAGTGCCCACAACCAGCACTTTTCTCTGTGCTAGCATGGGACAATTGTCCAAAGCTGATGCTCCCTTCTGCTGAATCCCCACATCCACAGGTCAAATCCACTAGTTCCACGGGCTGGCAGGCCATAGGTTACCAGCCCCTGGACTATCCAGTTCTTAAAGGAAAACCACATCATGTGTTGAAAGAGAGTATATAAAAATTATAGCAGGGGTTTAGGTTGTAGCCATGTTGGTCTAAGGACATAGGCAGACAAGGTTCCTTGGGTGAATTTGATATCTTTTATTAGACCAACCCAAATAGTTTGATATCTTTTATTAGACCAACCCAAATAGTTGGAGAATAGCTATTAGGCAAGCTTTGGGGTTCAAAACCCGAAAGCTTGCTTAATAACTATTCTCCATCTATATGGGTTGGTCTCATAAAAGATATCAAATTCACCCAAGGAACCTTGTCTAAAAATTATAGCAGTATTTGTATCAAAATGAAAACTCCCATCTCAAATGCAGTGTTTGGGAACTGACGAAAGCTGCAAGAATATCATTCAGCTGTGTGCATTTCATGTGCCACTGCAACACATAATTAATGTGGTCAAGTCTCAATGGAGTCTCTGAACTTACCTGGCAATGACAAAGAGTACACAACTGACTCCCAGGCAGGCTAGGAGGACATACATCCAAATATCAGGAGAAAGAGGGTTTAGAAAAGAGAAAACACCAGGATTTGTGCCATTCGGCTTCCGGTACAAAATACTGATTCCCAGCGTCATGAAGGGCTTGGAGAAGTCAATTACTTTCTCCCTTACGTAGGTAATAGTGAGAGGAGCAACTGCCAGATCAGCTTTCTGAGAACACAAATTGGAAAAGAGTTTCATTTTCTTTTGCATTCAACAAGCATCTCTCTATTCCTTCCAATTTCCCCAAGGTTATTAGAGAAACTAAAACAAACATAAGTAATTCTGTCTAGTAGCTGAACTATAAACTAAGTGCAAAATAAAAATTCATCATTTCTTTATTCAAAGTCACTATGGGAAAGAAGAAACTTCTTCATTGTGAGCCATCATGATTTGTGTGAAACTGAAAGAGTTTGTATTTAAAATATAGAGCATAACATAATGGATAATTAGGACATTACTAGATTTACACAATTCTAAAACCAGTTATTCCCCCCCCCATTTAATGTGGAGGGAAGACCCTCATCTTCAAATTGAGTACAAGGGCAGGGCAGGGCATGTGGCTGCTGCAGCTCCATCTCTAGCCCCAGCTCCAGCTCCTACCTTGGGTCAGGGCTATAGCTGCAGTAGCTTCCTTCTCCCTCACCCCCGCTACACCGCTCATCCCTTCTCAAGCATCCTCTGCTCCTACCCCTCTCCCTCCCCCTTTATCTTTGCTCCATGCTGGCAGGCTCCATCCACTCTGCAGGCTGGGGCACCAAGCCCGTCCCCAGCTGGGCCTGTAGTGGAGGCTTACATCCCGCATGGCTGCTACAGGGGCTGGGCTGGGATTTGGCTCAGTGCCCCAGGCTACAATGGACAACAGAGCCTACAGACACAGAACAAGGGGAGAGGGGAGCAGAGGCTGGGAAGCGGGTAAGGGGAGCAGAGGCATGGGGAGGCAGGAGCAGAGGCTGCAGTGAGGAGCAGGAGGGGGAACAGAGGAGGAAAGGAGTGCCTGAGCCTACAAGAAGGCAGTCAGGGGTGGAGGTGGCAGGGGGGACAGGCACAAGCAGGGGGGCAATGTTGCTTGACCTCAATGCCCCCACTTCATGCCCCCTCCAGCAATGAGGGGGATGAATCGAAGCTTTCTTTCCAATACTTAGTATGCATGGAAAATAAAAACACATTTATGAATTTCATAAATTGAGCACTATGGAAAGACTTGTCCTCCAAAACAAAGTCTGTGGTCATCTGTGCTAAATTGCTTTTCTAGTCTGAAAAATTATCTTGAAATGTCCCAGTGCTCCTGCTAATGCAAATATGCCATTTGGCTTAGCTTCTTACATGATCACAGCTTAAAGAAAAATAAAGGAAGAATGATTCAATCTTACATGATCTATGAGTTCTTTGACCATTCCATTCCACTCTCCTTTGTCATTCTGGGCTCCATATTTACCATCAGAAACCAGTTTGACCTCATAGATGAAGCCTAAAATATTTGAGAGCTCCTTCAGCAAATCCAGGCAGTAACCCTCAAATCTGTCATTTCCATACAAGGGCTTGTCAGATTTCTTGTACATAACATAAGGATCTTCCTATAGAAAAACATATCAAATGTAGCAATAGAAATGGGGTTCTTAAAGGATTACATCAATTTATAGAAAGTACATGAACAGCTGATTTTACTGTAAGGTGAAAAGGAGGTGAAAAGGAAGGCAACAAAGAAAACTGTAAAACAATGTAGGCAATGACCAAGATGTACACTAGAGTAATATAGCAATATAATGTAGTTGATAGTAATATTGATACTCTGCAGCAGGACTTACCAAAATAGTAGTGACTATAAGTGTTCGGTTAGCCAGTGAATCGGTGATATTGGTTGTTCTATCTTTGTTGTTGTCAGTCATATTAAGGCCGCTGTTTGAGTTCCAAACCCCAATCTACACAGAACAAAGTAGATAAATGGCTTCTAGCCCTTGGTAACCGCTACAAGCCCTCAGTAATTAGTGAGATTGTGTATCATTTTAAAAATATTCTTTATAGTTCACAATCCAGGAAGCAAACATTAGTACCATACATCACAGTGATAGACCAAAACACCAGCAATATGAAATGTTAGAGAAGCAAACCAGCTGTAGTTCTGAATAAGCAAACAACACTGAATAGCTGACTGTCACATACAGACCACCGGGAACTGCTCTTTCAAAAGCAGGTTGAAATGAATTAGCTATAAGAGTATAAGACATGTCAATGCAGCTATGCATGAGCCAATTTGCTATAAAGGTAGAACATGTTGACTTTGTTTCCAGCTTAAAATGTCAATTGTCTATTTTTGTGCAATTGTTTTGTCTTGTAAATGGTAAAGTTGAAACATATGGCAAGACCTTTCCCTTTCAAGACAACAGATTAAGGACTTGGATAAATATGTTCTAGCAGATCAATGAATGCACTGGCCGTTTATTTCTGCTGTGCCTCCAGAAGGTTTAGAGAAGATTATTCCGGTCACTTATTGACTACTATATATGACAAAACCCACGTTTTTTCACCCACTAACCAGTGTTTGTTCAATAAATGCAAATGACTGGAGGAGAATGCAGTTTTAGATTCCTCTCCTACGCCAAAGTCGTAGCGAACATTTAGGGCTTGATCCAAAGTTCAAGTTTAAGGAATCCCATTGATCTGAATTGCTTTGATATGTATCTAATAATGGTGCAAAATAGAAAGGTGATGTTTATATACAGAAAGAAACTGATGTAACATTTTTTCAGGCTTTAATTAGGATTTTATTTCCTAACCCCTCTGAGACTGACCATAATGTCTTTTAAAATAAAGCTTTATAGGTTTCTTTGGCAGGGAAGTTAGACAATAACAGCTTGTTTCATGCCAGTTTCCAGACACAAGTTTTATGCCTGCAAAAATATTGTGTTCTTATAGAGGTAACTAAAAATGATGTTTGTCCAATTTTGTACAAAAAGTTAAGGTACTAGTGCATTAAGGTGCTTAAACACATGCCTAACTAAATGGGAACAATTATGTTCACTGCAGTCTTGCTGGATAGGGGCTAAGGGTCAAATCTAAATCAGAATAAAATGAAATAAAATAACACCTTGTTATTGTAATGCCCCAAAATTGGGCACCTTGACACAGGAAAGCTATCCAGATGGGCAGGCACTTGGGTAAGGATGAGCTATCCAGGGTGAGGCACTTGATATCCCTGCGCAGACGGGGGGAGAGCTGGGCACCTTCCAAGGGCGATCCAAAACTCCTGCACGCTCAGAAGTTCAGAGTTCATGAAACACAATACCTACACAGATAGCAAGGCTGAATTCAATAGAAAGTCCAGCGTCCATATGAATAGTAGCACCAAGTTCAATACAGAGCATAGCACCCAGACAGGCGGCAGGACTGAGTTCACCACAGAACACAGCATCTGTAGCACGTGGTAGTGTCAACCTTGTGTGCAATAGCCTAGTAGGAAAAGCTCTAAATCCTCTTCAGCCTTAGGAAAATCAAACTCAAATGTCCTACCTCCCAGGAAAGTGCCCTAACCTATAAGCTACAGAATCAGTGGGGCAGAAAAAGGCATCCTCCAGTTCTCCTGTTGAAGCTGTCTCTTAAATTGTCAAAAAATGTAAGATTATCTTTGGCCATAAGGAGAGTAAGCAAGAGAGAGCATGGTTCTGTAGTTCAGTGAGCCAGGTTTTGGCTGTTTTTCCCATTATTTTTTATCTTTTTTTTTTTAATCAGTCTATTTACAGTGGGATGGACAAAGAATCCTGGCAGCAGGGATCAGAACTGTGTCTTCCATTGGGAATTGGGGGCCATGAGCATTCACTCAGTGCTTAAGTGATGTTTGTATCCAGCAAAAATGGAGCTTTTCACTTAGTATTGTTAAACAGCTGTGTTGAAGTGACATGGGTACAAGATATTTAGAAAGCACCCAGTATCCTTTCCAGCTATAAGGAAAATTTGATGTTTAAAGCCTGATACGGCTTCAAACAAGATAATGCAAAACTGTAGAGAGAGAAAAGATTGACTATATCAGCACTTCAGACTTCTGAAAAAGAATTGTAACAAGTTAACTGTCAAACAAATTGAAATAAGACTGAGAGTTTTCACTAGCATCCTTGTTACTAAGACAGTGATTCTCAGTGTGCTATGGCATCCTGGGGTGCTGGCAACTTGTTTGAAGAGCGCAGTGAGGTATGAGGAGATGAGCACAGGGGATAAGCAGATGTAAGGAGGTAAATACAGGGTCAGGCTCTTCCATGCCTGGCCATTCTACTGCCCCATCGTGCAGCCTTTCTGCAAAGAGGTAAGCACTGCAATAAATAAATTAGTTTTTTGAAATGGGATGCCACTCAATTTTAAAAAGATATGGAGGAATGCCTTGAGTCTGAAAAGGTTGAGAACCACTGTACTAAGGCATTTTACAAAGCTCATTGAAGGTTTTACTTTAACTACCTACAAGGAATGTCTTCTTGTATTGAGTAAATGAAACAGCCTCATTCACTTAGAGGAACAAAATCATCACAAAAACTTGATCTAGGACCTTTAAGCTAAAATGCAAGTTTAAATCTGATCAAGATCTCTGCAGTGATCCCTACACAATATATTTTTGTGTTGACTCGTTCAAATAGTCTGGCATGCAAACTATAATAAGTGACTAATATTAAAATATTGCTTACTAACTTCTTGGATTACAAATTAACCAAATTAAATCCAAGTTAAATTTGGATTTAAATATACCAAACCAGAATCACTAGCTAGTGTAAATTTACTCAGGTATCTGGACCATTCAGAGAGAGAAAGCAAAATGTAATATTTTTGAAAGGTACTAGATTGATGGTTTTGGGGACTGACACACTTCACCTGCAGAACAGTACACTTCCTCATGCTGTTCTGCCAATGTGTTTCAATGATATCCTGGAGGGGACAGCTTTCAGAGCTTCCCTGCTGAGATTTCCAACACAGCTGCCAAATAAGACAAAGACTGAAACTACTGATTTGTCTTAGGTATTGTAGGCCTCTACCAGCTGTCAGAGGGTCAGTCACTACTGACCCAGCTCAAGTTTGGGTTTAGATTATTAACTGAGCAAAGGATTGTTTTTGAACAAAATCCAGTCCAAAGGGGTATTGCTTATGACTGGGGTTTTGAGAATTACTGTACAGTAATAATTATAGCATTCTAATTATCCATAAGTAAAAGTCCACATGTCCCATTGCCATGTCTCTAGATAGTCATTTCTTCTGTTATATTTTTAAGCAGGATAACATTGCTGCTCAGTTTTTTACACATATAGCTTTTGTGGGTTTTTTGCTTTAAAAAAGAAGATCATTTGAGACTTGATCTGAAAAGACACTCATATAATGAAACGTTGAATACTATCCTTTTAGTCTATCCAGGGAAGATCATAATTTACTAGCATCTTTGAGTTTGTTTTGGCACACAGTTGTTCTGCGCTTGGTTGCTGGCTACCTGCCACATTACCTGTGTTTTTAATTGTTGGCAAGGAGGAAGAGGCAAACAGTCAAACAGAACATGAAACAGCACAGTCACAGTGTACACAGAGTACATCAGGAAGGCCACTCACTGTACATTAGAATTAAAGGAATGACACTGTAGGTCAGCCTTGATTATAACAATGAAAAAGGTCAGAAGGGCATTGGAGGACTAATGCCAATGTATTACATCACTATGGTGAATCTGGGGGATTTATTGCAGTTTAGTGACAAATTCAAGACATATATGTCCTTCTCAGTGAGCTTGTGGTCTGAACCAATTGTAATTTGATTTAAATTAATTCAACCTAACATAAAATTCCTAGAGTCAAAAGCCAGATTGATTCAATAAGTTTCTGTATGTCAGGTAGGTTGATCTGTTCCCCAGTAAGGAGGAAAATGGAATCCTGTGTGCCTTAGCCTGATTTACTGAAGATTAAAACTACATTACTAAGTATGTGTTGTATAAAATTTGAAAAAAAAGAGTGCCATTGGGGGCTGTAAGCTATTGAATAGTGCCAAAATGCTTCTTTAATAGGAACAAAATAAAGATGTCTGTAAAACGTAATAACTGGTATGTATATAGCATTTTTTAAATCTGTCAATCCAAGAAAAAGGGAATGTTTCTTGGACAGAAAGGGGAAATTGGAGGCACACAAAAGGATATGGGCTTTGTTTCCTGAGACCCATATAGCACCTCTTGACCAAGGCATTCAGCACTTGCACCTCCCATGGACTTCAGTTTGAGCCTTGGAGCTTGTGAGAATCAGGCCTTATAAGTAACTTATCCAAAGTCACAGAATAAGGCCATAATGGAAGTAAGACTAGTATTTTGTGTTCTCCCAGTTTGGGGTCTGGGACCAAGCCACATCATATCTTAAAAGGAAGATTGACATAAGTGAAATAATTTGGACAGTTTATAAATAAATGTAGTTCTAGTTTCCATGTATGAGCTGCCCATTGATCATATGAGCTAATGTAATAGTCACAACCTTGGTTAATACCAGGAAAATCATTATGTGGTATACATTTTATGGGAGTAACATTGAGCCATGTACTTAACATACCATTTACCATTAATACTGATAAAGGCTTAACATCTTTGAAACATTAGTGATAGTAAAATACTAATGAGTAAGTCAAGGGAAGAGCTGTGTAGGGGTCTGCTTTTGTTACAGCCACCTTTCAAGAAGGGTGAGGGCCAGCCCTTGATAAATATTAAAAATATATAAATAACAAATATTAAAAATAATTTGGATACAATATTTAATCATACTAAGTTATCATTATAATTTGAAAGTATCAGAGCATATATCCTGAATGCAACTCATTCTATGGCAGAAAAGCACACACTGAGACAGAATATTGTCTCTAAACTGCAATTTGAGAGCCATCGTCAAAACCCAAAGGATGAGTTTTCAGACCCAACCTGAAGGGTTTTTTGTATCACCTGTCTGTGTACAAACCTTCTTCCACACTTTATATAAATTATTAGAAACCTCGCCAGCAGCCTTGGTACAGAGAAAAATAAACAGAGTGCTTCATTAAAAATGAAAAGAGAAACCAGTCTGGAGAGCTGCGTGTTAGCAATTATGTTTAAAGACTCAATTAACCCATAGGCAATTATGATTCAAAGTCAAAATGGAAATATAGTCCACTGAGCCAAATAGCATAAGTGTAGGGAGAAACACAAGATGTCCTTAGCTGGCATTAAGGATTGATTTATTTTACTAAATGAGGGATTCTTAAACATTCTTTTTTTTATATAATTCCTACTTCCCATTCCCTAGTTTTCTTCTTTCAGTACAAGCCCTTTCCTCTCAGATAGAGTACAAGTAGGTTAAAGCTGAGCACACATCTTTCCTGCAGACAGTGCAGAGATTGCCCTATACAGATGTTTGGAATCACACCCATTTCATCACACAGCAGAATTTTGTTGGTTCCACTGTATTCAAGGGCTCTTGCTTCCTTCTCTTTTGTCTGTAGGACATAAATCTAGCTGAGATGATAATGCCTGAGAGCTATGAGCAGTATGTTTGCCTCCGCTGTTGTAGATAATAACCTGTGTTTAGGCAATTTCTCACCTTTGTTCATCAAAAGAAAAATAATGCAAAACTTGTTTCTTCAATATCTTTATAATTGCTTAGCCTTGAATATGGATTAGTTGTTTTTTGTTTTATTTAACAAAAGGAAGGTTGAGATACATGTCATGTCTGCATCTCCAGGAAAATTTGCAAAGGCCAAAATAAGGAAGACAAGACCTTTTCACACAGATTATTTCTGAAATGTAACTCTATGGCATACCAAAATCCCCAGCAGATCTTGACAGAATGTGATTTTTGCTTGACCTTTGCTTGAATGGAATACCAAATTTAGATTACCCCATAAAGCATGTTTCAGTTCATCACAAGATACTACAACCCATGTTGTTGAGGGTTTTTTTCCTTCTGTAGCCTAACCATTTTAATGCAACAACTGTAATTAGGGGCAGGGTGAAAACTCATCAGGAATGGAAACAATGTTTAGTACTTCAGGTCTTTTTGAAAAAGTTCTTTAAGCTGCTTAGTCCTTTCACCTTTCTTGCTAATTCCATGCTCCTTAAAATGGACTACACATTGGTTTCAGAGCATGCCTACGCTTCTGCAAATTAAAAATAAATAATTTTCCCTTCAATATAGATGACTTAATTTTTTACAAAAATCACTAGTTTATTATCTTGGAGAGATTACATAAAAGTTTAATCAACTAACCATTAATTTTGTGGATTTTTGCATAAAATTATTTAAATCACATCATAATATTAACTTTTTAAATTTGAACTTATTAAATATGATTTGTGATTGTAAAACATGAAAGGAGTAAAACCCTCATAGCAACAGCAAGAGAAAATGCATTTTCACTTTTGATTATTATTATTCCTCCTAGATTGCTATCCAGTACCTAAGCATGTAAGATATTATGCACTGAAAAGTCACAAAACTTTTTTTCCCTTCAATATCAGTGCTGTAACTTTCACCCAAACCATTTTAACAGTAGATTGAGGGGTTTTTCCCTGACCACAGGAAATTTAAATCAAGAAAAATCAGCTTCAGGGTACTACTGTAAATTAATTTTTCATCCTCATGTTTTATGAGGTCTTTCCTTAGATGAACACAATCCCACTGACAGCACTTTGTGTCTTGTAGTTTGAACATAGTTGTATGAAACTGGTTACCTTTTCAGTTCCTTCCTCCTTGAGACTAATAATATCCAAATCAAAATCCTTTCTTAAGCCATCTGTTTTGTTGAAGGTAATGCGCCCCGTCAAACCATCCCACCGTGCCTACGGACAAACAAAAAATACACTTCCATTAAATATTTAGCATAAATTATTCTAAAGTCACCAAAAATATTAAAACCTAAGTTAATATGAGATCTAACTTTAGATCCCCATCCCCCTCACCACTCCCTGCTAAGCAGGAATTTGCCCCTCCCTTCTGCCTTGCTGAGGAGGTGTCAGTATATTAGCTAGCGGACCACATACTTGCTACAGTCCATGCTGAATCAAAAGGTAGAATCAACAGGCAGAATCGACATGTGGCTGGTAATGTCCCTCTGTTTTCTTAATTGGGGGATAAACACTGTTATCATGCTCAGCTTCATGCTGTGGAAGGAAGGGAGGGCTGCTTTAGGGCCCCGGGCTTCTAGCCTGAGCCACTGCAGGCATGTGCCTGCATTTCTGGGATGCCTGTCTGGTTACAAAACTGATTTAGTCTAGCCAGGTTAAACTAACCTGCAAAAATTGAATCAATTCAGGCTCAGGTTTTTTGAATGTCTGTCCCTAGCCAAGAAGTCAAACTTCCATGTGTCTGTGGCTAGGGCAATGATTTTCAACCCTGGGGTGCCATGAGAGCTTTTGAAGGGTGCCATGATGTTTGAGGAGGTAAGTGAAGTATGAGGAGATAAGCAAATAAGTGCAGGTTCAGACTTGTCCCCGCCTGCCCAATCCCCCACCCCCACTTCCCAGCCCCTCTGCAAGGAAGTAAGCACTGTAGTATATCATTTAGTTTTTGAAATAGGGTGCCAATCAATTCATAAAATTTATGGAGGGATGACTCCAGTCAAACAAAGTGAGGAGGTGAGGAGTGGGGGGCTGGAGTGCAAGCATATTGAGAACCACTGGTCTATGAAGTAAAAGCTAAGAAATATTCCTGCAGAATAGTAGTAATATTGGAAAAAGACAGAATCCTAACTTTTTTCCCCCTTCACTTGTATGTGTGCAGTCCTTCACCTCTGGAAGAGACAGTCATCTTGCTAGTAATGTAATTCATGAGCTTGATCTCATAGCTTCTCAATAAAATAATTTACTGAGCAGGAATGGGTTTTCAGGGATAATTCCCCCTGATGCAAAGAACCAACACAAAACCATCTTCTAAATTTAATTTGTACGTAAATCCTTAATTCAGGATTAAAGCATGGCTTAGATGGTACATAGAACCTTCTGTACCATAGTACATTTTACAACGATTAAACAAAAAGACACCTTTTAAAAATATAACTGACGTTAAGCATTGGCATCAGGATATAAATTAAACTGGAGCATTTTTATTATTTTATCATCCCAGAAGATACATTCAAGATCACTATGAACTGTGGAACACTTCCATAATGTGGCAGCCAGTGTTTAAGATTCTCTGTTATGAACTAACTTCTAATATAGTGTAAGCTTTCTACATCATATGCTCTTTCCCAAAATAAACTAAGTATTTGCTATGGTGCCTGAATATTTTGGTCCCAAAGACAAAGCTTATCTACTGAAAGAAAAGGATTTGATGGCTTTTAAATTGCAAATTATTTTTGTAATCTATTTTTAGCAATACTCACATTATATTAAATTCTTCAAAGGTGCAAGGAAGACTTATCATAAATGAAGAGAGAGCTTCCTCATGTGCGTCAGCCTTATAATTCTTAAATTACAAGCTCCTCTACTATATATTATATTTACTTCATTTAATTAATCATAGCTGACTGGCATCTAAGAAAAGCTGCCTGTAAAATCAACAATTTAAATTATACAGTAGTGTAGCAACTTTTTGTTTAGTCTAGATTCTAGTTCTGAACACCCAGCAATTATTCTTAGATGCTCTTTTGCTAACTCTGAGTATCTCAAATAAATCTGCTGTGTTAAGTGCCTGTCCCTAAATATTATGGAAGGGTCAGATTTTCAGGAGTGCCTACGTAATTTATGAACAAAAATCCACTTAATTTTCAGTGGAACTTGTGTTTCTAAATTACTTAGAAATGTAGGAAAATTGCATCACACACAGCTAAACATACTTTCCAAATATGCCACTCATTTTTATGTGGTAATGAAATTAATAAAATGTACCTAGTAGTACATACATATTGATGAATTATTTTTTAAATACTTGTTTGTAGAGTGTCTTTTTTATTACTCTGATGTGCAATTAAGAGATTGTGCATGTCAGAATAATAAAAAAGACACTTTTGCTAACCACATACTCTCATTTAGACAACAACATTTTGTGATTCACCACTAGTTATATTGCATACCTGACTCCCCTATTAAATATAATATGATTTTGAATAAAAAAGTAACTAGCAAATTTTTCAAAAGTGACTTAGAAACCTAAAAATTGTAATATATGCCTCTAAGGGTACCTGTAGATGTAGGGAGGGGAGGCTACCCCGATGTGCCCCGATGTAATTACAGCGTGTTAGAGCAGACTCAATTAATTGAGTCTGTTAGAACCTGATAATTAGCTCACTGCAGCAGCCTCCATCTCATGTATCATTGTCCTTTTGTTTCAAAATGGGGCGGTGGGGGCACTTTAACTAAAGCTTGTTGAGTGAGCTTTAGTTAAAGCACCCCTGCTGCTATTTTGAAATACAAGGATGCTGATACATGAGACACTGCAGGCGCTTTTAATTAGAGCAGTTCCCGAAGCCCCTCTACTTGAAGCACCCCCTCCTCCTCACTCCCACCACCACTCCCAGAGCATGTGAAAAATACCCTAAGGTTGCAAACAGATGTCACATTTATCCCACAATAAACCATTTTATCCCAGGACAAAGGATGTATCAGTGTACAGAGTTCCTTGCCTGTTGTCCTGGGCAAACCTAAGACTGTAAGAACTTTTTATCCCAGGATATTCCAAAGTATGTTTGTATATTTATCTTAGGATTGCATCATTGAATCAATGTCAGAAAAGGAGCACTACTTTCAGTCACTCACTAAACCCCAATTAGAAGGTTGATTTGCATACACACTAATTCTGGGATATTTTTATTTGAGCACAGACACAACTTATCCAGGAAAAAATGCAACTTCTGTTCTTAGCCTTTGTGGCAAAATCACTTTTGAAAATGGAATTTAAATATTTTTGAAAACTGTATCCTGAATTCTTAGCAAAGAGGGCAAAGAAAGATTACCAACATAGGTAATTACCCAAGTGGATTGGATGATATTTATCCCTAGGAAAAAACCTACACTAAACTGTTACACAACTGAAGTCCCACTCAAGCCCTTAATGTTTAATTGTGACTTAATTAGTGAATAGGCTTTGTAGTCTAACCCCTGAAAATTATTCTTTGTAATCTAATTTTGGCATAAAGTTTTAAAATATTGTTTTTCTCCTTTGAAAAACAAGCATACTTTGCCTTGAGTTAAGTGGATATAATTCAATTACTGTCTATATAGGAACCCCTGGAACAAGAGGGTATTTCCAGATATTAACAGCCATATCCTACCCCTATCTCTGCTTCAGAATGTCCCAGGAGCTCAGTTAGAGCTTTCCTCAAAAACTGATGGCGGGATATGAATCAAAGACTTGTCAAATTTTGGTCCTTTGGATGTCAAGCCAAGGTCACAGAACCAGAATTTAGCCCATAAAATGAAATATATCAGTGCCAGAAAAGTGAAATGTAAAAGCAAATAGTCTGTACATCACATGCTGTCAGATAGCTTAAGTATATTGGAGTATATTAGTTACCACATAGTTAGATAAGTATGCTGAAAATCAGTTATGTAGTTCTCAGATGTAATTAACTAACAGAAATAAAACAGAATTTGTGTATACTGAGAAGCCATGTAACTGTTCAACACTGCAGCAAGATTTCATGCTTTTATATGCAAGATTTATAGCAATTTTAATGTTTCTAGTGACACTCTGTGTTAAATGTTACAAGGTATAATAAAGCCGAATCGGAACCTAATCAGGTAATTCATCAAAGAAATTGCTTTTTTTGCACTATGTCCTTGCTTTTAATGCCATAGAATTTAGGACACAATTTGAACTGATGTATAGTGTATGTGTCTTCCCTTTGGTTTGGAGTACTGAAGCTTAATTCAAGACTGTTATTTTTCAGGAATGGATGTTGTCAGTGTCCTTTGTTTCTGTTAGATCTCATTATGAACGCTCAGGGGCTACAGCTGACAAAAAGTAGCTGGTCAAAAGAGGCCATAAAAGACTTCTCACAATACTTTTTATTCAGGGGTCTGATTCACTGCAAGAGGACATAGGAATGGTAAATCAATGTTTGAAATGAAATAGTGTTACCTCTAATGTTGCATATTAGTGTACTTATCATTATTATTTCTAAACTCCAAGTGCTTGAAGACTTCTAATTCCTTAAACAAAAATCTAGATTAGTCAAATAAGATGTAGGGACTGATAAATATTTAGAATTAAGACATAAACCAAAAGGAACACACAGCTCATTGACCTCAACATATACTGAACATTAAAAAGACAAATAATAGAACAATTCAAAATAGGACGATCTCTACTCATTTGTTAAATGTTGTGAGATACCCGAAATAGCAAATATTTGAAACTATCCATTAGCTCTAAGTAGCTCTTTTATACTGACTATTTTTAAAGTTTAAGAGTGCAGATGGTAATAAGTCATCCTGAATTAGTTAAAATAGAGTATCAGCTTCCATGGAAATGCAGTGATGGGAAAATGATAACATTCTCAAAATCAGGTTAGATCAAGAGAGAGAGAAAAAAATAGTACAGTTCTACTATTCATTTAGCCATGGTCCTATTTTTTTTAAATATCTATTTCCAGTTCATCATCTAGAATCAATATGAAAGCTTAGTTCCTTCCAAAGCCAATTAACAGATTAATCACAAAGTCAATCATTCCAGTTGCAACCAGTTCTCTAGAGTTCAAAATTGGTGCAACAGGTAGAATTTAGTATAACCAAAATAAGTAATTATAATGTACCATGTGTATATTACAGATAATAAATATTCATCATTGTAGTATATTTGCAACAGATATCTTTCTAATTTTAAATCTTAGTGCTACCAGTGTATATAGCCAATCTTGTACAAACCACATTACTTCAATACTTATACTGAACATTAATCTGTTCTCAGTCTGGTAGAGATTATTGCTATGTATTTATTTTGATTTATTTAAAATGTATCTACCTAGAAAAAGCTAATTAGCTACTTCCAACATATTTTTCTTTCTGTTTCTCTGCCCCTTTCTCTGCAAGACCATAATCATGACAATAATACTTAACATGTTCATACGTATGTGAGTGTGCATGTGTTGCAGATGCTTTTTTTTTCAAATAATCACCCATATATGTATCACTATATGATGATTACTATGACAGTCATCAGCTGATCACGTTTTATATTCCAGAAGCTCAGATTTTCAAAGTACCATCACAATACAAAAAAATAATAAAACTACCATTCTTTCTTTGATTTACTCCAGATATAATGTGGAATCTTAACAAAATCTTTGTGTCCTTATGTTCTGTTTTCCTATCAATATTTCATGTACTCCAGTATTCTGAATATCGTGATATTTTCTTGAATTCATTCTGTGGTTTTCCATGTAGTAAATGACAAAGCATTACCTTCCAGTTTTGAGCTTCATTACAAGCTATGTCCAAATCAGAATAGGAGAGACTGAAGGTCTCAATGATAATATGGATGGATGGTGATTATTGGAGAAAAAACATCTAAAACACGCACGCGCGCGCGCGCACACACACACGCACACACACAAAACGTATTAGTATGTTAACTTATGAAAGATGTGCTTGTATACAACTAAACATCTAAAAGTGGGTACTTTTTAATAGATCTTAAATGTAAGCAGAAAACAGCATTTGTAAATAAAGCCTGAGGCTGAAGTACTTCGTGGAACTACTAGCACCACACCACACTGCAGAAAAGTCATTTCTTTGCTCTTCTTCTTTGAGGTTCTGTATAGCATCAAGTTCAAACTTGGTTGCATTCAAGATCTTCTGACATTCTGCATCTGTCACAAGAGGGCTGAATTATTAGCTGGTATCAAAATTAACTCAGGGAATGATAAACTGTCCTGAAAGAAAATGATTGCCTTTCTTCTTCAAAAAAAACCCTTACAGATGTAATTAAAATCTATAAATAGCACTGCTATTGACCCGAGAAATTCACAGAGCTGACAATGAGCTTTATTTTTAAAAATCAACCTCTGCATTTCACACAGTCAATTAATGCTCTTGTAGATTCAGATGCAATTAAAAGTCATTTAAAGGTAACCTACAAAGAAAAAAAATACAGATGTGTACCCTTTATTTACCTGTTTGATGAATACATAGTTCCTTTCCTAGTTTCATAGATTTCATAGATTTTATTGACATTCAGGCTGGAAGGGACCCCAGAGGATCGAGTCCAGCCCCTTGCCAAGGAGCAGGAAGTCAGCAGGGATCATAGGATCCCAGCAAGATAAACACCCAAAAGTGTCTTGAAGGCGTTCAAAGTGGGTGCTTGAACCACCTCTGGCAGCAGTCTATTCCAAGCCTAGGGGGCTCAGACAGAAAAAAAGTTATTCCTTATGTCCACCCTGAAACAGTTGCAGAGGAGTTTGTGACTATTTGATCTTGTCATCCCTTGGGGCGCTCTGGTGAACAAACGTTCCCCCAGATCCTGGTGAGCACCCCTAATAAACTTACAGGTGGCCACAGTGTTGCCCCTGAGTCTGTGCTTTCCCAGGCTGAAGAGTCCCATGGCTCTCAGCCTTTCATCATAAGGTCTGTTATCCTGACCTCTGATCATGTGTGTGGCTCGCCTCTGCACTCTCTCAAGCTTCTCCACATCCTTTTTGAATTATGGCACCCAAAACTGGGCGCAGTACTCCAGCTTTGGCCTCACCAAGGTTGAGTAAATGGAAGAATGACATCCCAGGATTTGCTGGAGAAGCATCTATGGTGCAAGTCAGCATTTTGCTTGCTTTACTAGCCACAGCAACACATTGAAGGCTCATGTTTATCTTGTGATCAATCATGACTCCCAAGTCCCTTTCATCTGTAGTGCTAAGCACTGTAGCACTGCCAAGCCTATAAGAATGCTGCAGGTTTTTCTGCCCAACCTGGAGAACCTTGCATTTTTCAGTGTTAAACACCATCGGGTTCTCGTCCGCCCATTTCTTGAGCCTGTCACGATCTGCCTGGATCACCCTCCTATCCTCAGGTGTGGATGCTTTACCCCAGAGTTTGGTGTCATAGGCGAACTTGGCCAGCCCACTTCTAAAACCAATGCCTACATCATTGATGAAGATGTTGAAAAGTAAGGGTCCTAGGACAGAGCCCTGCGGAACCCCACTGGTCACAGAACACCATGACGATTGACTTCCGTGAACCACTACCCTCTGGGTCCTGCCACAGAGCCAATTCCCCAGCCAGCAGATCGTGGTGAGGTCAAGGCCGCAGTTAACCCATTTTGCCAATAGGCGATCATGAGATACCAGATTGAAGGCTTTTTTAAAGTCAAGATATATGACATCAATCTCTTCCCCCTTGTCCAGGTGATAGGTCACCTGGTTGTAAAAGGAAATGAGATTGGTTAAGCAAGACCTACCCGCAACAAACCTGTGCTGGGTATCCTTCAGGTGTCTCTTTTTTATCAACTTGTTTATTAAGCCGAGAATTTAGGTTTGGCCAGTTGGTAAGACTTTGTGGTGTCTGGAGAACTAATGATAATGAAATTATGACATAAAAAATCCAAGGATTTAAATTCAAGCAAATTCAGAGGGAGAGGGAATTTCAGTTGGACTGTTTTTTTCAAAAAGGTTTGTTGCTATGTTTGTTTTTTAACAATCTATTTAATTTTAAATATCTAATGAACAGCATGAAAAAATATGTCTTTGCTAAAGACTTCATTATTCTTCTTTGTAGTTCATATGTCAGTCTCTGAGATCTTAAAGACTATTTTGGGTAGAAAATCTTCCCAAATTTGCAAGCCCTTCTTGCTTCTTTGTGATTTATAAAAGGGCATCAGCCAACATTTAAAACACTTTGCAAAATACATTTAACTTCTTCTTTCCTCACTTGAAAATGGTGGCTCTGTTTTAAGCAGGTTTTGTCCTACGCCCAAGGGCTATGGACAGAAGTTACAACACATAAACTGGTAAAAGTGATCAGAAACCAGTTCAAGGCTGTAACTCAACAGAAGTTCAGTGCACATAAACTGCTTTCAAGATGGCTTGAAGTAGTTCAAGATAAATCTGGATGGATGTAGTATCAGACTTAGCTGATTTAGGTGAAATTGCTTTATTGAACTTCTGTCCCAGATCCCCTCCAGATTCAAGTTAACTCACAGTTCCCCAGCACCCCAAAATGCTTTGCACTTCCTTTTCAAACTTCCTCTCCCAGAGCTGGCAGGGTAGGTTTGGCCCACACTGTCTGCTCCAACCAAGCAAGGACACGTGTGCTCTAGCACCTCCCAGCTTCTGGCCTGAGCCACTGCAGGCATGTGACTTAATTTCCGGAATCAATATTAATGTTTGTTTACTTGTGTATCAATTCAATCTATGCGGATTAGACTAACCTCTGAAGATTGAATCAATTCATCCTTGGGGTTTTTGACTGTCTGTAGTTAGCCAAGGTCTCCATCATAACACCATCTGACCTGAGTGTTCTGAGGCTTTGAGTTTTGATTTCTTGGAATGAAAGGTGCATAGTATATCATTATACTGTCAAAATGTATTAAATAAAGGGCTTAAGTGAAGATGGTCAGAAAATAAGGATGTACCCCTCCTCCCCTTTTATAAAAAAAGCCTTCTTTATAACCTAATATTTCAGACCAGTGCCAGTTCTATGAATAAATTTCTACTATAAGGAAGTGGGAATCTTCAGTTTGTTTGTTCCTCATGTAATAGTATGTATAGGAAAACCCTATTGTGTACTTACATTAATTGTTATGGCCCTATAGATTTCAGAAGGATCTTTGGTAAGGAAAGAAGAGCATTACAAAATTGGAACCTTTAACGGAAAGATTTTAACAGCAATCATATAAGCTTTCATTATATTGGTATTAATGGCCCCTGTACATTTTGTGAGGTATTCTTTCCTGAGGGTACAAGAAATGACTAACAAGTGCAATTTTTCATTTTATGAGAACATTTTTAAGGCCTTGCTTTAAACATAATTTCAGCATGCTAGTCAAACTGGTTCTTGTGTAGACATTTTTACTTTTTAAGAATGATTGATTTTTTTTTCAGTTTAGTTTAAAGCATCTCCTAATCTTTGTAAGATCCTATTCCATGTAAGCCGGAGTGTTTTCACAACATTTTTGCCCCAGTTTATCTAAAATAGCTTAAAATCATATCTTTAATTAGCCTGACATGACCACTGTTGATTGATATAGCTTTGCATATATCCTCCAATATTCCATATACACGAAGGAGGAAGAGAAGCTTCCTTTCATCTTTGCTGGGAGAAGCAACGATCCCTCTCCCTTTCCCCCCAGGAAATAAGAGAAGGATTGGAAAGAACCACAGAATCTACTTTGCCACATGAAACACAAAAAGTGGGCAATGGACCAAAAGGAGTACCAATGTCAATCACCTAAAAAAATGACCCACTGCTTCATCTAAGATACATAAACAGAGGGAACTGAAGAACATAGGTCTGCCTTTCCTGTGTTAGAACATAGCTTAGAGGGAATGTTGACAGTGATCTATTCTGTGTTCTTGCTGCAAATAATTTTTACATGACTTAAATGAAAAATACAAAATATTATTCCAAAAACAGCTATCCTGCAAAACCTCACTTGTTAAATATGAATCTACACCAACGTTTCTTAATTTGAGTTCTGTACTTAAGACATGAGTTAGGCCAATCTTTAAAAGGTATTCAAAGGCTTCTTTTGTCAAAGGTAACAACAAGTATAACTCTGCCATTACATAAAATTGTTTACAAAAGCCAGCAAAAGCTAAAGAAAGAAAAATTAAATTAGTTTTTAAAATATCTCTCTACTGATACTGCCCCAAAGGCCATGTTAAATTCATGTCTGGTAAACAAGAAAGTGTGAAGGAAGAAATCAGTGACCCAAAATTGGTGAGAGAGAAACTGAGTTTAATTAAGGCACAGACAGAAGTGCAGCTCTCTGGTTTAACACATGGCACTCCACAGAAAGCGTCATGACCCTCCCCACTCAACAGACTCTAGCTGTTGGGTCGGGAAGGTGGAAGATCGAGCTCCAATTTGGAGCCAATTATTGCAGTTTTATTGAGCAATGCTAATCAGGATGGAAGAGGGAGAAAGGGGAGAGAGGTCCATTCTGGGGCTTCCCCAGCCCATGCTGGAATGTAGGAGTGGATAGATTGGAGCCCACCACCATTGGTCTCTAATCCACCCACTCCCACACTTCATATAACTCCCTATACCCCATATAATGAGGGTTAATTTGTCACATGGTTAGAGCACTCTACAGCCGTGCACTTCTGTTAGGGCATTGTTTCAAAGTACAGTTCTCATTACGTTTAAGAGATAAAAGAAGATAACATGCAGGTAGGGACAGAAGAGGGCACAGCAGATACTAAATGAGCTGGGTTGGGCTCAACAGATCTCACTGTGTCTTGCAGTCTCCCCACCACATGCTACATGCAGCCTGAACTCCGTAGCGGGTGATAGGGGCCTGCCAAGAGCCCAGGCCAGCTGTGGCAGGCAGCATGGAGGCTGCAAGGCTCTGCATCAAGGTCTGCATATCCCTGGCCTGGTTCATTGTTAGCAGTGAGTGCGCACACACCTCAGCAAAGATGGTGAGGAAGGCGCCAAGGCTTCACTGCCACAACAAAGATCAGGCCTCTTGCAGCTACCCCACCATCTACAGAGGCATGCATACACCTGCCACCAGCAACAACCCAGGGCGGGCCTCAGTGCCATGGTTTTCACCTCCCAGTCACCTGTCACAGGCAGCCCAGGCTCTGGACAGGCCTCTGCCAATCACCAGAGAGCCCAGGCTCCTCACAGCAGGCAGTGGGGGGCTTGCAAGCAGTTGCACCAAAGTCTACAGAGCTACAGCCTGGCTTGCTAGTGGCAGGTGCATGCATGCCTCCGGGCAGATGGTGGGGGAGCTGTGTTGGCCCCATCCTTGCTGTGGAAGTGCAGTCCCAGCCCCTTCCCCACTGTCCATCCTGAGGTGCACATGCCAAGCAAAAGTGCCATGCTCTGTCATGTGTGCTGGGGGTTCTGACCCTGCTGTAGTGCTTTTTCTTCACTCTCCCCCATGGTTCTGCCCACTGGGCATTTTTGATTCTCAGTACTGTGCCCTCATTAGCCTCCCTAAAGCTGTAGCCCTACAGTTTAATGGTGTACCTTGTCTTAAGGGCACAGGCTACCCCGTTGCAAGGTGTTTAATGTAAGATTGCTTTCAAAATCTTTCTTTAATTATGATGGGCCCAACCCCTTTTGCCAGTTCAAGTTCTGACACCGAGGAAAGTCCCACTGAAGTCAATGTGTACCTGCGTATGTTTGGACAAGCTGAACATTGTAGCACTTGACTCAGTGAGAATAAATTCAGCTACTTCGTGCACAGATGTAGTGCATTAATTCTACATTAAATAACTGACAAAAATGGATTATACTGTACAACAGTTTGTTATAAACCCAAACTCTTACAACCATTTTCTAGGAAAGCATCTATAGATTTCTATCTCCCAAACAGATGATTCAAGCTAGGTATAGATATCACATGTATCACACTTTAAATGTGCAGGAGGAACTCTAAAGCCATAACTGAACTTATAGCCTATGCATGGCTCTTAGAGCACTATAAAGATGGTGGGTTGCACTCTTTAATACTCTTTTAATACTTCATCCCTCAGTGGATGAAGTATTAAACTAAAGCCCTTTCTGTTAGGCTGCTTTATTGAATGTCTGTGCCAGATCCCATTGAGGGTTAATGGACAGCATGATAACCACCATCCCAGGCAACATTGCACAGGGCTGTGCTCTAGCCTCAGGCAGAGCTTGTTTGTTCTCCCCAAGCTGTGGGCTGGCCTCACCCCCTCAGCTGTCACTGACCCAAGACAGTGCCAACCCCACAACCCAGCCCCACCTCCACTCTCCAGCCAGCTGTGAGCTGCAGGTGGCCAGGGGGAGGGGAAGGAGAGTCTTTCTCCCTGCAGCTGCCCTGGCTCTGCAGTGCACTACAGCCCAGCCAAGAGGATCAGAGGAAGGGGTATGGGGTCTCTCCCTCCCCAGCCACTTCTGACAGTCACCAGCTGGCAGATAGGCTGTGGGGGATCAGGGGAGGGAAGGAGAGCCTCCTGGGAGGTATACAGGAGTGTCCCATGTGGCCAGGGAGACCAGGCACCCTTCCCCGCTCCCCCCTGCAAATAGTGAACTTCTGTTAGGGTTAGCTTATAGCACTTTAAGTAAAATGTGATAGAGCACTTCTGCCAGGGGCTTTTGAATGCCTCAGCTGCTAAGTCCTGTATTTAAACAAAGGACCAGACTGGTATGTCAATGTTTCAGTGTGTTTAGTCTTATAGGGTGTTTCAGGTATACACTATTTTCTTTTAGTTTATATATCTTCAAATTCTTGGGGTATAGTAGAAGACTCCAAAGATGCTTATTGCTATATTGAGGAAGGATCACTTCTGCAAGGTTTTTTGTTGTTGCCATCATTTTCTTAGGAAATATTTTGGTTTTATTGGCTAAATAATCTGGATAGCTCACTGCATTATGTTAAGGGATGCCAGAATCTGGAATGGGCTTCCAAGGGAGGTGGTGCTCTCCCTTACCCTGGGGGTCTTTAAGAGGAGACTGGACATGCACCTGGCTGGGGTCATCTGACCCCAGCACTCTTTCCTGCCGGGGGCAGGGGGTTGGACTCGATGATCTGCTGTCCTTTCCGACACTGATATCTTTGAATCTATGAGTTTAACTGAAAATTGTAGGTAGATTGAACCCACCCAGTATAGATTGCTTTCCCTTTTCCTTTCTAGCCTGTTTCAGGTTTCTGTAATGAAAAATCGTTGCTTCATTTTCCTTCCAATAACAGTCCATGTGTTTGCTTTGGATTTATTTTTTATCTGGCTAGTTGTAGTCAGGAGGGGATTCCTCTGAAAACTGCATTTTGAGTTGTAATTCTACTTAATCCAAATTTCTAGTGATTACCTACTCAAATTAGCCAGTCCAGCAGAGGCAGTCAAAATCGGTCTGGAAGAATTTATATGGTCTTCAGTCATTGCCAGCGTGCTGAGCACCAAGTTGTGAATTATCACTAGTTCTGGCCTTCAGCTCCCAAAATAATTTAGAGAGTGTTGAGGATGTGTTCAACCCTTTCACATTTACCAAATAAAGAGCTGACTGAATGTGAACCCATCTGTATGACTGTCTGGACTGATGGGATATAAAGAGGGAATAGGATTTTTTTTTCCTGTGATGCACAGTTGCCTTCAATCCAGAGATGATGAATGTCAAACAATCCTGAAATTTGGTTCAAATAAACAGATGTTCACATTCATGTTTGAAATAGTCAAATACCTCAGAACTACAAAACCAGGTTAGAAATCTAGCAAAGGACAGCTTCTTTTCAAAATTTCCTCAGTTTTTTTTTTCCCTGGACCTTTCCAGAACCAGGTAAATCGTATTTATAAGAAATCTGTGCCTGGAGAACTTTTCTGCCTTTTTTGAACTTCAAAGACATAGATAACAAGTCTTGGGGTGGATGTTAAGTTACTTTTGGAGGCAATGAAACTTATTGGAGTAGGGTGCCATTTCTGATTTTATGGCTACAGAGCTGCAATTGTCTGTGCAGGGAGCACAGAGAACTTTTAATTCTCCCACACCAGCTGTCTGCAATATGGTAGCTATCTTGCTATGGCCCCAGAATCATACACTGGAGCCCTGCTCTGGATTTGTGCCAAAGGCTGCTCCAAATTGAGCCAGTTGTAAAAGGTCCAGTTGTCTGGTCATTTGTGTTCATTGTGGCCAAATCTAATGTTGCTCCCTTGCTCCCATTGCTTCCTTGCATGCTGTTGGCTACAGAAAGTGGTGTTTCATAAAACTACACTAGCCTGATAGCCTGTTCAGCTTGGATGGACTTTGGACTTTGACAACAGCTCGTCAGCAGCTGAGGAGAGGACTCAGGTGCAACAAATAGCAGTGCTACATTCCCAGGCTTTTCACCTCACCAGCAACCTTTTTATTTTCTGCTTGCTCAGTCACAGGAGTTTTGGTAATTAAATTGTTCCCCCTCTTTCTTTTTTCCCTTTTTATGCCTGTGAGTAGATCCATACACAACTATAAAGCCAGAGCAATCATTTGCTTCTGTTCCTTGTATTTCTGGCAGCATGTTTTCCTCTCTCTATATAATGCAAGTAGTTTATTTTATGTAGAAGGGATAGAAAATATAGAGGCAGAGTACAAGTACATTCAGAGCCAGTATGGCCATAATACTAAGCACCAAATTGTGAATTATCATCCTATTTTTTAAATGCACATGCAAGCAAAAGTTAAGAAGATCAAGATTGCTACACTATGTAATCTCATTCCTTCGGTACCGAGTCCTGGGATTCTCAGACTTGCATGCCTCCAGCTGGGGAGTAGATATATTACTCTGATTATCTATTATTTGTATTATCAGAGCACCATAAAGTCCCAGTCAGGGACAAAGATCATATTAGACAGGATGCTGTACAGACAAAAAACAAAAAGACATTTCCTTCCACAAAGAGCTTACAATCCAAGTTCTTTAGGAATTATATTTTTTGTTATCAATGCTACAGCAGTGGTGTCTATTTCTGGCTCCTTGCTATAACTGCTGTAGCAGGGATCTAGGCCATGTGGCAATAGGGTGAGTGGCAACAGCACAGGGGTTAATGAAGCTGTTGCTCACCCCCTTCACTCTTGACTCTCACCTCCCCCCTGCCAACATCCATCACCAATGGGGCTCCAAACCCAGAAATTTGGCAGTAGCCCCTGCCCCTGTTCACCCCATTAAGCTGTGTTACTCTCTCCACAGGCTGTTCAGCCCATGGGCTGAATTGTTGCCACCCCTATACTATAGGATGAGCCTGAATGCACTGGTCTAATTTTGAATGCATGAAGAGGAGGAAGTACTTTTTGGGTTTCCTTGAAGGGAGAATGACTTAAGCAGGTTTCTTCTGGAACTTAATTCTATCAAACCTTTTCTTTGTTGTTAGGTTAGAAAGATATTGGGATTTTTTCAATTTTGTGAAAGAACCATAACTTTGAGAACCTGCTCATCTAAAAATAGCCAGCATGGACATGAAGGAAATCCATCAATCTATCCCTAAGACAAGAAGGTTCTTGTTTACAAGGATTTATTGTGCTTGTACCTGATAGTTTCCAAGTGAAACATGGGGTACTATCATTTTTTTTAAATAATTATTGTAAATATATTGAGTTTAGGACTTGAAAGAAATACAATTTGTTCTAATATCTAGGCTAGTTGACCCTTGACTGACAAAACCTACCTCTATTGTTGATTTTTAGCATACTTAGTTTAATTGAAGCGGTAAAGGTAAATCCAAACTGACTCATACCCTTATTTGGCATTCTTTGTGGGCACTAGATATCAGATGTAATGCTTGTATCATAAAGGTTATAAAATTATTGAATTTCTCACTCCAATTTAAGCAGACTTTTCCATGGGAACCTTTGTGACTATTTCCTGCAGAAACATTGTTGCCCTTTACTGCTATGAGCATTAGCTCATTTCTAAGGTTTTAGGCACAGTTTTCTAAAGTTGAATAAATGCTGAGTACTTACATGCCCTTTGTGCCTCTGAAAATCCCCACCCCCTTACACCTGCAGAAATTTTTAAAGAAAAAAATTCAGCACTTGCCACATCTTCAGGAATAAACAGTATTATAAGAGGTAAGGGGTGGTGACTAGAATACATGGGTGGTTATAAGATATTGAAAAGGGGGATGCAGGTGGTGTGATATATCATTGAATATAACAACACATTTTTCTTCAGTTAAAAAGGAACTACAGGCTTTACGGATATGCTAGGGGTCTAGGGCTATATTACTCAGTTTAAAACTAAAACAAAAACAAATATAACTTAATTGGAATGTGAATTAATTTGCTATATCATGAGCTATGTATAAAAACCCAACAAATTTCTTTGCAGCAAAGTGGTGGAAAGAGATCTCAGAGTCATTGTTGACTCCAAGATGAATATGAGTCATCAATGTGATGAAGTAATTAGCAGAGCTAACTGCACTTTGTCATGCATTAGTAGGTGCATCATGAACAGGTCCAGGGAGGTGATGCTTTCCCTCTATGCAGCACTGGTGAAGCCGCAGCTGGAGTACTGCGTCCAGTTCTGGGTGCTGCAGTTCAAGAGGGACAATCTTGAGAGGGTCCAGAGAAGGGTGACTTGTATGGTTAGAGGCCTGCAGGGAAGGCCTTATGACAAAAGACTCAGGGACCTGGACCTTTTTAGCCTCCGCAAGGCTAAGGGGGGAACCTACCTTGGAGGTTTTCATGAAGAGACTGGACAAGCACTTGTCTGGAGTCACATGACCCCAGCACTTTTTCATGCCATTGGCAGAGGGTCAGACTCAATGATCCATTAAGGTCCCTTCCAAATCTAGTATCTATGAATCTGTGAAACTAGGGAAAAGTCAGGACTAGCTGATAAATTCAACAACCTAGGCAAAAGATCTTGTTTCATTAGTCTTGTCATAAGACTAAAATGTTTATTACTTTTTTCATATTCATAAAACAAAATATAGCCTTCTTGAGCATCTTGCCAGTATATCCAGTGCTTCGCTGAAAGTTATTTCCACACCTGAATTATTTTTACACCAAATATTCACCTGAGTTAACATTTTCAGTTAAAATGGAGTTAAAAACAGTGCAGAGCAGCTAATAGACAGCAGAGTTGCAGAAGAAAGACTAGCTTTATTAGTGGAACCTGAAGTCCATTAAAAAGGAGAGAGTCGTTAACACCTATGGAATGAAGAGTTCAGAAGGAATCAGGTAGATTATGAAAAGTCAAGTGACTCCCTCACTGCTGCCTGAATATAAAAGCTGTGGCCCTTCCCACAAATCAAAGAGGAGTGCGAATGTAGCACTGCACCTTCCCCCCACCCCACAGGATCTGCCCCTGGTGGAGTAGCAGCCCTGGCTTCTGCCTGCTGGCAGAGGGGTCATTAAAATAGCTGCCGTGACAGTAGCGATGAGGAGCATCACTATCACTGGCATCACAGCAGCTGGTACAGCACTCTGTTGCCACTGCTACAGACTGCATATTTGCTCTGCTGTACCCCTGGGAATAAAAATGGTTTCTTACTGTTACTAGTTTTCAGCAAAAAATTATCACACTGTTTTAGGGGAAAATTGCATGGAATAGAAAGTTATTATTTTATGCCTTTTTCTCATGTTTTAAAGGATCTTTCCTTGGGGTATGAGGAAAGGAATCTGAACATTAGGGTTTCTAATATAAGGTGCAAAGTACCCTTAGTAATGAATGTATCCATCAAAAGATATTAGTTTTTCAGTCAGACTTCCGGGGGTGTAGGCAACGTGTTTTCCCTCCCTTCAGTCTGGTGCCAAGAGGCCAAATTCCTCCTTTAATTCACAGTTCACTTTTCTTGGAGTTACATATATTTAAAATCTTAGATTTCTTTTTGAGAGTGGTAAAGAAGAAAAGTAGGAATTAGGAGAATTCTTACCCCTAATGTTTAAGTCTCCTGTCTGTAGACAGAGAAAAGGAAGAGTTGTGTCTATATTTTTTGTGTCTTTTATTCTTTTACTTTCTATGTGAGAGAGAATTATACTTGCTTATATTTCCTTTTAGTAGAAAGAATGACCTCTTTTTCACTGTGGGCACTGGGTGAGGAAGTAGTGTGTTCATCTGCAAACTCTTCCATGAGGGGCTGAGGAATTAAAATATAATTCAGGTATCAATGACATTAGGTTGTACAGAGAGAAATTTCTGACAAAGATTTATTTTTCATTAAAAAAGCTTCATGATCTATTGTAAAAGAGCCTTGATCCCAGGGAATGTACTGTGCAAAATAGTCTCTCAAGCAGGGACTAACTTATGATTATTGTGGCCTTAGTATAGTTTGGAGAGCCAGGGGCTTGGGTCAGGCTTGCATTTTCTGCAATTTTTTTGAATGGTTTGCACTGTCAGAAGTATCTCTTGTGGTCTTTAGAACATGGAGGAATACATATTTTTTATTGTTGTAGCATCCATCATTTTTGTAGCTTCCAACATTTTGCCTGATGTTCTCTCCCTGGAAAGGCTGGCAATAGTTAGCTAAGTCATAAACACCTAAGGCGTAAAGCAGTGCTTCTCAAACTTCTTAGGCTCAAGGCATCCTAGATAGACTTGAGGCACCCCTCATTAATTTCAAGGCACTCCTCAGAAAATGCAGTGGCTTAGTTTTCACCTTTTTTTTTTTACTACAGAAAACTGATAGAGCAATTCTTTTGTTGTAACAAACTCAGAGGGCACTTCTACAGGTGATAGGGGTTTAGATCTCCAAGGTTATATTCTGTGCCCCCTAAATTGAAACAGTGGGCTTTTGATTGAAACCCTCTGTTTCAATTTGTCCATCATGTTATAGTGAGGGGTCTGATCCTTTTTTTGTCAGTCTGCCAGCAGCCGGGGGGATGAGCTGCCAGTGAGCCAAGGAGCCACTGAACTGCGGGGGGCCCCAGTCCTTGCCTCCACAGTGGCAATACCCCCCTGAAGCCATCCGGGCAGGCTGCCAGTGGGCTGGATGCTGCCCAAGCCAGCTTGGGGTCAGGAAAGAGTTGGATCAGGCTGGGTGATGCCTCTGAGCTGGGGCAGCACCCAGCCCACTAGCAGCCCACCTGGGGAGGTACTGACACTGCAGAGGGAAGGACTGGCACCCTACCTCCCACACACACAGATCAGGGGCCACTCGAGCCACTCGCAGCTCACCTCCACACCCCAGGAGAGGCAAGCAGTCTCCACCAGAAGAAAAAAAGATAAAGGATCAGGCCCCTTGCTAATTCTACCTTCAGCAGCTACCTGCTGAAGGCAGAAGCGGTAAGGAGTCCAATCCTTTTTTTTCTGTTGAGCCTGCCCACCTCTCCTGCAGCTACAGGGCAAGGTGGCATCTGCAATGCATCTTTGCAAACTGAACTACATCCAGACATAGTTTAGTTTGCAAAGTCACTTAAAACTCCTGAATGTGTACAGTGTGATGCCAGTAAGTGACAAAGTGACATTTTCATCACGTGCGCATGTTAATGGCATCACCTGTACAAGCACTCAGACAGACCACAGGAGGTCATAATTTTTTTAATACTTAGAATTCCTATTTGAAGTCTGGGTTAATCATGTGAATCATGTTTGTGCACCTAACAGTGGCAACCCTAACGCTGTATAACACCCTATGGCACCCTACAGCACTCCGATTCAGAATCACTGGTCTAAAACCAGCAGACTCAGTATAACTGGTCAGGTCACACTACTGGGCTCATCTACATGTGCACTTTACTATTCATTGGCCTATTTTAATACACATTAAAGCACTGCAAAAAACATATGCTTTCGCTAATGCACATTAAAATAGGCTTGTGCATCTTTTTCTATGCTTCAGAATGGAGGTACTAAATTTAATGCGCATTAGCAAAAACACATAAATGAACATGTAGACACACCACCTGTCACCCAGAGTTCTGAGGGACAGGAAGTGCACACATGTTAACACAATACCCTGTGCTTTTCTGCATTATAAAACCCCCAAAATGCAAATGAGTCTGACAGGCATGTGTTAAGACCAGTATAAACAAAGAGCCACATTTTGCCTTCAGAGAAACAACTCCTTTTGTTTTCAGGCAGAAACACATTCATGCCTATTGGAAGAAGGTATAAGGCCTGAACCCTGACTTCCCAGCAGGATATTGATAGGCTGAAAAAATTAATTTGCCCATCTGCCGAGTGAAAAGAGAAGCAGAGCACCAGCTGCTGTATAACTCAGAGACCCTTCCACTTCTATTCTTTCCTCAAACACATCAGAACAAATTAGATGACTGGAACTCAAAAAAAAAAGTAATATATGTAAAACCCATGGAGCCACATTGTGCACATTAAGTTCCATAAATCAGGATGTGCATCCCTTTTCCATAGCCATATCCCATCAAGCTAGATTGCTGTGCAGGTCCCTGGTCTACGTGCCTGTCTATAAAATGGCTTCACTTATCAGAATAAATGGATACAAACTGTTATGCAGACTAATTATTGTTTGCTCGTTCCTTAATATGCACAATTTGCCAGTTCTTGGGTCTCCCAGTTCTTAGCCTGAACTAAGGAGATCCTATGGTATGTGCAATTTAATCTTAAACACCTGTTGTATTCATCCTCAGAAACTGGATTTCTGCCTTATTACATCTTACCAGTTCATTTTAATAACCAGTTTTTTGGCTAGCCCAGGAAACAGGAAGATAAGATTCTTGGAGTGTTTAGATCAGTGTTTTACTGACCATGAAAGACATTATCTGTGAAATGATCAGTAATTAGCACACATCTCTTTCCATGCAAGAGAAGCCACCTGTACATAATAAACGTGGAGCAGAAAACTGCTCAGCATTAAACTTGGAATTGGGTCTGCTGAGATACTTCCATTGCTTTTGATCATAGTTTTAAGAAAGTTTAAAGGTTTATGATCCAGACCCTGCCTACTACATAAAGTCTCCCAGTATATACAGCAGAGCAGCACTAGCCTTTACAAACTCATTTTCTAGCTTTCACTTCCATTGGAGAGGTTCTTAAAATGTATCATGCTACAAGAATACAATGCCAGCCTTATTTTAGTTGCAGGTGGTAAAGCAATCTCTATCATGCAAAAGACCCTACTTAGTTCAAGTGAAGATGAAGGAAGAAGAGTTCATATTTGCTACAGGCTAGGTCTGTGCAAATAGGAAAGTACTCAATTTGAATTCAGATTTGGCTGATTCAGAGGACAGTGATTGAATTCAGTGATTCAAAATCACTGTCCTCATTCAATTCGGCCAAATCAGAATTGGAGATTCAGCACTGATTTGGAGATTTGGATCGGCCAGGGAGAGGTAGGCACAGCTGGGTGGTTGAATGTTCTCCTGTGGCTCCTCCAACTGTGCCTGCCTCTCCTTGGACATGGGAGAGCCATGGGAGAAGCCCCCAGGCCTTCCCTGCCTGGCCCCATCCCTTACCCAGCTCCAGCCTCCTGTCACTTAAAAAAACCCAAACTAACAAAAACAAACAAAAAAAAAAGCCTCACACTTACCAGCTCCAGCAGCAGGGATTACGGCCTCTGAGGGCTCATGGAAGAGCCCCCCACCCCAGCACAGGACAGAGGGAGGCAGCAGAGATCACCCTTCCAAGCCTGACACTCACGTGGCAACTGTCCTTTGGTGAGGGTGCAGCATGGCTCAGCAGGGTACTGAGGGCTGTCTGGGAGCTGTGGCTGAGCAGTGCCAGGCTGTGGCTGACTGCTGGAGCTGCCCCAGTGTGCGGCACTCTGCTGAGCCGCACTGCACCCACCTGATGTGACAGCTGCCATGTGGGTGCCAGGCGGGGGGGGAGATGATCCCCGCTGCCCCACACTGCACAGGGGGGCTCTGCCACTAGTCTCCAGAGGCCCTGATCCCACTGCCAGAGCAGTGAGTGCAGGCCTTTTTTTTTAAGTTCTGGGATGCTGGGGCTGAGTGGGAGATAGGGCTATGAGAGGCGGGGCAGAGGTGAGGGAGATTGGGGAATGGGGGCCGAGTGGGGGGGCTCTGCCATGTGGCCCCAGAGCCTCCATAGCCCCTGCTACAGCCAGTAAGGGGGAGAATTTTTTAAAGTACCAGAAGGCTGAGGCCAGGCAGGGCAGCCATGGGAGCTACTCTTGCATCTCCTCCAGCTGTGCCTGCCTCTGCCCCATTGTGACATGAGAAGCCCCTATAGCTGCCCTGCCTGGCCCCACACCCCACCCCACCCAGTCTAGCTGGTGCAGGAGGGGGACACGATGAAGGCACAGCTTGCTCTGGGTGGCAGTATGCCTTGCTCCCAGCACTGCCACACCTGCATCAGCACTGGGAGTGGGGACGCTACCCTGCTGCCGCTTGCCTCCTGGGGCAGGGGTGGGCACAGGATGTGGGCATGGCATTGCTGGAAGTGGGGGCTATGCCCTGCTGCCACTTGCCCCCTTCTGCCTGGAGCGAGCCACAGCTGCATCCTGCCCCCCCATGCCTCCCTCCCCAAGTAATGTGCCCCCCCCCATCTCAGCTGGGCAGCTTGTCCCAACCCCAGCCCCAATCCCTTCCTCCCCCCAGCCCCTTCCCTGCCCCTTCTCCAACCCCAACAGATTTACCAGCTGGAGGCACCTGTGCCAGCTGCCTAGTTAGTCTGACCAAATCTCCAAAATAACTGAATCTTTTCCAAAGCTATTCCAAATAGATTTGGAAGCCTCAAATCGATTTGGACCTTTTAATTGGTCTCCTGATTTGATTCAAATTCAGAGATTCACTCCCTGAATCAGTCCAAATCTCCTCCGAATTGAATTGGCTACCGAAGCTTCACACAGCCCTATTACAGACATCCTCTGGAGATATAGTCTTCTGTTCCCCCAACACAGCACTATGGAGAAGTAGCTCCAGTAAGGTTTAAAAACTCTGCCATGTTTCTAAACTCCTGCATGTGTCCTGTGACTTTATTACCCATCTTCTGACATGGTAGTCCCCACAACAGCCTCATAGTCTTACCTGAGAAGTGTTCAAATGATCCCCCTGAGCTGGGGGCCTGCCATGCAGCACTTGAACTTCTTGGAGTGGATCAGGGAGGCACTTATATAGTTAGCCCTGAAGCTATGTTTCAGGGTATTCATTGCTTCCTACAAGGCTCCCAGATCCCTCATAATAGTAAAAGTTTTTCAAACTATAGTTTAGTCCTCTACCGACTGAGGAGTTGTAATGCAGGGATTGCTACCTTCATTCACCTTGCCCTGCCAAGTAAAGCTCATCAAAGCATTCTTACCTCCTTCTCTGTCCTGAAATAAAATATTAATCTTGAAAAAACACTTGGAAAGTCTCACAGTATGTTATCCTGAAATTGGATCATGCCAAGAGTTTGTTGGTGGTCCTGCTCACTTATATTTTTTAAGATGGCACAAAATTGCTGATGAAACACGGGCAAGCAGCCTTGCATCAGTTCAAAGCTCTGCTGTTAAAGGAGATAAATGACAAAAACAGATTTTCTAACCCTAAAAATCAGAATAAAGCATAAGTGCAGAAAGGGGTCTAAAACAAAACTCAGTGCAGTCAAGAACAAGAAAGGATGCTGGCTGTAAACAGATGTTCTTCACTTGCCTCTTTTATGAGATTCATAAATCTGGGTCCAAAACGCCATGGTTTGTGTCTGTGGCACTGCAGGGAGCTGACAGTCATTTGGGAGGCACGCTGGGAGGCCACTGCGACCATGTAAACAGCATCATACATCAGGGCTGCTTCAGTCTGCATGAAAAACAGAAGGGTTCTTTAATGTACACCTCTAATCCTCCTCTCCTCCATCAAGAGGCCTCACCCCATTCTCCTAGTAGTGAGATACTCCACTGCCTCCTCACCAGGACTTCCATGTAAATCCAAAGTTATACAAGAAACAGACCTTAATTCTTATACCTTGTGTTACATTCAGAAAGTATGCTGCTAGGTATTGCTAAACTAATATTTAACAATTACAGTGAGAAAGGAAGAGGTGTCTAGGGGTTAAAGCACAGAAACAAGGTGACATAATGTTCCTTTATATTCCTTGTGTGGCAGTGAAGGAAGTGACTCCACAGCATTCTGGGACTGGATCACGAAAATGGGAGTAGGGGAGGCAGTTGCATATTTTTCAGGAGCAGTCTTGAGGGTGGCTTGAAGCCAGCATCAATAAATGCTTGAGGACTTTGGAAAAATGGATTAGCTGCTTTTTAAATATTTGCAGTAAGCTCTCACGGAAAGTCATTTTGACCTGGGCAGGGTCCAAGGTCATTGAGATGATTTTGAAAAACTCATCCTTTTACTCTCTACTCCTCAGTGTCCTCATATGTAAAATGACAATTACAAGTTTTACTTACCTCACAGGGCCGAGAATAAAATGATTGCATTATTTTTATAAAAATATGGGATTATGCAGAAGTATATTGGGGCCTAAGAAAAAAAATTAGAAAATTAACTTTGCAGATGAGAAGCTGGACTCATATGAACTGCAAAGCTAACCCATTTTTTATTCTTTTTCCTTGCAGTTCCTTGGGGAAATTAATAGATTTGATTCTTTGTCTGTTTCATTTACCTAAGTAAATTACAATGGCATCAATCTTATCAGCATTGGAGGTTTTGCTGGCAATCAAATGTGATCTGAATTTATCAAGTAGTCTTAATACACTGCAGATAAGGAATCATTCTTGACACACTAGTCAGGATCTGCACAAAACCATGCTCTTACAATCAAAAGCAAATAAAAATTCCTATAAATGGTAAGACATACTGCCAGGGGCAACAGCTGTTATATTGTGTGTCAAGTATCTTAAAACATTGCAAACAAGTCCTGTTGCCTCACAGCCTGATCCAAAGCATATCAGGTCAATGGAGAAACTTCAATAGGTTTTTGAGTGGATTTAAAATTAAGGTGAGTTAGACAGATTCCTTTAGGTTTTAACTCTGCTTAATTAAGTGGGGATATACCTGTGAGAAATGTAGCCCAAAGGGTATGAGGCTTTCTGGTGGAAGTGCTTCAGAGCAGATCCCAGTTTCCATTCCCATCTTTGCCAGACTATGCCATTAACTCATAATAAGATACATGCATTGTATTGTCTGCACCTGGCAGCAGTTCCTGTATTGGTAGTGTCATGTAAGAAGCTGGACTAGCCAATCATAATTATTCTTGGTAAGCACGGTAGCTTTGTCTTTTTTTCCCCCCATTTTAAATCATTTTGACAAAATACCAGCTCAGCCTTGTTTGCATTATTGATTGACAGGTTCCAAAATACCTTTACAAAGATCACAATCATAACTGAACCCTAAATCCTGGATAAAACTGGAGCTTTCTTACTAGTGTCATTAATATTGTGGCCATGTCTGTAACACCCGAAGCTATGTACACTCTTGTTTGTTTGCTGTTTTATAATGTTCCATTTGGCTGTACAGTTGAGCAGATAGTCCCAGGCTGATAGTCCAACTGAATCAAGCTCCCTTCGGGATGGAATTTGGGCGTGCAAAGGTTGGATCGCTCTGAGGGTTGATAAAATATGAAAGAAGGCATTAGTATGCATCTGGTGCAGCTTTATAGAAGCAGAAATCATTGCCTTCTGATGGCATCTGGGAGCCTATGTGAAAGTTAATTCATAATCATTGGCGGCACGTAGGGGGTACACGTGGGTGTACGTGCACCCCCTGAGATTGGCTGCTGTCACTGCTCCCAGCTATACCTGCAGGCAGTCGCCATTTGCCATCACCTCCCCCACCCCACCCCCACACTGCCAATGCTGCTGGTGACATCTGTGGGCAGTCACCAATCACACTCGGCACTCGCCCTCCCCCCCAATCCACCCCCAAATCCTCACTGCCGACACCGCTGTGGCCACCTATGGGAAGTCTCTCCTTGGTATGCCCTCATTACCGACATCACTGTGGCTGCCTAAGAATGGTTCCCACTTGCCGCCACCATGCCCCCGCCACCACCTGCAGGGGGTCGCTGTACCCACCCAGCCTCGGGAAGCATGAGGCATTCATGTTCATAATCATGCAGTATTCAATAAAGGGGTCAAGCACAATACTGCCATAGAAATTGTTTTTCCTCAACACTAATATTCAGGTCCCAGTAGTGCAAAGGCACGTGGGAGGTTGGTGAAGGCAAGCTTTAGCTGCTGCCTGTCTTATTCCTGCTCTATGGATAAGGAGTTTAATTCAGTTGAACTGTCAGCATGGCACATTATCTGCAGCATATTATCTGCTCAACAGTGGGCGTGTGTACATGAGATGCATTAATACACATTAGCCTAATTTAATGTACATTATAGGCACATGTCTACATGTGTGCACCCTTAATATGCATTAAAAATGGATAATTTAGGCTAATAGCACCTGAATTTGATGCCTGCAAATGCAGGCATCAAATTTAGGCACAATTAGTTAAAGTGCATTAACGCACGTGTAGACACAACCCAAGACAAGCTTTATTGCCGGGTCTGCCCAGCCACTGGGGCACATGGCAGTGCTGCAGTGACTTGGCACCAACTTTAATGCCAAATGCACTAACTTTAGTGCCAAGTCTCTGTATATGTAGACACCTGCCAAAAATCACTTAATGGGCATTACCTTAATGCACATTAAATTTAGTCCTGCTTAAATGCATGTGTAGACATGCCCAGTGTAGCCAAATGGAACATTAAAAAAAACCCAACAAACAAACAACGGTGTACATGGCCTTGGGTGTTACAGATATGACCATGATATTAATGACGCTAGTAGAAAAGTTAGTTTTATTCTGGATTTAGGGTTCAATAATGATTGTGATCTTAGCAAACAGACTTCACAGCCTTTCAATCAATAATTCAAACAAGGATGAGCTGCTTTTTGTCAAAACAATTTAAAATGGAAAAAAAAACCCCAAGGCTACTCTACAATCACAGTAACAAACAAGTATACATACACATTTCTTTTGGATAGCTTAATATCTGCAGATCTAGTAATCCTGCCTGCATAAATGGATGGCTTTACCTGCATATATATATTCTGTCATGTGTTTCCATGGTATGTACATATTACATTGTAGATTTTCTGGGATTTTTTTTTATCATCTTGTAAGCCACTGAATGCTGTGGCAGTACTCACATAAGATTTTAAAATGCTGGAGATAGTGGGCCTCAGAAATTCTCTTCAGGATGTTAAGATGTGTCAAAATGACATCTGCAATCATTTGTAATAAAATCTGATTCATACTCCATCTCACATGTGTTATCTTACTCTGAAAAAAGCTGCCCAAAAACCAGAACAGTACTGGTAAGAGTCGTTCAATTCATTCAATTTTTTCTATTTTTTTTTCCACTTGATCTCTAGGGGCAAGAAACAACGCTCATTTCCTGTCAGGATGATACCTTTCATTTATCTCTGAATTACATCTTAAAAGCTAGAGTGTTGCTTAAAAGCCAGTGCAGATGATGGGAATTGAGAGAAAAAGCACTTTTCCAATTCAAAAATGATATTACTTGCTCACATCTTTGTTTGCAGATTATAAATCCTGTACCTGCACTGGAAATTTTTATTTCCTGTTATGTTCTTTATCTCACATCCTGAACAATTTTAGAGAAATGAAGCTGCTGCATGTGCATTTCACAACAAAAAAAATTGTAATTTATTTCTTCATCTAGGTAGCAGTGGCTTATCGTATGTCTAATGGTTTGGTTAAAAGAACAAATGCACAATTCTCTCCAAGAAATAAAAAAGTATTGTGTTTCATAATATCATTTCAGCATTTGCACAACAAAGAAAGAGGAAAAGCAAATACTTAGTAAAACGTTCTGTAGCTCATCCATGCTATGTATTAGTATTTGAACGAACATTTTCCCTGAGTACTCATGGAAGGGCTGCCAGAATTGGTCTTTAAAGGTTAGGGAGAGTTTGGCCATCACACTGACACTCTGATTTTGTTTCTTAAGTGTCTTCCATTGTTGATCTACACATTTGTTTCCTTCTAGCCATGCAGACAAATAGGGGAACATGTCTGTGTTATCTCTGAATTGGTACAGGATTGTCAAGGGTTTTTTTGCCTTTTCCCTAATTACATTCTGAAGTTATTTGCTTACAGTCATCATGCCGTCCAGGAGGCCCGTTTCTGGCTTGGGTGGTGCCTGCAGACGTTCCATTGACCACTTTTCAATAACAGATGAAACCTGTGGATTCTCAATGTTGAGCAAGCGAAAGCCTGTCATATTTACTCCGCTGTATCTGTAGGGTTCCAGGTCTAGTGCAAACAGGTCCTAAATCAGCATTAATAAAACAAACAAAAATCATTTTCAAGATATATGAATTAAACGCAAACAATTTGCCAGTTGTAGCAAATGCCTCTCAATTAGCCTAAATGCTATAATTTTTGTCACTTTCAATCAAAAGCTAGAATATTTTTCATCATAAGTTTTCTGTCCGCTTGCCCACAAACACTAGTCACAACTACAGCAGTGATAAATCTGACTAAAGCAAAGCTGCATAAGATTTATTACAAACCTCATATCTGGTTTGTTGGAACATAAAAATCACCTTCCCATAACAACACTATTCTACAAGCAGGCTGCACTGCAGTATCTTGATTTTGATTTATGTCAGTCCCCTAATAATGTTACAGCTATGACAAAACAACTTGAAGAATTGGTTGGCCAACACTAGACATGCTTCTCAACCCTGGGAATGAAAATTCCAGGAGATGTCGAGAGCAATACAATTTTGCTACTTACAGACCCCATTTTTCTCCTGCTTTGCCAGCTTCAGGTAGCCTGCTGTCAGAATGTGTAATGTATGTGTCAAGCCAATGCACAGTAATTCCATGTACATTAGGCACTTAAATTTGGAGGGCAGAAAAATAATAGATACTGTAAATGATGTAATTCCATGACACATTTCAAACCTGTGTGTCATACAGTTACAGTGTGAGAGGTGTTTGTCAAAATCTGGAGGTTTTATTTCAGAATAAAATCTTGCTGATGCCCATAGTCCTGCAAAGAGACAAATGATCAAGTCATGGCTGCTTGATGCTGTCACCATTAAAATGTCAACCTTTACAGCAGATACCACCAATACCACAGATACCACAGTTTCAGAGATACCACCAATACTACTTGCTCAAAGTACAGGGGATGTAGCTTACTGCCCTGGCTACTGTAATGTGGCACTGCTAGTAAACACTGACATTTTAAAATTAAATTAATTAGCACTCCAAAATGGAGAGAAGCCTACATCTGGTCCTAAAGTGAGCTTTGCATTTTGATGGAAATTAAAATAGATTGTAAGCAAGGTTTTTGAAGATCCTCCTTGAAGTTCTAAATATTCTGGACAAGAAGTCTACTTGACTAATAGAATGGCTCTTAGATTCAGAGCAAATCTCATTTCTACATAAATGTTTATGTGATGAAATTAAATTAAAAAAACCTACCATGTATAAGGTGATGTGTTCAATACTATGATTTCTTCCCTTAATATAAAATTAAAACTGGATCTAAAACCCAGAGGATGTGTGTAATATACTTAATTATTATTCAAATAATTATTTGTATTGTATTGCAAAAGAAATATAGGGATACCTCTTCTTCTGAAAGCTTGAAAAGGTCTCAAATGCTTTATAAATATGTTGTTTCATATTTTGTTTCATGATTAAGTGAAACTTTATTACCAAGTGTTCGACCACTAAAACCTACAGCTGTTACATAGCAGACACTAGCTAAACCTTCTACTGCTTCAGTATTGCACAAGTCATTTGGACTTAAATATATGCTTTTTTGAACTAAGGATTGATTTAAACATGTCCTGAAATGCTTGGCTGAATTAGAGCCTCAGCATAAACTTTGCAGAACTCAAGACGGCTCCTGATCTAGGAAGCTGGAATTTAACCCTGCCTCAGGGAAGTTTGGTGTAGTTTGCAGGTATTATTCAGACCTCATTATTCTACCTCTACCCAAAGCGTTTCCTCAAATATAACTGTGCAATTGGGCATTTCACTTGAATCATTTTTATGAGGCACAACAAAGAGAGCTGGGTTGGAAAGCATCGGCCAGTGCTGCAGGATTTGATAGACACTGCAGGCTATTTTCATCAAAAAACAGTGATGCTTACTGTCATAATAATACTTGGTACTTCAGTGCTTTTCAGCTATAATAGTGACACTCAAAACTCAGAGGGAGATAAAAGCTTTCACCTGTTTTTGTTCTAATGGAAGACATTTAATTGGTAAATCCCAGAGTAGTTCTTACCAGCGTTGTAAAAAAATAGTGATAGTACTCAGTCATCATTCCCATGGAGAGAATCTGTTGAACAAGAAAAAAGTCAGATGGTAAAACATGAGTTTTAAATAGGACACAGCATAAGCATACCTCATTCTAGGTATTTTCACACTATTTCACTATTAAGAGCACAGAATTAATTTGGAACTGTACATTGCAGCTTATATCACATTGATTACATTGAAAACTGTACTTTCTTCACAAGTAGCATGCATATTATTTTTGGTTAAAATGAAAAAAATGTCATTGCCTCCATTCAAGAAACAGATAAAAGGTTGCAACGAGTCACAGAGGGGAAAAATAGCATCCCTATATTTAGGGTTGGGAAGGATGGTGGTAAAAAAGGTACAATTGTCTAGTCTGGAATGAGGCATCATTAGAAAGGATTTTTATTCATCAAATAATGGAAAATGTGGTGAAAGCTAATCAGAAATTCTGTTTTACTGTATCTGAAAGTGAGAGCAAGACATTCAGTGAAAATATGGCAGTAAACATAAAAAAAACAAAGGAAGAAAGACTTAAATGCAATATAATCAGTATACGGAATTAAATTGTACAGGAGGTGATCAAGACAAAGCATGTGAAAGTACTCTGTGCTGGAATGCTTTTCCAAGTATTAATAAATTCTCAAGCTAGGCAAGCTAAGGTAGAGTGTGGCAATTAAAAAAAAAAAAAAAAAGTTTAAGTACAAAATGATCATTGTCAGGAACCAAGGAAAATTAAATTTTTCTGCCTATTTTATTACCTTGGCCAGTTATCTGGGGTGCATTATACCGCTGGAAAAAAAGGCTAATCTTGTGTGGTTTCACTTGTTTCAGAATTATCTGGTATGTGTAATACAGTGTTCCACATCCTCAGGCTTGTTTCACTTGCCAACATCTGTAGACGTTGTAACTTGGGATGGGGGGAGCTATCAAGACCATCAGAGAGACTGGCAGATTTGTGGGGTGGGGTTGGTGGGATTAGCAGGGTTGACGGGTCCTTGGGGGAGTGGGGCTTGGTGGGTCTATGTGTGTGGGGTGGCCTGGTTGGGCAGGACAGGGGGCTAAAAGTAGCCAGGTCAGGGGCCGGGGGGTCAGAGGTGTTCAGGAGATCATGTTAACCTTTCCTAGATTGGATTAACCCAATTTCAATCTAATTTAGCACACCTTGTGAAGTGAACTAATTTAGAGTGGGTGTACCCTTTTCTGGGAGATTTAAGCCCTCTGAATGCTTGCATGGTTGGGTATTTAGGTAGACTGAACCATGGAAAAATCAATATAAATGTAATACCCATATATGCCCCTAGCCAAGTAGTTGAAGGATACTGTATGCTATGGGACAGTGTGGGGATGACTACCTAATTGTGATACTACAGGTTATTTACTTGTGGCCATAGTAGTATGAGCACAGAATAAATGGGTATTCAGCCTTGCTTCCAGTCAGACTAACAAAAGGAGTCTAAGCAGTATCTTTAAAAGCACTTGGATCAAACAGCTGCAGAGATGTTGGTATGGTAGGGGCAAATAGCACTAATTAGCATTACAGAATTTTGCGTGTAGAAAAGGCCTTTGTAAACCAGCTGCCTGATGATGAATGGCAATTCCCCAGTTAAAGAAAGGAAAGAAGTAGCCCTCCTAAATCTACTGTAGATAATAAAAAACAGCTCAATGTTCACTCAGAATGACCAATCTACTTTCAAGTGCTAAAAACAAGACAGGGAGTTAAGTATTTCTTTGAACCACTTCATTGAATTTACATTTCAGGACTGCCTTTTTATTTCCTAAAGTGTTTTATTACCTGTGAAAGGCCACAGATTGATGGCCTTTATTTATACAAAAAATGATACATAACAATATAAATGCAGACTTTTCCACATCACTTGTTATTTTTACTCATTTCTGCACTTGAGGTAGTTCCATATCTATGACTATTCAATCCATGTTAAGTCACTGCTAAGATTACTACAGAGGTGCCAATTAGTGTAAAAAATGGTGGTGTGGATACCTTTTCAGCAGAAATTGCACTAAAACTCCCAACTTGTTTCATATAGGTCACTAGTCAGTCTAATGTTGATTTGAACCCTGTAAGGCTACTGAAGTAGCTAGGGTCTTGAAAGGCTACTTTGGGATATGAACATACCATTATAAATGATTGTGTAATTTATATTGGTCTTGCATGAACGTCACATGCCCCTGGAGGCTGGGAGGCCACAGCAAGCTCCCGCAAGCAGCAGCAGCAAGCAGTGTGCTCCTGTAGGTGGCCACAATGCTGTCAGCAGTGGGTGGGGTGGGAAGCATCGACTTGCAGTTGGCAACCACCTGCAGATGCTGCTGGCAGTGTCAGCAGCTGCCAGCAGCGATTGGGAACCGCCCGCTGAAGTGGCCGGCAGTGTCAGCAGCAGGGGAGTGGCGAGTGGCGTGCCACCAGCAGTGTCAATGGTGGCTTTTTGCAAGGGATGCACCGACAAGCTCAGGGGATGCACGTGCACCCTATGGGTCACCAATGTGGTCTTGTATTCCAGTGTAAGTTGCATCAGGATTTAAATAGACATGCAGCTACCCTAAGGTGACTTGCACAATACTTTGTTATTAGTCAGTCTTGTCAGTAGACAATAACCTCTTTTTCTTTTACTGGGTGGCTACTCTGGGATGGACAATATTAATAGATTTTTTTAAATGATGTATACAGATATTTATATTAAAATACTGGTAAAGAAAACCAAGCACCAAAGCTGCCTATACGTGTGCATATACACATGCATTATAATTAGAGCGGTTCCTGGAGAGTCACTTTAATTAAAACGCAACAGCATCACATGTGTTTAAACTCTCATGCATTTAAAAATTACTGTAGGATGCTTTAATTAAAGTTCCTTCAACAAGCTTTAGCTAAAGCACCCTAGTGATGATTTTTAAACACTCATGGGCTTATACATGTGACACTGCAGTGATGCTAGAGCAGTCTAATTAGAATACACTAGAGCACATGTAAAGGCACTCTGAGTGTTTCTTCACTGCAGCTGGAGCTGTGTTCACATGCTGCAGATACACCCTAGCTAGCTCAGAGTACCAGTAGCCATGAAGCTGTGGCAGCATTGTTCCTTAGGAACTGAGGGCATATAAGGGTCCTGTAGGGGCTTAGCAGGCTGTGTTTAACCCCATGTCATTACAGATGCTCAAAGTACCAACAGCAGTGTTAGAGAGTATAAATTGTATGTGTTTACATATGATTCAATTACACCTCTAGACCATGGTGTAGACATGGCCTGAGAAAAAAAGATGATGAATTTGATTTTATTAAAATGGATTTGGGGTAATATCACACTTTATAAGAATGTTAATTCTCATATAAATTAATATAAATACTACTGGCAGCATATACAAATGCCTATTAAAACCATTTTTACCTGAATACAAGACAAGGTCCCCCGCCCCCCAGTCAGCATGGGGAAAAAAGCCCATCACCTTATATCTACATACAAGAAAACCTCATTAAACACACCATCTGTTGTTAAACTGCTGCCCAAAGCAGCATGTGCTTAGTAAAGGAAACCAACAATGCATTTGATTAACACTGAGAGTGACTGTAAAACACATGGCCCATATTGAACATAACATGCCAAAAAGATAGATTAGTGTAGCCTGTCCAAATAAGATATATAGTAATGCCGAGTGAGCACAGTTTCCCTGATGCTTTTTCAAGTTATGGTGAGCTACTACATTGAATACATTTCAACTACCTTTTCACTCCCACAGCTGAGCTGCACCTTTCTTTCCCATTTCCAGTTATTCTTGTTTCTTCACCAGGCTTAAACATCTGACAAGCATCATCATGAGTGGGGGTTAATTAGCACATGGACACATACTTAGCTGAACTGTGGGGTCACCATGGCTGGAAACATTTCTGTGCATAGTTGCTGCATGGTACTGTAGCTCCTAGCAGGCATTTATGCATCTTATAAAAGTACTTGGTAATTTAGAACTGTTGACAGTCTCTGCTCAAGGCAGATTCAAACTAGAGTACTAAGGGTGGCATAAATTATAAAGAAAGTCTGTTGACAGAGTTGTATCAAGAAGTTTTCTTGTTTATACTTAACTCTTTTTTCATGAGTGCTATTATGGAGTTTAATGAACTTTAAATTATTGTGTCTAATTATCTGATTAATTAGTATTACTAATCTATTTTCTTGGGTTAGGAAGATAAAATTGACAAATAAGGCTTCCAACCAACTGACTCTAAATATACCCATGACAATATAAAAATATATGCTAGTGTTTGAGAAATGTTGTAACTACAGTGGTCCAGAAATTATATGAGAGGCAATGATTTCTTAGGGTGATATCTTTTATTGAATCAACTGCATAGTTGGGATAGAGATACACAAGCTTAGAAGTTCATTTTTCTGTGTGAACAGACCCTAGGGCTGGGACAGAAGTTACACCTAAACCAATTTAAGTGATCAGAAACTGTCTTAAACCTGTAACAGAACAGAAGTCCAGTGCTCATAAACCAGTTTTAAAAGAACTGAAACCAGTTTAAGGTAAACCTGATTGAACGTAATATCAGACTTAACTGATTTGGGTCAAACTAGTTTATGAAACTTGTGTCCCAGACCCTTTCCTGCTTCAAGTTAAATCACAGTCCCCCAGCATGCTTTTCAGCCCTAGGCTGGGCTGGGTTGGGCTGTCTCTTCCAAAGAGCAGGGCTGGCCCTGCCCCTCTTCCCCCTAGCTGGAACAGTGAGGGCTGGATAATAACAGAATGGGCAGGGGGCAACCCAGGCTGAGGGTACAACCTAATTTGCAGGAAGGAGACTGCCTTCCACCCAAGCAAACCCTGGATGGGGTCAGGGGCCAGGGAAAGGGATTAAACACCCCTTCCCCCACTGAAATTTACTGCTGGCTGTGACTGTGGAGTACAAATCACAGAGGCAGCTAGAAGGAGGAAGAGGAAGTGATGAGAACCCTGGAGAGTCTTGCTGCTGTGATTCTGAACTACAAATCCCAGAGCTTAGAGGGCAGCAGGAAGAGGAAGTGAACATGGAGCCTATGCTGGCTATGTGCCAGAGATCTGTGTTCTAGCCTACTGGCCTGAGCCACTGCAGGTATGTGACTGCATTACCTGAATCAAAGCTAAATATCTTTTCACTTCTGGTTCTATTTAATCTCTGAAGTTTAGACTTGTGGGGGCCAAGAAACACTGGCAGAATGGGACTGCTGATAGGGTGGAATTAGTTGTATGAGAGGCAGCAGTGGTTGAAACAAAAAAGTTTTACTTACAAGCTGTATACACAAGGTATGCAGTGTAGGCACAATCCATAGACAGACACAAACAAAAACTGTAGACAGGCACACCAATGCTCACACACTCACACAGTGTATGGGGTACATCATGGAAATCATGATGGGGAGTCAGTGGTTGATCAGGCCTCTTCCATGGCTCCAAAGTGCACATGGAAATCCCTCCCTCTTTGCCTCTGAACTCTCCTCCAATTTGGGCAGATATTACCCAAGCCTTTTATACGGCCAGCGAGCCAATTGCTGACTGCCACGTGTGCATAATTTGCACTGAGCCAATCATGAGCATGCACTTGATGGTGCAGCTGCAAGCTTTTGGCGGGCTCTGATTTTGCACCAAGGACTTTTCCCGCCTTGCTGGGGAAATCCCTGCACCAGGGACTCGCAATGTGCCTAACGCAGCTGTGCCAAGGCATTTCTTAACTGCTCAGCTCTGACAAGACTAACCTGCAAAGAATGAATCAATTCAGCCTTGGGCTTTTTGACTAATTGTACATAACCTAAGTGTTATTGTAACCTGCTGGTCAGTGTGAATGTGTCTCCTCCTATTTTAGATCCAGAAGAGTAGTGAATCTATTACAGCTTCTGACTATGTTACTTGGCCCTATGAATTTTCATGCTGTTAACTCTGGAGATTCCTGGTTAAATCCACAGTGATCTAGAATAGACAGTAGTTGTGACAATTTAATAAAGGATATTTTTCAAACTACAGGTACATTCACAAATCCCAAACTAGAACTTCTACCATGGGAATTACCCTGATCTCCTTCCACCCCTGTTTTTACTAGAAGTAAAGCCTTCTTGAATCATTCACCCTACACAGAAACTGCTCAATTTACTAATAGGGTACTGGAAAAGGGGGACATTTAATTTGCTGATGCTCCCTATTCAAATTATATGTGACAGGGCTCTTGTGAAAGATGTGGAGAGATGCCTGCTGTCTTCACTGATTTCTCAAGCAATGTGGTAGGATTTTCCCTAGGTGGCTGACATAATTTAGTAAAGAAAAAACAGTTTAAAGCCCCATGACCAGAGGAAATCTTCTTGGTTGACAGCTCCTTCAAGCCCAAGAAGTGAACAGGGAAATTACTGATATAAACATCTCTTCCTTTTGTCCCCAAGCTCAAATGGTGATTTGGAAGCGGAAGGCCCATTTAATCATGGAAATTTCTCCAATTCTGCAACAGCAGTGGTTGTGTATTTGTAACTAGGTTAGGCTTCCTCATTCATGTCAAATGATTGGCGGTAGAATCATAAAAGGAGTGGAACTTTTATTTTTTAAATAATTAAAAGGCTGGAGTTACAACCTCTTCCTCCCCATATTTATTTTTAACCAGAGGCAGACAAGAGGCTAAAATAATTCTTGCTGGCTTTTATTTCCCAGACTGTGGGAAAGAATTTACTCCAGGACAGTGGGCATTAAGAAGGAGCTCCTTTATATGCTCTCAAAGTTCCTAAGAACAAAGTGTTGATTGCTTAATGTCCATGATAACCAAAGTTACTTTAATCAAGAAAAGTAATTAAATTGGTGCACTTTATTATAATTAGAGGGATTTTCACATTTCTTATTGTACTTAGCAAGTGCTTACTGCTAAATTCATTATTTTGCTCCCACATAGTTAAAGTGACTATAGAAATTTTCACTAACTGTTTTATGAATGTCCTAAATCTTATTTAAAATTAAATCTATTACATAAAAACAATTTTTAAAAAATGGCAAGAGGAAGGAGATAATTCAAAATTAATAGCTTCATAGTCTATACCAGATGAATTTGTCTAACAGTAAAAACTATATCACTTACAACCATAAAAAGAATAAATGGCAAGTTAATGTTAAAAACTTGACTATTTTCAAGCAAACCTTGACCTGCACACAGGCATTCACTTATACCAGATGCAGTTGGTGTAAGCTGTCTTGCAAGGCAAGTGGAATCACTACTGGCCAGTAATACCCAAGCTGTTTTTTTCCCCCCCAAGTTAATGGTATATGTACCGTTAGAACAGTTGTTGGAGGGGGACTGGTCACAAAATTATAAAGAAATATTAAGAAATTTCAGAAGCTAAAACAACTTTCCATTTTCCAGAGATTAGGATAACACTGTTTATATTTAAAATCCTAAAAAAAATATATCAAATGTTTTTTTCCCCCGTTATTTTTCCCTAACAGCTTCAACCTTTTTCACCAAGCAAGTTTATTAAAATATCATTAAAAATAAGGGGAAAGGGATGAGTTTTAATAAAAATAAACCTTGTCTGAATATTTTAATGTTTAATTAGCTCTATTTAAAGAGTGTTGGGTTTCACAGTATTTAGATCAGTACCTTCTTCAGCCAGGCACCGTCCTCTTTTAATAATGCCTACTGTATCAATTACAGTTATTTTAGATAATTGTTACAAATCTCATATCTTTGCCATTGTCATTAAAAGGATTTGTCTGGGTATAAATTTGATTTCTTCAAAATATTGTGAGTCTTTGCATACTTTACCAAAGCTGCATTGAGTTGGAACATGGCTCTGCTAGCAGAATTCTATGACCAAGTGAAGGTCAGCAAGGTTACCTGGTTTACTAGCAGAAGTTGCAGAACTGAACCAATAGGGAGCTAAGGAAGGCATCTTACCTTAAATTAGGCATCTTACCTTACTTTTGGGCAGCTAGTCCTAAAAATGAAGTCAAGGACAACTGAATTTCCTGTACAGTGCATGTACTGAGCAAGCAGCTGCCTAGGACTAAGCAAGAGGAAAATCTAGGGACAGCGATAAACTTGAAATTATTTGGAGATATAGTCAGGGCTTGCTGTTTTTCTTTTTAAACCTGTCTGGTGAAGGAAGCATTGATATCCTGTCTCCCATCATAGCCACATGGTTAGTAGGGCTGTGCGAAATTTCACCAGCCATTTCATTTCGACACTGTTTCCACACCTTTCGAAGTCGAAACAGCAAAATTGAAAAAGGGGGGGGGGGCTTTGAAACAGCCTTGAAACAAAATGAGGCTAGTCAAAATGTTTCAAAAGTTGAAACTTTTCAGCCATGGCGCTGGGGATGGGAACTCAGTCCAGCTGGGCTGAGTTCCCATCCTTGGCTAGATTGGGCTGGGAAAAGGAAATCAACCCCGCTGGGCTGAGTTCCCAACCCCAGCACCACCATCATGCTGGGGAAACTCAGCCCAGTGAGGTTGAGCTCCCAACCCCAACCCAACAATCATGCTGGGGAAACGAACTCAGCCCAGCTAGGCTGAATTCCCCTCCCTGGTGTGACCATCGGGGTGGAGATGGGAAGTCAGCCCAGCTGGGCTGGCTGGGGATTTGGCTGGGGACAGGGCTTCAGCTTAGTTTGGCTGGGGACAGGGAATCATCCCATCTAGCAAAACATCAAAACAGCCTCACTGTTTCAATGAAGCAAAACAGAACAGCTGTTTTGAATCAAAATTAAATTTGATATGAAATGCTGTTCCATTGAAACCTCAAAACTCAAGATGAAATGGAACAGAGCCATTTTGCACAGCCCTAATGCTTAGTAACCTCACTCAGGAATATAAAACACAGAAATAAAGCAGGGAACCAGAACTCAACATTACCATCTCACAGCTAGGTACCCTAAGCATTAGGGGAACTCTTGGCTTCCTCCATGACCCTAGTATCTATACAGCACAATGCACTTAAATTAGCTTTAGTTACCCTGTATTATCTTTAACATGAAGAGTGATCTTTCTTTCCAGGTTGACCTATAGTCTGGGAAGCAGGGTCCTCTGCTTGGACTAGTTATATTATGGATTTGTCTTCTGCTATGTTGAAGGTGTCCTGTTCTCAAGAGCAGCAGTTCAGCCACGAGACTGTTATAGCAGGTTAGTGACAATTCCCTGCATTCTAAAAGGTGGTGGCAGCAGCTGCAACTTCGTTGTGTAGGAACCCCAATCCTGTCACTATGTTAGGTGAGCTTTCAGAAATCTGGTCACATAGAGAGCCTTTGACAGAGAAATACCCATTTTCTGAATCCACATTGTGTTTAGCCAGGAAATAGGTGCTGAGTCGCACAGGCTGGGCAGTTCTGGGCACATGTAGAAGCAGATTTTTAGGTGTCAAGGGAAACTTTGAGTTTGAATAGAGAAGCATTTGAGTGAGTTCAAATGCCTCCAAGATTAGGCGGCAACTGACTGGAAGCTTTTATTGCATCACTGTTTTGAATGTAAATACCTCAGTTTCACCTAGGTCCTCATCCTGTATTGTACCTAGCTCTTTATCACTTCAAGAGCTTTACATGCAAACTTCAGCAAACAAATCACTTGGGTTCAGGGAGCATAAGATTGGGATTTTCAAAGGGCATATAAGAGTGAAACAGCCAACTCCCAGAGGTGCCCTTCAAAAAATCCCACCTTCTAAACTCATCTGATGCATTGTGTGAAATTTGCAAATTATATCACTGTAACGGGGGTCGGACTCGATCTATTGAGGTCCCTTCCGACCCTAACATCTATGAATCTATGAAACCCATTGCTTCACAGAGTTTAAAAACATGATGGAGCTTGTGGGACACGCATGCTGTCAGCTGAATTGCTTGGTTCATAAAGTTTGTTGGCACAGTTGGCAGAATCTGTAAACTATTAGCCAGGTTTCTTCAGGTCCAGAAGGCTACAGATGCTCTTGTAGGAGCATTGGAGGCAAGGACTATGTTGTTTAGTATATCAGGGAGCAACACCTATTATTAGAGCAAAATATCTTCTCTTGTCAAGAGAAAATAATACTCAGTGATGGGGCCTAATAACCTTCAGAATTCAAAGTAGGAATGATATCTGTTCAGTAGCTCTCCATCCTCTTTTTGCCCTAAAGAAACCTCCAAGCAGCTACAAAAAAGGAACAGTCCACTGGGAAAGGTTAAATAAACCAAAATTACTTTCCACACTTTCCAGCTTTGGGGGCTGAGAGAAGCAGTTAAAACAGCTGCACCTGTTACGCTGATCAGACTGTGGAATAAGCTCCCTCCAGAGGTGGTGCAGTCACCACGTGGAAATCTTCAAGAGGAGACTGGCCTGGCACATGCCGGGGTCATTTGACTTCAGTTGTCTTTTCTTGCCTCATGCAGGGGGCTGCACCCAGTGATCTACAAGGTCTCTACCAGCTTCTTGCAACTCATGAACCTATGAATCGGGGACTGCCAGAGGCTACAAGTGTTGGGCTTCTCTGAAGCTGGAAAAGAAAGTAAGTGTGAAGAGAGCAGCCACTTGGACAGGTTTGGGCTGTAACTCTAGTTTAAATTAGCTTATTGATTTACCTGCTTCTCTTTGTCTTGCCTTGCGTGTTTGTTAGTTGCTCATGGAAGATGTGTGACTCAGTGATATTTTATCTGATCTATTAAGTAAGCTAAAGATAGGAAGCACACTCCATAAAAGGGAATTGTTTAAAAAAAAATTTAAACCCAGACAAACCTCACACTGCCCAAAGCTCCAAGTGAAACCTGTTTGTTCTATGGTCTCAAATCTGCAGAATAATCTCACATTTCTGCCCATGTTTGTACATTTTTTTTTTTAGGGCTTAATTTCTAATGTAATTGGATTTAGTTAAACCAAGGCACTTTCCATCTTCTCTCCTGCCCCACTCAAGAAATCCTAGTGAGAGGTTTTGAGTCATGATACTGCATGCAAAACCTTGATGTGTGTTTGCACCTCCATGGAGCATCTTTGCAGTGCTTTGTATATTGCAGTATAAATGTGAGATTTTGTTTTTGAGAGGTCAAACAACAATGCTTTTCTACCTCTCTTCTAGGCTTGCTTGTTGGAGATGAAGGGCAGGAAACCTTTCCTTCATGGAGCTGGACCTTGATTTCTTCCCCCACCCACACCTCCTTTTGTTATGTTATAGACAAAACATTTTCACTACTTCCATCTACGAACATGCTGCTTTTCCTCTTCCTGGTGTGCTCCCTATAAAAGAAGGAAAGGTACCACAGAGGGAAAGGGAAGAGACTTTTTGGAGAAACTGCAGAAGAAAAGCAGAGATACAGTTCTTTGGTATGTGGGGAGTACACAGAATCTCAGGTATGGAGAGATGCACAGGCCTTGGTTTGGAGAGGTGCATGCATGTGCACACACTTGCATATGGATGGTAAATATATGTCACGGCTTATTGAGGAAAGGAACAGACTGAGCTTCTCTGTTCTGACAAGGAGCTCCAGTGTTTTGGGCTAAAATCCTTCCTCTATATTGCAGGAACGGGAAATGTGTTTATATGTACTTAAATGAATGTAAAATGTTATGTATAAATGAGGTTTACATTTAATTTATTTAATATAAACATATTCATGCACATATTAACAGTTTGAAAAACTTTCATCGCTTAAAATGCAGTACATTCATAACTCATATTAACTCCATCCTCTTAAACGCATCTGCCCTGTCTCTCTACTAATCATCCTTGAATATCCAGCTTCTCTGTCCCTTCCAGTCTGGATTACTTGGTTTCAGTTATTGCACAGAAATATAGAATTTAAGAATTGAGGCCAATGAGACTGTGAAAACACTGAATGCTTTTGGTTCTGACTCCTGCTTGTACAAGCCATTGTGTGTCACTTATACATTTTCTATGGAGATCCACAATTGGAAGGTTTTAAGTCTCCAGGGAGAGGATATTCTTCTCTATTAAACCTTATAGGTTTTCAGAATCATTTTGAGAGAGCCCTTTTTTTAATTTCATCCCTATTAAATTAAATTTATATAGGACTTTCCTATAGGGGTACTGAGAATATTGAACTCCATGCTTTAGGGCCATGTGATCATATGAGTAATCAGTGTAAATCAAAGCAGACTCCAGGCTTCAATTTATCCACCTTTTTGACAGGCAGAAATTCCTTTATCTTGTTGCTGCTTCCCTTACCTAGATTGCTCATTCTTTCTGCCTTTTACAAAAACTTCATAATGTACTTCTCTTGTCTAGTCCCACTCTGGACTACTCAGTGGACAGCTGGAGCCACCACAACTGTTGTCTTTCATTCTTCTTCTTCTTCAGTCTATTCTTCATACTGTAGCTGTGCTGCTTCCTTCCCACAGTTCTGACCTCTTATACCTCTTCTCCTTTAGCTCCCTATTTCCTTCTACAGTTAAGTTCATGCTGCAATCACATTCAAAATTCAGCAGATCTTATTTCTGGTCATTTACAGATACGCAGTTTCTGCTAGGAGAGTTGCAGCTTTTCTACCAGAAAAACAAACCTAAGAATTCTCCCAGATTATTTAAATGTGCATCTGCAGCCTGATGCTGCATTTAATTGTCTCTGTTATGCTTCTCATACAATGTGCTTTGCCAGCCCGTCCTGCTTTGGGGCACCCTTTGTGTCCTATCCTCCCCTGGATTCCATGCTCATTTTTTTCCATATACAATCTGATATGTTTGAAATACTCTTCATCCTCCAGCATGCTTAGAGGATCTCACATCACTTTCTTCCATTGTAACCCCTAAAATCCACTTTGTTTACTTCACTAGCAACTGCAAAGCTCATCTCTATATATTCCTGCTCTTGAAAATTATTTAATTACCATTGAAAAAAACCCCTTGAATTCAGAACAACAAACCTATGCATTGGAGATGGATTAGATCTTAAAATTTCCAGATGCTTCCCTACGTGCTCAACTGTAATGGGGTTGATGTCCTGCAAGCTGACATGGATTTGTCTGCCCCTTTTATGGGTACAGAGGTCTGCCCTGGCAGAGCATCCAGATGTCTCAGACCCAGGTTTCACAGAGATGTATTCAGCTACTTTAATTTTATGTACTGAAGTAAGTAGGACTACTCACAATATATATTAAAGTTTGAGTGTAAGCTTTGTGGGACTAAGGTCTTAAATTTCTAATATCTTTAGAACAGGAACTTTGTATCTTAACAGCACTTTTCTGTGATTCTGTTGAAATGCATTTGGTAGATAAAAATCTTTCCTTTTGAAGAACTCTCTCCCTCTCTTCCTCCCGTTCAGAGTTTGAAATTTAGTAAAGTATATCAGTATATAAATATCTTGATTTATACTGGCAAGACTCAGAGCTGAATTTGACTCCTGTAGGCTTTGTGGAGAGACCTGCTTGATTGGAGCAAATTATGACATGCCTGGAAATGGCTTTTTTAATTTCTTTTTGACATAACAAGTCTGAAAATAAATTGAAGCTGGATAAATCAAAATTAGTGAAACTTCATGAGTTCTGCTTGGTTAGAAAGAGACAACAAATATGAATCTTTTCCTGATGCCATGCAAACAGCTCTTCAAAGACCTAGCATTGTACACTTCTGTAGAGCTCTGAAACCCAGCTGAGGGCTCTGAACTCAAATGAGTTGCTTCATACCAACTTCCTCTGCCTTTAAAAAAAATAAAGGAAAAAATACACAAAACTCCACCCTAATCCTTATAAATGCAGTTCTACTGTTTTCCAGCAAATGAAAACCAGATGACACAACATCTTTTGAGAATATGAAAGAACTCCCGCTCCCCGCCACCCCTTACCTGTTTAAGAATTTCTGCTGCCGTTTCATGTGAGCAATCAAATATCACATAGAACTCCTTGCCCTTTTTCATCTCCTTGAGTAAAGGCCTGGCATCTTTATTCCCAGAGGGCAGCTGGCGGATTTTGATTTTAATGTTATATCTGGAAGGGGCTTTGATGAGCTCTTGCAGGCGAATTAGACCTAGAAAATGACATCCAATCAAACAACTGCCTGTTCTGTACAAGTATTTATTGCCATTTAGACAGACTTTTTTTTATCATTCCCACTATATTTCAAACTGCCACCTATCTAAAGGTTAAGCTGTTAACCTCCTATTTGTCAGCTCCCTTGCTAGTTGCAGGTTATACTGATGGTTTTTTGCTCATGAGCATGTTTACCTTGTAAGAGCACACACTACAAAGGCATTTTCAATTTCTTTTGACGTATTTTTTTCTTTCTTACTTCAGCACGTAGTCATAATCTTCAATGTTTAAAAAAAAAAAAAAAAGCAAACTTGCAATTGGGGAAATCTTACCTATTAACCTTCCAGAAGTGGGCAAATAATAGAACAGTCAGTGACTAGCATGGCCACCTTATTTAGTTTCAAATTCAGCTAGTTAGGGTGAGTGATTTGATTTATTGTTTATTGACATACATATAGTACTTATTAATTTGGCATCAAAGGACCTTGCAAATTTTCTAGTAAGGGGAACTACCTTATATTATCTGTATCCTCTTAACTGTGCCTTGCCACTGCGCTGTGCGTATGGCACATGGTTAAATTATGCTACTACATTGCTGTAGCAGCACGCTACCCAGGGAGCGTGCTGCTACAATGATGTAGCTGGCAATTGGGCGTAGATCATGCTGTTGTGTACCACATGGTCACATAGCGTGGCATGTAGATGCACCCTGAATCTACTAATAACTTAACTCTGAGATCATTCTGTGTTTTGTAGTTTCAGCCATGTCCACTGTGACTTCCCAACCTACTTCCTCAACTGGTGTGAAACCATGCAGCTTAATCTAAAACTCTAGATCAGCAGTTCCCAAACTGACAGGTTGCACACTCCAAATTTAAAACTATACAACCCTAAGTACCACCAGGACATTTTCCAGTTCAACCTTAAATACCACCATTAAATTTTGGTCATATTAAGTAATTGTAATACATCTATTAATGCATACCACTGATGGGATGTCTGCGTGCCACTGATGGTATGCGTACCACAGATTGGGAACTGCTGCTTCAGAGACATGTACGCTTATATCAGAATCTGCCCTCAAATTTTAAATGGTGTACACTGCTGACTAGTTGTCAAATTTTATACACATGTAATTTATCCCTTCACTTAAAATAAATAAATAAAGAGAGAGAGAGAGACTTAGAGAACTTAGATATTGCATAGAGCCCTATCTATGAATTTAATATTCTAACAAAAAACCCTTCATAAGACCATTCTGCTGCATGAAGTAAAAGGAATCTTACAATACAAATATGAATAGAGATTAAATGAAAAAGCACGTTAAAAAAATTAAAACCCTAACAAATGGAAATTCTGAAAAAGAACCCATCAGCAAGCTGATGCCAGGGGGCATCTGATTTCCCTTGTGCATGAACCTGCTTAGTTGAACGATCCCTTAGTATTAATGCTGTACTGAAGTTAGCCAAACTCCGATTTTGAAAAGATCCCTCTTACCTATTAAAGTTAAGACATGATGGCTGCATTCCAGGTTTCTGGTTTTCACTCAAGGACTTGTACATAAAATAAGGGAAAAAAAGCTCCCTTCTCTCACTCCCTGCAGTTCTGCTTCTGTGTTTCAGTGAGGGTTTTTTAAGCATCAGAAAAATAGATTATTAACCACTATGAGTATTCAAATGGAAATTGTTTTGCATGCTATAATAGCTACAAGCTGGTTTCCCACCAGGCACTTAAATATGACATCATCCAAGTTCATTGTTATGAGACGGGGCACAGTGTTCTAAAACTATGTTCTAACCAGCAGGGCAGGTTATGGAATTTGGCTGTGAACTTATAGTTTGGCTGCAAAATGTGGTGCTTTAGTCACTCAGACAAATGATGCCTTTAGCAGAGAGAAACTGAAATTCAAGAAAAATAAGTTAAAGTGTTTTTAGAGCAGTTTACAGATACAAATGCACTAGTTTGAATATTATTGCTGTATTTAAATGGCCAGGGTAGCACCTGGGATTGTGCCACACTTGTGTTGCAGATGACAGTGGTAGGAGTTTATGGGTTTAGTGAAATATTTGAATAGCAGTTTTTCTTCTTTTGGCTCTTACTTTAAAATACTATTATTCCACTGTTTAAAATTGAAGGGATTAACATGCAGTAGGGTAACAAAAGTAAGTACAAATGCTTTAAGCATGTTCAGGAATGGAAGCCATGTATCTGAGAAGCTTATTTTAGGCTATGTGCATCGGCTGAAGGTACAGTCTGAAATCGCTGCATTCAGTGGGTAGATAATACAAGCTGGTTAAAAGGAATAAGTGAATTTTTAAACTTGTAGAGGTACGTTACAATAACGGGTGGGATGTTTTAGTTAAAGATAAAGATGTGCTTTCCTTACAAATCTCTGTGGTATATGTAATTCTTCAAATATATCATCTTTCTTGTTTAAAATACCATACACTTCTCACTGGATGCTTCGTTATTTAATCAGTAAAAATGTTTATTTTATGTGGGGGGGTTTAAAAGTAAAGACATCTTGTAGTAAAAGGTCTAGACACCATACCAATTATCTTAGACAGCATAACAATCATCTATGATTTTCTAATATTGCTGAATGGTTATTATTTTAGGTCTAGCCTACTGGTGAATGGTAACCAAGTAGTATTTAATAGAATGTGTTATAATTTCCAGAATACTGCATAACTCGAGCAGGCTTTTAAGAAACGCCGCCCCCCCCCAACAATCACTGGCCTAATCATCACTGAGGAAAGGTGCCTCCTATGGTGTTTTTTGTTTTGTTTTGTTTTGTTTTCTTAAATCCTCTAGGAAAGTCACAACTCTTATGCCAATGTGAATTCTGAGAAGGCCAATGTAGTACAGACTTATATGCAGCATGCTATAATGTTGGCTCCCATTGATTTATTAACAGACATGCCATAAATTAGACCTCCTCCTTCCCTAAATATCACCCCAATCCCCTTCCCCTGCTCTATCTGCTACTCTGCCTTCTGCCCCGTTCGCTGCTGTGCTGCCTGTTCCCACCCCTATCTGCCATGTGCCACACGCGGAAGCTGCCAAAGCCATGTGTGACATGCACTGCAGGTTGATCACTCCTGCTACAAATAAATTGAACTGAGTCACGAACAGATATGCTCCTCAGGATTATACGACTAATGCCAGAACAAGTGAAATTTATCATCTATGAGAATTTTCACATGTGATCTAACTGGCATGAGAAATCTATCATATATCACTGATTTAGGAAAAATCAAGCTGGTAAGAGAAAGCAAAAAAGACTTTTTGCATGTACGTTAAAGATATTGCTTATATCTGGGTTATGGATAACTCAGAATTCCAAATCTTAAGGGTATATAAATCAATGTAGTAAAAGGGACCTTGTTAGCAGGGAATGGGGCAAATGCACCCAAATTTTCCCTGCCACACCCTCAGCATCTGTGCTGCTTTCACTTATACTTGCTGGCAATCCATGGCCTCTCTGCAGTGAAGATAAGCATACACATGAAAGAGCAGCAGGGAAGGCTGTAGAAGATGGGTGGCTTGGTGCAACTAGGTGCTGCCTTGGGCCCAGGTGGATTTTCATAGATTGGATCCATCCCATTTGCGGACCATCCTCTAGGTTACCAATCCTGAGTCTAATGGATAGTAGAGGTCAGGAGAGCTGGATTGTACACCCAGCTCAACTAGTGAGGTGACTTCATGTCAGCTTCTTGTCTTGCATTCTCTTGCATGGACAGGTGAGGTTTTTCAGAAGGATTGTCTTACTACACCTATTCCTATGTTGCCTCAGACAGTGATAGGCAATGCTACAATGAAAGTTTTCTTAATTTGTACTTAATTTCTCAGGAAAAAAACAGATGGGCTGATTTTCCTTTTAGAGTTTAATAATTCAAGGAGAGAAATACCTGAGGCAAGCAATATTACTCTGACTCAAAGAAGTCTACTTTCATTGATCATATTTGATCTGTTTACTCTCCTTAGTCCAATTTAATGTCACAATTGATTATTCATTTACATTGTAAGTATCTTTGCAAGTGAAATCTCTTTCACATCAATCATCTTTGTAACTTAAGAAGTAAGCAGCACTTGGAAGTGTTTTTTGAATGCCAATTTGATAATGTATTGGTAGGTTGAAACACTAAGTTACACTTGTTTACCCATAAACACATTTTGGCATGCTGTACTGTGAGCCCAACAAAAATTCTGCTGAGCTAGAATTACTTAATAGACATGAAGAAAAAAAAAGCACTGCAGTAAAACCAATCTCTGTTCTTCTCCCTTTGTGCTCGCAGCTCACTAGTAAATTTTGGCAATATAGGGAGGGCAGAATGTTGGCACCAAGGTTTACCATCTTAAAACATTGGGCATTGTTAGGAAAAGATTTTCACTGTTGTGTTATGTTTTACAATATGCACTTTTCTTGGAACATGGTTTTGACTATCCTATCTAAAAATTTAGTGACTGCTAATCACATACTTTGATGAGACAGAATAAGCCTGGATAAATAAGCATCACAGGATCAATTTGAAGGCCACTTGAACAGCTGTCGAGCTGTAAAATCCATTATCTACTGAAGCCCAATGGGCAACACAAGAAGAGTGGCAAAATTATCTCGTAATACAGTAATTGCCTGGTAATGCAGCAGCGCACTTGGGGTGGGGAAGGAAAAGAATGGGCTGAGGGAACTTAATGGTGAGATTTTGAAAGTGTTTTCTGTTTGGCCAGATGTCCTAGCAGATTATTTTTTCTTTTTCTTTTTTTTTTAAATAATGGAATAAATAACATGCATCACTGATGTCTCTGTTTCTTTGAAATGCCAGAGGGAACAAAGCAATATAGCTTTATCACAAGGTAACTAGGCAGTCAATATGATATCCCAGCCAGTAGATTGACTCCATTAGGATTTGAATGGGATAAACTAACGCATGTAAGTAATGCATCATTAAAAGAACGTCCTGGCTATAAAAAAAAAAAAATGGCAAAGTTTTAACATAACCGTGCCACTAACTTCCAAGTTGCGTTAACCTAGAGCAGGGGTGCACAATTTTCAGCACCATGTCATCTGACCCACGGGGCTCCTCCTGGGTTTGGAAACTTGGTGACTGAGGAGGAGTGGCACTGCTCTCCTGCTGCCAAATTTCTAGACACATGGGAAGCCCTGTGCACTAGGTGCTGAATTGGCACTGATCCCAATATGTAGGGCTAGGTGGGGATGGTGCTGGAGTTCATGGCCCAATCCTGCCATGTGGTGGGCAGAAATGGCAATGATGGGTCCCCAGAGCCCAATTCCTGTGTGTAGGGCAGAGAGGACAGTGCCAAGCCCCAGGGCCCCATTCAACCCCCAGATGGCCCCTGCACCACTAATCTGGTCTGTGGGGCCAAAAGGTTGAACACCACTAACCTAGAATAGTTTTTAAAAACCCACCCTAAAGTCATAAGGCTAATTGTTGACTCCTTTTGCTATATGGGCTTTACACCACCATTCTCTAGGTATGTTAGAATCAAGCATTCATGGTCTCTGGAGAGAAAGCATTGTACCCAATGTCTTTTGGGTATTGCTAGTGAGCTTGATGCTGAAGAATTTACCAGGGACTTTTCCACATGAGGAATTCACTGAACAGTAAGCTTGAGTATGAACATACATCATACTAGTTGCTCTGGACTAATTTCTTGTGTAGGTGGCCTTATTGTGCACTTTGTGCATTTTTACAAGGTAGCTTACTCCACTTTAAAAATGGAGCAAGTGAGCTACCTTGAACTTAGAGTATTCTAAGTCAACACAAAGTTAGTGCAAGGGTATTCTATAAACTCCCTTTCTTGAATTTTTTTTTGTTGGTTTTTTTTTGTTTGTTTGTTTAGTTTGCTTAGAGGTGTGCATACCAGTGTGCAGCATTTGTCCATTAGACAAGTGTTTAGTCAGCTCCATTTTTCTGTTCTCTGCATTAATTACCATGCATCTACAAGTAATCATTTTTGTGGATATGACACCATAAGGAAGCTATCCTTAATATGATTTCATCTTAGTCTGTAGAGAGTCCTGTCATTATTAGTTGACCAATATGCATTGACCTTTTATTTTATTTTGCTGTGTTTTGATATCTGTCAGTTCTTAATTTCTATAAGCTGTAACTGGAACATTGCATATACATTTTCTATGCAATTGTTAAGTAATAGGGCCTTAATCTAAGACAGTGTTTGCCCTGTGGCTGATAATATACTCATTGTAATCCTATTCAAACATTAATTGTAACCATGACTGTGGTTTGCTAGCTCATGTAGAAAAGGACCTTTTTCTAAGAACCATGTAAAGACTCCTTTTTAATCTACCAAAGTGGTGACAGTTTGGCTAATTAGATGTTCAGCAACTGAATTCCACTGTAATCAGATAAATGGCACCGGTGGTACCTGTTGCCATGTTTCAGCAGTATGGTTTCGGCCACCAGCTTGGCAAAACCTATTCCCAGATATGTATTCGCTACATTTGGTCTGTATATTTTCAGTCCTTGCACTTAAAGAAACTCTTCCTTTGATCTTTGGAAACTCTTCACTATAGCCCCATGATATTCATTCTGCACTGTTCTCCCACCCCTCCACCACCCTCCTCCCCAAAACCTCTTGCTTCATTTACCAAAAAGGGGATAAGCTGTTGTAGCTGATCTGCAATAGTATCTTGGGTTACAACAAAGACAGTACTACCTATGTGCCAGTTGTAGAAAGGGACCTTTTGCTAAGAGCATTAGTAAGAACTGGAGAATTTGCAGCCTGACTTTAATTTACTAGGTTGTTAACACGGCTAGTAGTTTCAAAAAACAACTGGGAGAAGCTAGATATTTTTCCAAATAAAGATGTTTCAGCTGGAGTTAAGATCTACTTTTCTAGATACTTTTTCTTCCTTCAAGTTCAAGTAGACATCAGTAATGCTCATAACCAGTCATTCAGATAAAATATGTCACACAGCTGCTTAGCTGTGGGTGTTTAGCAATTTGGATCCAAGTCATTGCTCCCACAGGTGGAAAGTATGATGCCACTTTATAGCAATGGTCAAAACTTATTCTCTCTATGGTTCAAGCTGGAAAGCACCAGAACTTACACTAGAAGCACATGAATGTGGAATTCTGATTCCTAATTAAGTGAAACCTGCTAAAGTGTTAGAGAAAAAAAGTACACCTCAGTTTTAAGAAATCAGTTAAATACTTAAAAAAACCCAAACAAACTATATCTCATATCCTAAATTTTACTACTACCACAGTTTTTTATAAAGCAAAATGTATCTATGTGTTATGATGCCCCAGTGGTAACATACCTGTACTATCTTCATATACTACTGTGACTATTTTCCAGTTGTAATGTAGTACCAAATCCAAAACTGCCCTACTGATGGCTGCATAGTCTGGGTAGAGATTGATATAAAACGCATCTTTGTTATCCACTGTAGGGTGCTTCCATCGGGTCTGTATGTGAGGAACTTCAAGTGCATTGCAAATGGACTGCACTGCACTGACTGAGGAACTGTGGGAAGGTCCAAACAGTGCAGCTACACCAAGTGCAAGCTGATCACATGCTGAGAAAGAAGAAAGAGGAGAGAAAAAAAGCCATAAATAATCTGTAACACAAGTCACTCTTTTCTGTTATTTTTGTGTTGAAAGGCTGATGATGGATTTGAGAAGAGGCAGCTATTTTCAGTTCAACAAGGGATGTGCCTATTGGTGCTCTAAGTTGTGCTACTGATGAGCACAACCTGCTGCAAAGAAAAAAGACTGTTCCACTTCATTACCTTTAATCAGACTGAGTAGAAATCCCTCACTCAAGGATGTTATCTTAGAGAAACCTCAAGCTCTGTTGACAACTTGCTTGCCAAATGGATGTTGTATGGATTAAGTTTTGTGGCAAAGTGACAATGAAGATATTTATTCATTCACAATAGACATTCTAGAGATTCCCTCGATGATCAGCAAACTGCTACCAAAATGAGTTAGTTTAATTTCAAGCCAAAGTGTTATAAAGGGGAGAAGCTGTTACAATCCCTGAGTCTTCATTGTGTTGTACACAATGAAAGGTCAAGCCCTTAATAGAAACGGAAAGGGAAATGGGGAGCTATTGTACAGAGAAACGTGAACTTCTGTTTCTTTAAGGATATGCCAATCAAATGTTGACTTCTGATGACGCTGTATTTTTAATTCAAATGATTTTTGTCCTGTTGGGGGAAATGACAAAACACTTTTGAAATTGAGTCCTATTATAATTAGAAGAAAAAATATGAAAATATATCATGCAAACTTATGATGTTGCAATGACTGGAATAACAATATTTCTTGTGACAAAGTCATGAACAACCTCTGTGTTGCTCTTCCTCTCTCTGCTTTCCCCCTTCCATCTCTTCTGAATATAATTATTCTCACAAGCATCAAATTCAATTCCTTCAGTATGAGAGACAGATACCAAACTGCAAATATTTCTAAAAATATGTTTATATTCGGCAAAACAATACCTTGTGAACTGACAGTCTGGTTCTTTGTTGGAAACCTTGATATTATTATAATACCCTGAAGTATTAGATGTCCAACCATCTTAAATGAGCAGAGACTTTTTTATAACTAATATTTATTTCTGTGGTCCTGTTGTGAATAACCCCGAGCCATTTCTTTGAAGGCCTAATAAATGGCCTCGAGCCATCCTCCCAAGACAGAATACACAGGGAGACTGGAAGGTTGT
>JAGPOW010003316.1:33841959-33878589 GCA_030014935.1 Caiman crocodilus
ACTGCTCCTCTCTTCCAAAGATAGTAAGCCTCCTGCTTAGCCCTCAGGGTCCCCCAAATATCCCTATTAAGCCATGGGGGCTTCTGGGCACTTTTGCCCGCTTCCGGGAACTTTCTTCAGTTCTCTTCCTCCCAACTTCATTCTGCCAAAGGTGCTTGACATGGTTCTCCATTCATTGTTTATCTTTGTGCTCAAGCCTTGTTCTGGACAGCCCATCATACTTGAAACTCTCTGTTTTTGCAACTCTCTATATTTTGGCCCTTTTCTCCTGTTTTGAGTTGTTCAGAAAGCCCTGCAAACCTTTGTCCCATTTCCACATAAGCCCCGTTCAAACAATTCAAAGCTGTAACAAAAAAATGGTGGAATTAGCATATTTTGAACCGTATCTTCTGTGCTTCTTGCCAATTCAGGCTACTTGCTGTGACTCTTCCTTTTCTTCCCTGTGTTTATTTGCCTGACACTTCCCACAATCAAAAGTTGTGCAAAGTGTTTACAACAAAATGGAATACTGTGTTTAAGTTCTTCCTACTTTTTAGATTCATTATAGAATCTTACTTTGTTCAGATTCATGACCTGAGGCTTGGCAGGGCATCATGATTTGTAACTAAATGTCAAATCCACCAAGTGGCAAGGATTGGATTCTTTGTAAGAAGGATCACTGAACCCCCTGCAAATTCAAGCCCATCAGGTTTCACATTGTTGTAGTTAAGCTCTGCTAGTAAATAAATACTCAAGATGACTATGCGTGTATTTTCAGGACTACAAACTGAGGGCCATTTTTGGGTGTGCATGTAAAGCTTGCTTCTGCATCCTTAAAGTCTATGGGGACTTTGCCATTAACTTTAAATGAATGCAGGATAAGAACTTGTGCTGTTTTGATAGCTTACAGAATTGGCTTGATTTGGAGCTTGGTCTCATAGGGACTTAACCCTTGTGCTATTTTCATGCAACATGGTTAGTGTTTAATTACCCCATATTGGAACATTGGTAGAAATCGTATTTAAAATTCAGACCTAGTGCAAACAGGTGCAACTCCTTTGACTATGAAGGAGCTGCAACCACTTAAACCAGGTTTGGAAATAGCCTGCAGTGAATAAGAGCTATTTACAGATTGAGCTAAAGAATGCAGAAGGAGAAAGTCATCTTGGTATGTAAATGGTGAAATACCTTTTCATCCAAAATATTCTCTTTGAGAGTCAAGTCTGAGCTTTTTATAAATCTTTGCATGCTAGCAAGGTACAGCTCTCAGGTAGACTTTCATCCTTTGGAAAGCACACTGAACAGGGCCTTTTATAAAAAAAAAAAAAAAAAAAAGTCATACTTATTAAGATACAAATATTCACCTTTTCCACTGGGATCTATTTGAATTAAGCCTGCAAGTTTGGAGGTATTTCCCAAAGGCTCAATTGATATGATACATGTTCTAGAATTTCTAAGTAATGAACTTTGTTTTAAAGGTTAGCTGACCTGATTTACTCATCTCTGATACCGGAATGGCAGTGCTTACTGCAAGTTAAAGGATCATTTTAGAAGTGTTAAATTGGTGTTCGCTGGAAGCATAGAAAGAGACTGAATTGAAACTTATACTCTTAAATATATAAACTGACACAACATAAATTTAGACTTTTAAATATTTAAATTTCTGCTTTATTTCCTCCCCGACCCCTACCAAGTTTTTTCAGCCTTTCCTCATGTGTTGTGTGTTCTAGACTTACAGACATTTTTTTATTATTCTTCCAGTTAAACTGACTCTGTGTGTATGGAGGTGGCGGGGTGGGGGTGGTACCAGGGGAAGATGGTATTTTTGCCTCTAACAATACCATGGGGCTGAACTGGAACGTGTGTTTCTCCAGGAACAAGTAGCAGGGGGACACCTTGTGCATGGGGAACACCCATGCCGTGCTCGCTCTGGCATGGGTATTCCCTAGGGACAAGGTGTGCTGCTGCTACTTGTCCTGGGGAAACACATGTTCCCGCATGGAAGGGAGGCTGGAGCCAGCAACTGCTACTTGTCCCTGGATATCCTGGGGTGAACCTCCCACCAAACCCATGCTGCAAAGTAGCAGTGCAAGGAATGCCAGCATGTGCAGTGTGTGGTGCTGCAAACGGGTCTGTGGCACCACACACCGCACATCCATGCTCATCTGGATGTGTCCATGCTGTTTTTCCATTATTGCCTCATAGGCTTTTTTTGTCAAGGACAACATTATGACCCAAAGTCTACTGAAATACATGGGTATCTCTCCACAGATTTTTTTCAAAAGGATTTTGGATCCGTCTCAGAGAATGTAGGGGATCTCTCTCTCCAGACTTATAAGCATTTTACTCTGGCTCATTCACTAGTCTGAAGAATAAACAACCTGCTGGTTTCTCTTTTAAATATTTCAGAGCAATAGTGCATATTTAAAAGCACAATATCTTTTTTATATGCATATCTTAGTAGGAGGATTTCCATTTGAGATGGATGGATAGGACTTGACACATTAATTACTAAGCTTGTAGTGGACCACAGTTCCCTTATGAGAGACAGTTCTCCTTATGCAGAAAAGGAGAGGTGGAAGAAAGAAATAAGAGAAGAATCATATGAAAAATGGGGTGTTAAACCAGTGATTCTGAACCAGGAAGCAGGATCAGAACTGGAGATCCTTTCAAGGCTGTATAGGGTGCCATGGAAAGTTAGCGCTATTAGGTTTACAAACAGGATTCACAAGAAAAGCCCAGTGATTTCAAATAGGAGTTCACAGGGTTAAAAACATTCAGACCTGTTGTGGTTTTCCTAAGTTCTTTGTAACAGAGTAATTTCTCTCTCTTGTTTTTCTCTAAGCAAAACATGAGTGAAAATTAAGAACTGGCATCTTTCAAGGGATGCCTAATGTCTAAGGAGGTTGAGAGCCACTGTATTAAATTAACAAAATGGTTAATACAGATAAAGGGGGAAGAACTGTACAAAATTAAGTAAGAAGGAAGAAAGACTATAAAGCAAAAAGATTAAAGGCTTTCATCCTGAACCAATGAAGTTGAACATTATGCTATTTATTTCTAGTGGATTGGCCTCAAAATGGAGAATGATTGATTAAAGAATATAGCAAGATTTTTTTGCTGGTACTGAGCACTTGAACATATGTAATTATTCACTGAATATTATTTCATCCAAGTAACTAACTACCTCAGTCAAAAAGGCTGGAGTCCCCTTGTGGAAAATGGTGATAGAAAATTTAAGTTGTGGATTTTGGGCACTATTTCTTAGCAGAGCTGCCTGCTTGCAATAGGACCCATAACTTTGCAAACTGGGCATGCCTTTACAATTACTATATGGCCATTAACGACCTTATACATTCCAGAAAAGAGGTAATCAATACTATATGTGCATTACAGATTTTGGTTGTTGAACAAATATGACAGTTTCCTCTTTGAAAAACCATAAAAAAATGCCTGAGTGTCCATTAAACAACATTACCTCTGTCTGTAAAGCATTGAGAATGTAAGGATTTTATTAAAGCTGACAAAATCTGAACTTTCCCTGGAAAGACATATAAGCTCAGCTCACAGGCTTTTTTCAGGTAATAAATCCTTTCCAAAAGAAGGTAATGGTGCGGGTGGAAAGAATAACTCTTTCTTTCTTGTACCTTTTTTATTCCTCTTTCCTCCAAAATCCATCATAATATTTCCTTTGATTAGAGTGACATTTATTATAAGGAAATTATTATTTTTAGTTTCTCTGCTGGTGAACGCCAACAAGTTATCAGCTTGCAGGCTCCAAAAGAGTTTTCCTTATAGATTATTATGGACTGTGTACACTCTTTCACTTTTAAATACCAGCATCCTACTGTTGGATGGTTTTGCAGGTACATGGGAAGAATTATTGCTGACCCAAGGAGTCCTGATTTCTGCCTGTAATTTCTGTTTCTAGCTGCGGTAACAATGCTGAATGCATCTTCCTTATTCTACTCATGAGATCCATGGGGGGACAAACTGCAGTAAGGAGGTCCACAAGAAATGAGAGCAAGAGATGGCAACATAGCAATCCACTGTAGCTCCTCCTCCTCCTTCCCTAAGCTCTCCCACTACCTCTGCCCAGGTTTGATCCTAAATTTAGGATGAGCAATGATCCTATCCTATATTTGATCCTAAATTTACAAAAGCAATGACTCTTGTAATCTTCCTCAGTAAAGGACGAGTTCATTACCATAGGCCTTATTACCAACAGCACAACACGATATGTGAAAAGACAGTCTGGGTGGTGTGCATTGAGATCCTCAATAAGGGACACTGAAGTGTCTGTCCAGAGTTGTACCTAGCAAGTAATGCATCCTAGTGAAACCTTGATGGAGGGAGGGTGGGGATGAAGGAATGCTACCAAGGACTGGAAGGGAAGGGGTGTTGAACACAGAGGGAATGGAGAGCACAGTGAGAATCTTACTTTCCCCTGGGGAAGCAAAGTCCACAGCTGTTACTACTGCAGCATGATCTGCCCACACTGGCTACAGCTGTTGTCATTGGCACAGACTCACAAAGGGACTGCCATTCTCATGCTGCTTCTAAGTGGGTGTCTGATGCTGGTGCTCCCTCACCCACCCCTTATTACACACCTGTATTTGTCTGTGCAGTGTATGTATTCATGCTTCTGTGCTGAGCCAATAAGCACTCCTCCCCGCCCCGCCTCGCTGCCCCGCAACATCCACCTCCACGCTTGAGCCATCCAACAGTGGCCCACAGGTCTGCCAAGCAGACCTGTGGGCCACTGAAAAGAGGGACAGAGTAATAGTCATGTTGCTATTGGCAACCAGAACAATTTCTGGTGCTTTTTTTTGAAGGATTGTGATTTCAACCAAGTAATGAAGTCAGGAAGTAGAAAAGGTCAATGCAAGATGCTTCCCAGTATTGATGTCACATTTCAGCTCTTAAGAGCCAAAAGAATAAAAATGAACAATATATGGATTTAACTGAGAAAGGAGAAGGTTTAAAAATTGAAAACAAAACTAGAAAATAAGGAATAAGATAATCCAAGTTTTCATACCAAGACTTTACTTGCCGCACATTTTAGTTGGATAGAGGTAAGGTAAATGCAGACGAAGTGTGCAACTAGTGAATTCATAATCATGCTAAAGCTCCAAACAAGCCTGTTGTCTTTTTACTCCTGCAATGAAATCCCTTCATGGATAGGGAGATGGATGCAGACTGAAATCCACAGGGTTTGCTCTACTTTACCAGCAAGCCCATAGAAATGTATTTTTACTTTTATGGTCATGGTTTAGTGTATGCATTTCCCAAAAGCACTAATGGAGTTCTTACCCGAAATAGTCATGCATCAAAATGAGCACACACTACAAGATGTGCTAATGTTTTTCTAAACTAATTATTATTTCTATAGCATCATCAGTATACTAGGTACCTTGAAGAAAAGACACATTTCCTATCTTGGAAAGCATATAATCCATGCAGTCAAATTTAAAATTGTATTTCAAAGGCCAGCAATTGCAAACTTTGCAACTGAGAATCCTTACAAGTAATGTTAAATCAGCACCTGTGCATTGAACAGCAATATATCTTATTAATAATGGTGGTAGGCTCTGTTAAAAACATTTAAGGGTGAGATGCCTGTAATGTGAAACTTTCCTGGTAATTATCAATCTGGCACTTTTCTCTTTTCCAATCCATAGAGGGCCATTTGTATCTAGAAATATCATCTTCATGTCTTCAATACTAATGACTAAGTCTGTTAGTGCAAATAGACTGCATCTGCACTTATTCACAACTTTACAAGTATTAAATTATGCAAGTTTAGTGACAACCCAAATTGAAGCTTCTATCTATCATGGGAGCTTTGCTTTATGATAGTATTGATTTCTTTGCTAAAGAACACATGATATTCTTCAAAAGATTGTATTCTCACACCAGCGATTTAAAAATACTTAGCTTTCACAGAGGAAAGCAAGACATTCCCAGGAGTGTTGGATCATCTGATAGAAGACCATATGGTGCTGAATTTCCTAGGCATAATAAGGCTAAATTAAAGCAGATGCGAGAATTTTAACTTAGAATTCACTTGTTTTACTAAGAAACTTCAATGTTAAATCCTGCTTCTTTTAATGAATATCCCTAAAAGGCTTTTAAACTAGAATTTATATTTCCTTTTCATTTTATGTAACTTTGTGCCTTTTATAGGTTTCCACTGAAAACATCGCAAGTGTTAAAAACTATATTTTATAATTATATTCTTGTGCTGTTTAGGTAAAATTCAAAGTTATTTAAGCCCATTCATAAAACCTATATTAGTTCTGGTCCTACAGCTTTTTAACATTTTTATCTAGTCCATAAGTAGCTATCTCACCGAAAGCTGTTCTTATGCTGAGACTTGCCACTTCTGGGGCCAGAGGAACAAAGTGACATGTTGGGCGTGTCTACATGTGCACTGCGGTGATTTTTCTAATGCACATTAAATTTAGTACCTCCAAACTGAGGTACTAAAGAAATGCACATTATGCTGCCTTAATGTGCAGTAACAAATGTGCATGATTTTTAAGTGACACTTAAAGCGCAGGAGCCTAATTTGCTGCCCATTAACATAATTGCATTTTTTTCTACATGATACTTCAGTGCACAGTAAAATAGGCTACAGGACATGAAACTGCAAATCTAGACGCACCCATTCAGCACAAGAACTGAAAATTGGAGAACATATGTAGGTCTGATGCATACTTTTTGGGGGTTTCTTGCAGACATTTTTTTCATTTTTACTTCATAAACGAAACTCATACAACTGATCGTGTATGTAAGTTAAACTTACAAAACTGCTACATAGGTAATTAAATACCTGTTCATCTAGGCTGTTTACAGACATACAAAAAAAACAACTGATTGAACTGGCGTTAGTGTCAAAAAGCCCAATTTATGCAGATGCTGAGGAGCCAGGTTGAATTAACATGCTGCCTCTTCCAATGAAGATGGGTTTTTTGAGAGGGGCAGGGAGGGGAAGGAAAGGGTTCCCTTTTGTCAGCACCCTTAGATAACATCCCTGCTTTATAACACATGTATTGGTCATGTTAACATTTTCTTTCTTGAATATGCAATTTATGCTTGAAATTCTTTGGAATAAGATACCTACTTATAATATGGATGTTAGCAAAAGCAAAAAAAAAAAGAAAATTAAAAATGCCCTCCAATACCTAAGAAGTATAAAAGCACCCCCCAGTTACTAAGAAGTATATGCTTGTGCTGGGCCAGATCCTATTCCACCTAGGATATGGATCAGGCATCTGTTCCACTCTGCTTGAGTCCCTGAAAACTGTTAATGCAACTGTGTGGCACTTCACCACCTCCTACTCCCCTCTGTTTTTTTGTGATTTAGTCTTAAGGCTGAAACAACAGCATGCTTTAAAAGGAGAGGCATTCATGGATTCTCAGGGCCCAGACAGGGAGGAATAGGATCACTTTAGGTGTGTAAATCTACTTAGGTGCCTAACAGGCAAAATAGGATCTGGCCGTTAGCTCAAAATTGCTAAGCCAATTTAAATGTTTTAGAAGAGAAAAGAAAATGTTATAGCTAAAAACCTGTATGCAACATTTCAGCCTGCTGTAATTTGAATGTCTGCAATTAAACCACTCCTCAAAAGTGATTCAAAATGTGAAAACTGGAACTAACTGTAGAGAAGCTACCAGGTGTCACTATAATTTAGTACTTTTAGACTCATAGCTTCATTGTCAGAAATTTAATTTTAGATGTCCATAAAACCATCTTGCTACAAAGAAGAAACTATAATAGCTTATAATTATGATAGTGCATAAAGTATGCCTCACAACCCATTACATAGCTATAATTTCAACATAAAATGATCAAACAAGAAAGAAAACTTGAGTTTCAGAATAAAATTACAACTTTTTGAAAACCCAATGGAGTATACATTTTTTCCAGCTAGATGATTCTCTTATCCCTTCCCCCAGCAAAATGATAAGATAAATTTTGTTTTTCCCAAGGTTGAAGTGCCTGCAATATGTTTCAGAGGAGATCTGCAAAGTCAGATCAAAGGTCTATTGAAATCAATGATGGTACTTCGTTAAAATGAATGACTCTTTGGGTCAGGCCTTACTGCAATGTTTTAAGAAATGCAATGATCATTACAATGCTGGATGTTTTTGGATTGATGATCTTCTTATCTTTTAACAGCTGTTGAAGCTGAAAGTACAAAAGGAATTTGTGTCTCCACTCACCGTGAAAGTACTGGTTGTTACTACAGGGAAATGTCTTGGTTATCAGTGGCTTAGTTGCTCCAGTCATTTTAAGTAGCAATTCAGAGGAAAAATCTTGACAGAGTTCAAGCAAAGCATAGACTCCATTCGTGGTAGACTTTGAAAATGCATCCTTCCCATACAGAATAGCACCAGATGTTCAGATGCATAGAGGGACCTCAGTGGTTGGGTTCTAAGGTAGTATCTGTATCAAAGGGCACAGTGCCATTTAAGTAAATTGGGAGGTCATCGGAGGGAGAGAGGACCTGGATATAGTAGCTGATCACAAGCTGACCGTGAGCCATTAGTGTGATGTGCCTGTGGAAAATATCTCTAGGGTACATTCCAAGGTGAGGCAGGGAAGGGTACATTGGTATTTATAAGGCACTGGTAAAACCCCATTTTGAATGTTGCAAACAGTTCAGAAAAGATATTATTTTAAACTAGAAAAGGTTGGATTGAGATCTTCGCACAAACAATTGCCAGAAAGCACAGGGGACAGGACTCAGCAGCCCAGGTGTCCATTGCAATCCTACGTTCAGTGTTCACTTCAATGAAATGAGGATTTAGTCTTCAGTTTATGTTCTGTAACGTGGTCTAAAGGGTTTGGCTACTTCAAGAAATAAATGTGAAAGTCTGAGGGTATTTGCTTTTAAGTCATGGCTATTAGACATGTAGAGAATTTTTTTCCTCCTATAATTCTACTTTCCCTACATATGATGCACACTTTTTAATAAGGCTCCAAAAGGTTTAAAGCAGTTAAACAGTTTACAAAGTAATCAGAGAACATTTTAACAATGTTTAACTATCTAATTACTAAAGGCATACATGAAATAAGTGTTATGATTTGTGTAGTGAAAAGTATCTGTTAAATATTTGTTCTACTTGTGTGGCTGTTCCAAAGGAGCTGCTTTGCTTTATTGCGTTGATTCAGATGCTTTTATTTGCTTTTTGCATGGGATAGTTTTCTAGATATAGGAACTAATTCTGATTTTTCAACTGTGTAAATGTATTTTATTTCAAAGGAGTTACTGGGAAAATTCTAAAGTTAGAGAGAGATTAAACTGATACTCTCTCCCTCTCCCCTGAAGATATATTTAGGACAGAGTACAAAAATCATGAGAAAAATAGAGGTGATTAGTTCTTCCATTATCCAAAACTAGGGGTTTGATAACTGTAGAAAGCATTAGTGGGTGGTTGATGACCCCATAAGGGACTTGTTAGGGATGAACAAGCCTTCTAAGGCTTGCAGGGGGTGGAAGAATGAGTCCCCATAGAACAATGGAAAGTTTTGTGTGAAAATCTCATGCATGTACTGCAAATATTCTCTGTGGCCGTCCACAACTTTTTTATTTTAAAATGCAGCCTTACAGATGAATAAGCAAAAAAAGGGTCAGGAACCAGATAATCTAAAGGCCCCTTCTTGCCTTACAGTAAACAATAAGGGAGTGCATCTTATTAGAGAAATCACATAAGAAGCCGTATTATAATATGTTAAAAAAAAAGCTTTTTAAGCTTTTTAAAAAGCAAAGCACAATGCCGTAGTGCATTGTGTAATGGAATTATGTACACAGATCATTTTCATTTTGGCAACAAAATAGTTAATCTATTCATGTATGCTTTCTATGTGATGCCAAGCACTGAAAAACAATCAGATTAATGACTACAGTATATTTTCTATGTAAATCCAGCACATGTAAAGTATTTAAAGATTTATAGCTCCCTATGTGATATACATGTAATGATTGGCTGCTGTTGAGAAAAATTTAGTTAAGGCACTCATGACACTGGGCGCAAATTATTTGAAAAAGTTGACTGAAGCTTATGTTTTACCCTGAAGCTTAAGTTCAGCTGGGGATCATCTCCTTTGTACATTTCTGTCTTGTAAAACCTAAACTGAATTTTTGCCACCATTTTTCCTCCCCATACACCTTTGTTTAACTATTTTACAATGCAGTCACCTGCATTCTCAAAATCAGTTTTTAAAATATAGAAAACTGAAGAGGCCTGAACTCCAGATCTGGGTATCAAAATCCTTTAGGGAGTTCTGAAAATCTCTGCCTAAAAATCCAGCCATCGCATCAGTAGCATACAAGGTTAAGGAATACAAGGCAACCCCATGAATCCAAAAGAAGCCTATCAAGCCACTCCAAAAGTTAGGCAGTTCTCTTAGCGGCCCCTCTGCTTCTTCCCATGGTCTAAGTATCATTCCACTACTGAGTTGCTACTATGTATTTTGATGCCTTTCTCCACCTTCATGAAACCCCCAATGTTGGACAATCACAGCCAGACAGTGGAGTTTTACTTGCAGTTACATGTTCCTGTCACTCACTGAAGTAACGGGTAAATGTGCACAGTTTACACTGAAGGTGCTTGGGTGTGCACTGCCTCAGCCTGATGCAAAATAAATGGAAATTAGTGGAAAGGCTCCAGCTGACTTTAGTGGCCTTTGGATCAGATTCTGTGTCCTCATCAGTCCTGAGGGTCTATTAAGTCCTAATTCCTATTAACCATAATGGGAGTTAAATTTCCTGGGGCAAGACAGTGCAAGCTAAAGTAAGTAATCAAAATGAATGTGTAATTTCCTCTTAGCACATTGTCAACTGGCTTAGCAATGGAAGGCAGCTGAAGTGAAGGATTTTTCTATGTTATTCCAAAATCGGGTGGCTGATGACCCTAGCCAGACTCATCAGCTGGTTCTCCTGTTTTCACTGATTTGACATGATAAAGTCTCTTACAGAAGCAGTTCCCACTTACATAAGTAGGAAAGAGTTGTGTAGTTACGAGCTGTAACCCCAAATGGGGATATAGCACTTAATAACTGGAGTTGTGTGTTTAATTACAGTGACTGGACTAAGGGCAGAAGTGGGGTTACTATAGAAAAAGATTAAGAATCAGTATCCAAAGGGCTGTCTGAGGGAGGAGGAGTCCGTTTTAGTCCTGGAATGCCGTGCTAAGGCTCATCCAAGGTGGTGCTCCAAAAACCTTTCAAGCTAAGTACAGACAGTCAAAAAGCCCAAGGATGAACCAGTTCAATCTTTGCAGGTTAGTCTGAGCTGTGTAGATTGAACCCATAAGCAAGTGAACAGACATTCACTTTTGATTCCAGAAATGCAGCCACATTCCTGTGGTGGCCCAGTCCAGTAGCCAGAGGGCACTAGAGCACCCCTCCTTTCTGGGCTGCAGTAGACAGCTTGGGCCAAGGGTAGCTGCCCACCCTGCACTGATAGGGGTTGGGGGGGATTTGCAGGGCAGGTGCAAAGCATCCTGGGATGCTGGTTGACTGTGAGTTCACTTGAATCTGGGGGAGATCTGGGACAGAAGTTCAAGAAACAAATTTAACCTAAATCAGTCCAGCCTGATACTCATTAGTGATGTGTAGGGGGTCCATGTGCACCTCCTGAGATTGGCCACTGCAACTGCCAGCAACGCCTGTGGGCGATCTCCTCTCAGCACCACCCTGCCACCCTACCCTTGCTGCTGATACTGCTGGCAGCATCTGCAGGTGGTCACTGATCACTGATCAGCACTCGCCATGCCCCCCTACCACCACTGACACCGCTGCAGCCACTTGGGGGAGCTCCCTGCTCAGCTTGCCCCCGCTGCTGTGGCCACCTCTGGAAGCTCCTCACTCATCACTGCCATGCCCCCATTGCCGATACTGCCACCACCATGGTGGTCACCTTGCCCCCGCAGCCTTGGGAGGCACATGACATTCATGCTGCTACTACATCCATCAGGCTTATCTTAAACTGGTTTGGGGCATTTGAAGCCAATTTGTGTGCACTGAACTTCTGTTATGTTACAGATTAATGATCACTTATATTGGTTTATCTGTAATTTCTGTACCTAGCCCAAATATATTCTTCTCTTCATATGCCATGCATAAACCTCAATGAGCCTACTTGAGTTTGAAAGAAGTGGACATCAGAACTCAGGAGGCAAAAATTTTGTAAGGATAGAACGCTCAGCAGTGCCCTAAGAAAATTCAGAAACTTAAGCGGCCTTATATAAATATTGCCAAATAGTACCCACAAAGCTGTGTGTGCTCCATTTTGTGTTATTTGTACCAACTCTGGCTATATTTTCCATTTGCTCACTTTAATACAGAAAGCATTTTAAATTTCCTGCTTAAACTAGCAGAAGACAGGACAGGTCTGACTGGTTTAGTAAGGCATGAGCTTTCATAGTAAGGCATGAGCTTTCAGAAACCTACTTTCTCTAATTAGCTTGGTAATAGACTGGAAATGATCATTTCCTTTTCTCTTCAAGACTTGTCATTTGGCAAAGGGCCACCATGAGATCTGTGCAGCATTCTGAAAACCGGCATGGTTCATAGACCCTGGATCTTGGCTACTGCATTGAATAGACTTCCACTGTAAGGCTCCCAGCTAAGCAGGTGATGCAGATTTGATTCTTGTGCTAAGGCTTATTAGACAGAGAGAGCTAGCATGTCTACAATTCAGATTTGAGCAAATTAAATGCTTCCCAGTGCCTCTTTCAGAGTGGAATTTCAGTATGTAAGGTCTAGGCAGACAACTTATTAAAGCTCTTGAAGGAAGTTATTAAAGGAATATAACATTGCACTTGAAATTAGCTACATAACAAAGAAAAATAAATGATTTGTTACACTTTTAATGGGTGGAGTTAGAAAAACATGGATGTCTGCAAATGTCTATGCATTAAAATATTTGGTTTTCTTGTAAATTTATCTCTATATTTCTTTCTGTCCAAATACAGTGTGTTCTTACAAAAGGTTTTTTCACCTTTAATTTTAAATATATACTTTAAACCTTAAAGTCATCTTAACAATAAAATTAGAAAATAGAGATTTAAATGTGGAAAAAGCAAGGATTCTTTACAATTTTATGTTGTTTTTGACCAATTAAATTAAAGCTAATGGGAGCACAAAAGCTACAAACAAAAATAATCAAACAGTAGGAAAAGAACTAAGTTTGTTTATGTATAAATCTTTGGCCTTTTATTAAAGTAATTGAAATAAAATTATTCCCTTCCAATTTTAGAAGGAAAAAATGTTTTTCCTGTTTTAGAGGAGGCACACTGCAATGCACGCTGCTGTGTTTACAGACCTATAACAAAGAAATCCAAACTACATATATAAGTATGGCTCACTGTGCTTATTATCATTTCAGAGGGTTTCTTAATGAAAAATTAAGACAATATTAAGACAATATTAAGGCAATGGAAGTTGGCTGAATTCAGTGGGTGCTGGATTGGGCCTTACGCATAGACTACGAATTCCAAGCAAGCTTGAAATGCAGCCTTGTTTGCTCTTTCTGGTAGATTCTACCCCAATCCATCTCTGAACTGGAGAAATAACAACCAGTTCTGAGTTTAACTAGTGAATTTTACTATTTACTAAGGAACAAAGCATCTATAAAAATAGTATTGTAACTGGCATTTGTGCCAATCCGGTTGTCTATAAATATCAAGGTTCTGTTAAAATACAATTCATCTCTATCTTAAAGCCACTGAATACCTACTTGCTTCTATTGATATAAGAACGTAATAGGTTGTTTAAAATGAATGTGAAGCAATATTTCTGTATTCACCGTTTAACAGAATAGGCCAAACTAAAACTGTAGTTACAGGGGCTTGAAATTTTGGATCTGATTTCCATTCCCCCTCCTTACCCTCTTCAACATGCACACCAGTGCTTTGATGTAGATCAATATAAAATAGGTTCAAGATGCAAACTGAGGTCTGGACCTAGGTCTGTATTAGAGAGTTGACTCTGCTTCTATTTAAAAATGACTACTTCTTTTATTTTTTGTCTAAAATTGGCATTGTTTTTAAATGCAACTTATGTAGATTTCAACTGTATGTGGGTTCTTTGAAATAACGTAGGATTTCATACTCATAGGATCTCTTGCCTTCTAATCTCTGCCTTCATATGGTTAATCTTGCCAGAAATAATACGGGTTGATCTTGACAGGATTGCAACGTGTGGCTTTATCCTGCCAGGAAATCATTTCTTTAATTTGTCCTTCCTGAACTCAGACAGATGGTTTCTATATCTGTTCTGGCAAGAATTTGGTCTTGACAGGAATTTGGTCATGTATATCATTCCTGAAGCAGAAAGTCAAGGTTGAAGTTCTCAAATCTTCCCAAATTGTATCTTAAATGTATTTAAAATTCAATTTTATTCAACAATACTTCAAAGCTAGAACTTTCCATTGCTGCTGTCCGTGTCTAACTTTGCTATGAGTGTATTACCACTTTCAAAAAATGAAAAAGGGGGACAGTAAAAGGAGATTTAATCATATTTCTCCTATATGAGAAATTTGTATATCCTTTATTGCTAGATGCTTCTTTTTCTACTCTTTTCAGATATGGATCTGGCCAATTTCTAAGAACCATATGGGCCTTAATTTTTCTAAAAATATATTACATTTATTTCTGTGTGTAAGATACACTAATTCCTATTTCAAATAGTAAATGAGACCCCAAAGGCATACATTCAAGAATTTGGATGAAATTTTAAAAATTAAGTGGCCAAGTTGCTAAAAAACTGCAGGCTTTCATTAAAGAAGTGCTGCATATAGTATTGCAAATATTGTATCTATCTTTTAAAAGATGCTAGGATAGATTTTAAGAGTTACTGACTAGCAATCCTTCCTGGGTGCTGAGAAAACTGAAAAAAATACTGTTATTTAAATACTGAATTATAACACCCCTTGACTAAAATGTTGTTTGGTGAGTGCATCTACATGTGCTATTAAGGTGACACAATAAACTTCAGCGCAGTTTACACAGGAGTTAACTGCTCCAGGGTGCAACACCTACACATGCACCTGGGACTGCAGCAATTAGAGCTAGGGAGAAGCAGCCCCAGGCTGGCAGGGGGCATGGAGCAGTCGCTGTGGGCTCTGGGTGGTGGCAGCAGGAGGCAGAGGGGCTGGCAGGAGCTAGGGGTCTGGCCCCTGGCTGGCTAGGCAGACCAGGTGCAGTTTCTGCCCAACAGTCACTGTCCACATGAGCATTTGTTCACAGTTAATTACTCTCCCCAAAAGTACTATCTTACGACAGAGTTAATTTATTTACAGTGCCCTAATATATGTTCCCCTCGATTTATGCAGGTTCTTTATATGCAAATTCAGTCTTATGCGATGAGCATATTTAGACGCATAATTCATCATATGTGAGGTAAATTCACTCTTATGCAATCAGCATAGATGGCTCCCCACTCCTCCATGCCCAAGAAGGTAAGTCTGTGGGGGGAGATGAAAGGACCATCACCCCACTCACCCCAGCCCTAGCTGCAGTAGCCCTGGGAGTGGCTGGCACCAGCTGCCTACAGCTGCTGGGCTGCACCATGTTCCCCCTTTCCTGCTGGCACTTGGGCTCCGGGGTGAGTGCCATGCCCTGCACCACCGAAGGCTCCACTTGTCCATACTCACCTCTGCTCCTAGGCTGCACCATGCCCTGGTGTAGGCAGCTGGAGTCAGCTGCTCCTAGGGTCACTCCAGCACAGGCTGGGGTGAATTGGGACTGGCAGAGCACAGGGGGGTTGAGGGCATGGTGTAGCACAGCTGCTATAGACAGCTGGAGTCAGAGGCTCCTGGGGCCGCTGCCTCCAAGGCTGGGGTGAGTGCTGCTCTGTTCCCTCTGGTTTGCTGCCTTGTGCAGCCCTTGTGTAGCCCTGCCCTTTCCCTAGTCCCAGCCTCACTCCCTTCCTCCTTACCTCACCACCATGGGACCCTATCCCTATTTGTTACATTGTAAAGTGGGTTTGCTTTATGCAAATTTGATTTATGTGCCATTCTCTGGGAACAGATGTACCGTGTAAAGCAAGGGAAACCTGTGCTAGCACCTATGTGGATGGTGCTGCTTTACTAAGGAGCTAATTAGTCAACTGCACAGTAAGGTACACATGTAGATGCACCCACAGGCTGCAAAAAAAAAAAAATCCTGTCTCTCATGTACTAGACTTTTTTTTTTAAAATATCAATAGTGGATAATATTTATTTAGGTTTCAAAACCTATTGACAGAGGTCCTGGAAACAGCTATAAAGATACCAGATAGTCATGAGAACCAAGTCATTCCAAGTACTAGAAACAAGCTTGAAGACTGGAAATGAAGAGCTGGTAAGGCAAGCAGTTTTCCATATTCTAAATGGCTAGCAATTGGATTCCAATATCCTTGGGTAAAACCAATATTTATACACTAAGCCAAAATCTTCAACAGCAAGGCAGAAAATTTTGCGGACGATACCTGCTTGAAGTGAGAACACAATTCCATACTGTCCAATACTAGATTTATTGTATTTTTCTTCAAAAATCTGATATTTGCTTTCAGTGGCTTATAAAAGCCCATTTGTTATATTTTCAGGAGAGGAAAAAGCAAACAAACAAAAATCTGCACAGCCAGTATAAGATCTAAGGCACTGTTCTGTTCTTATTTACTCAAGTACAGCTTCTTGTGACTGGTGAGCGTTGCACCCAGGTAATAGATTCCTACTATACACTATGGCTGCCTTAGCAGGATATGCTTAATCAGGAAATCTACTTAAACTGTTTCTGTGGGAACCAATATAAACCTAATAATGCTTAAAAGCAATGCCTGCTGGTCAGTGGAGACTAATTCCATATAATGGGAATGCTTTCAGGTGGGTTAGTAGTCTTGTATATCAACCTAGTGCTAGTTCGTTCTCACCTTTTAACAGCTTTTACTGCCTCTTGGTTGCTGCAAATCCAGAAAGCATCTGAGAGGGAGGCTTCATTCTATTACATGTTGTTTTACTTTATCAAGATCTGACAGATATGTTGGGCAAAATGCTGTTAATGTTAAAAACATAAGGAATGGCAGGTTTCCCCTTGCAGGCTGGCAGAGTTGCACCCTGCCAGGGTGCTGGGGAGTTGGATGCAGGTGGTACCACATGCATGTGTGTGCACATGCATGTGGCCAGGAAATAGCACCAGGTAGTGGTGGAGAGCAGATCCATCAGCTGTCTGCACATAAGTCTAAGAGGGGCAAATTGAGGCCCTCATGGTGAGGGAGAGAGTGGGGCAGGGGCTAGGCCTGGGATGCTGCCCAGCCAAGGCGGTCCATGGGGCCTGAGGCCACAGCAGGGAGTAGGACAGAGCCATAGCTGGTTCATCCTGGGGGTGGAAGGTTGGTGGGGGGCAGCTCTCTGTTGCTTCATGTACTCCCAGGGAGAGAGGCAAGGGGAAGCATGTGCCCTCCATATTTGTGCATGAGGTAGGGAATGGTGTGGGCTGCTCACAGCAGACTTGGGCTCCCTGCCTTGCTGCCCTCCCCCCAAAAGCCAGGTGCTGGCCACACCACCATGGCAAGGCACCCCCTGCCTGCTCAACAGCATGGAGGAATCCCCTGCCCCCTTTCCCGCTGGTGCTGGGTGGGCAGGGGGCGCCTTGCCATAGTGGCATGGCCAACTCAGGCCTCCTGTGGGGAGCGCATCAGGGTGGGGAGTCTGTCCCTGCCCTGGCCCCACCTCTCCCCTCCACCACCCCACAGTCTCCACTTGGCACTGGTTTGGCTGTGCTGTGTGGGGTGAGAGGCATCATCTTGGGTCCCCCCTCCAACAGAAATAAAAGTTGGCACCTATCAACTGATGTATAACAATCTAACAGACAATGCCAAGGCCCATATTTCCTGCTGCATTTCCTAGCTGCATTGCCAGAGGAACCAATAGGTGCAAAGAAGCTAGCTTCTGCTCCTTGATCTTTAGCTTGGCTTACCATCAACTCTTTCTTTTGCTAGTTTCAATGTTACTCCAGATTACATCAGTTGGCTATTGCCCTGAACATGTTGTCTGACAACTGTAGATCACCAGAGCACAGCATGCTCCAGCCACAGAGCCTCACAGATACACTTGCTACTCTAAGAAAAGGAGTGATATAGAAGCACTATAGCATGTAAGATACACTAAGATATACTAGTATGTACCATCTGGGAATTCCTACCCTAGGTAATAAGGAGGACTTTCCACCCAAAATACTACAATGAAGAGGAAACTGGATGGGGGAGAAGATGAATCAGTAGGGTGTCTATATTTCATTTTGTAGTTAAATAGGTCATATTCCTTTCTGTTCTGTTATTGTCTCTCTCTCTCTCTGAAAACAGCTCATTTTAAAAGCACTCTGCAGAGCCTACAAGTTTAAGCATGTATATCTCATCACAAGGTGAGAAAAGGTTTTCATCATTGTTTAAGCTGACAAAAGCTGTTATTTCCTTTTTTATGCTTTTGTGCATAGCTTCAATATGGCAAATTCCCCTTTTTATAGCACATTCTATGAAAATAGAATATTTTTTTCTTATGAAAGCCTGTGTGATACTTGTAAATGTTTCAGCAGAGAGGTTGTGCATCTTCTACAAGACATGTGTCAAAATTAATTTCATGGTGCTCTGTCAGGGAAGGAGTCTTGCCATATGCCCTATATATAATACAAATAAAATCAAGAAAGGGTGACAAGGATTTTATCTAATTTCTCTCTGCCATTTTTATACTGAAAATTTCCCTCTTCCAGAAAATATTCATAAAATGAATTCTGTTTTCTCTTCTCCTCTTGCTGTGGTTTAAAAATGGGATGACTTATTGTCAAAAGAGTATCCTTCAATTTTTTCAGCTGTCTGGGATTAATGCACAAGGAGACAAGAGAGGCCATATATAATAAATTAAGAATAAGCCTGAATCACACTCTTAAACTTAATGGGTAAAATCTTGTCCCACTGAAATCAACAAGAGTCTTATCAGTGACCTCAAAGGAACCTGAATTTCATCCAAAGTTTCTACAGGTTTGTTTTCTTTATCTTTGTGTCATGGGATCAAAACCACTCTTGAGGGGAAGGGGAGACCTCTTCCTTAGGCCTCCCCAAGAATCAAGCTTATTCAATCTCCCTTTCCTGAGAGGACCTCCTGTAGCCATCCCTACCGTAATTTCACACCGGGCAAGTCTGCCCCATCTCCAAGAACGCTAGATTTTTGACCAGCTCATGGGATAGGAGGGTGTTTTCTTCTTTTAAAGTGCGGACGAGAGGAGGGGTATCAGAGTGTCAATGTCCCCAAATTTTCCGGTTCCCTCTGTCCTACCTGGAGTATTCCTTTTCATTCTTCCTTCCCTAGGACTTTTTCTGTGTCCTCCCTGAAGCTACCCTTCTTCCATCCCAGGTTTGTGAGGCCTCACTCTTTCTCCCCAGGATTAGACAGCTACACTTGCAACAAAATAGTTACAAAAATATAGTAACCTAGGGACAACACTACACTGAAGGAAAGTCATGGGAAACCAATCAGGGGGAAGTTTCTGGGCCCTGCTTCCAGCCCCAGTCTGCCCTCTCCCACTAAGGTGAAAAGGGCATCTAGGTGTCCTGCTTATGGAACTATTTACAGCAAAGTTTGCTCATACTGAGGCTCCTCTTGCCCCGCAAAAGTGTTCCCAAGAAGAATTGCAAGCAAGAACTCAGCCCTCTCAAAACCATTTCATCACACCTTGATCCTGCAAAGAGTTATGCTTAAATTTATGCACATGACTAATTCTGTTGACCTTGGTCATCTTAAAATGTGCATAATTTTTTGCAGGATCCATATCACAGAAAAGAAATATTTGAATGCTTATGTGATACCCAACCTCTGTCTGTAGATCCTCTAAGTGCATTTAAATTAATTTTCTCCTTCCCACCCTTAGGCCTGTGCTTGAGAGAAGCTACTGAAGGGTTATTGCAACAAACTCAGTATGTTCAGTGGAAATAATAAACCACCTTTAACATTTAGAGTTCAAAAAGTTAGACTTTATTGCAATCTTGTTGAAAGAGATTACCCTTTTTCGGAGCTCTGAATTTGAGATTAGGAATAATATTGATGAAGACAGTGAAAACAATCACTTCAGTCCACATAAAAAAAGAAAACTGAAGCGAGACAGTAAGGGCACATGCCAACTAGTGCACATGTGTGGTTTGCAGTGCTTCAGATTCATCTGCAGTGCCGCAAACTGCACACACTGTACATGCAGGCATTTACTGTGCTGCCAATTAGCGGCGTTGGTAGGGTTTTTTGGTGTTAAGAGATCCCGGTGTTGAAAACCTATGCCAAAAAAGGTAGGGCAACTCACGTGGCAGCAGCATATGCCACCTGAAACTGGAACCTGGCTAGCTGGAGCCATGCTGGCCAGGCTTCACACACCTAGCTCACCACTGCTGGAGCCCCAGAAGGGCACCAGGACCTCAGGTAAAGCTTCTGAGGACAGCCCAGGTGCTGGTCCCAGCCTCCCTTACCCCAACGAAGGCAACTTGCCGTGTGCCAGAGCACACATGCACAAGCATTCCCTAGGGACAAGTAGCAGCAGCACAACTATGTGCCACTGCTATTTGTTTCCAGGGAAAAACACATGAGCACTTGTCTAGACTTGTCATCCTAAGAAGTTTAATGCACAGCAGGGCTGTGCCAGGCTTCAAACAGAGCTTCAGCTCTGGAGAAGCTTTGGACGCTTCGGGGTCCAAAGCAACACATCTGGATAGAAGCGCTGGCCTTGTTCTGCTTCCCGAAGCAGTTCAGAGCCACCTTGGAGCCACCTCCGAGATCTGGCCATAGGGTATAATGGGGAAACAATAAAATACCTATAACTTTGGGGGGGGGTTGTCTGATTTGGATGAAATTTTCAGAGATAGTAGATTCTGCAGAGAGAATGATACCTACCAAGTTTCAAGAAGTTTGGTACAGGGGTTTGGGTGAAACAGTGCTCCAAATCCTTGAAAGCAAAACTCATGTCACGTCTAGGTGTTACAACACAGGGGGGCTAAAAACTGCAGGGTTGCTAGCTCTTACTGAGGCCACAAAGCCTGCCAAGTTTCAAGAAGATTGGTGCAGGGGTTTGAGGGGAACTGCCCCTCAAGCTGCAGACAAGCAAAACTGGTGCCATGGGTGCTGTGTCTTTCTGGGGGCGGGGAGGGGAGGCCTAGCTGCTAAGCTGCTGTGTTCCCAGTTACCAATCAGTCAATAACAATTCACTCAGGAACAGGGACTTGGGGACCAGCTCAATACACAGGACCTAGCTACTACATAATGACTTAACAAGCATCAGTTAGCACCTACAAAACCAGACTAAGGAAAGGAAAGACTCAGTACAGACAATCAACTGCCCTAAGACGGAGACAGTCTAGCATAAGTTTTGCCTGTCAGCCCCTAGGGGTGCAGGGCCACAGAACCCCCCTGCAGCCATCTCCTCCAGAGCTGGCAGGCGTCACAGCAGGGGCCACCATCCCTGCAGCTGTCACCCCGCTGCGCCTTAACACACACAGTGTCACCCATGGCACGAGTTTTGCTTGTCTGCAGCTTGAGGAGCGGTTAACCCAAACCTCTGCACCAATCTTCTTGAAACTTGTCAGGTTTCATGCTCTCAGCAGAGGCTACCATCCTTGCAAGCTTCATCCAAATTGGACAGAAAACAACAACATTATAGCTATTTCATTGATTCCCCCATTATACCCTATGGCCGGATCTCCGAGGTGGCTCCAAAGCTTCGGCTGGATCGTGCTGGAAACTCGGTCCAGAGCTCCAGATCAGATCACTTTGGCCATCCAAAGCGGCCAGATCCCAAGCTGGATCAGATCACTGCAGACTCGCACAGGCCTACTACACAGTACACGTCTCAGTCCAAAACAACTGGAACAAGAAGAGTAGCAAATGCACCGGTAGAAGTAAGAATGATGAACACGTATCAAATAGAGCTCTTGTGCAATTCCATTGATCTGAACAGAGTTCTTTACTTGGCTATATCACAAGTTTTTTGGTGCTGAGCCTAGTTTTTGGTCCTAACATTCGCTGGAGCAGGACTTAAGGATTTTGGAGTGTTAGAGAAGGGGGAGGGGGGAGGGAAGTTTTATTTTTAAATGTAACAAAGCTGAGAAGTACAGGCAAAAACCTTTCAGAGCAACTATGCCCATTCTCTGTAGAGTTACTACTGACTTTCCAAAGTGAGCGCTTATGTAAAGTGGAACAACCTACAAAGGTGTCTGTCTCTGTCACGTCACCTATACATGCATCCCAGTATAAAGGTGGATTGCACTAGCTTGTGCGTGCCAGATGTTTGCTTCCTTTGTTTACAGTTGTCTGTTTCAGTACATAGGTATAATTACAATTTTTTTTAATCAAGTAGAACACCAATAATGTTTGAACACAGCAGTCCTCCAACAGGGTGATGTAGCACTTTGAAATGACACCACATCTTTTGAAAGGTGCCAAACAGCATGAGGAGATAAGGAAGGTATGAGGGAATAAGCAGATAAGGGCAAGATTAAGTTTGTCCTTACTTGGATCCTCTGCAAGGAGGTAAGAACTGGAATGTATAAATTGTTTTTTGAAATGGGGTGCCACTCAATGCACAAAAGTTGTGGAGGGTGCCTCAAATCCAGTGAGGGATGCTTTGAGTGCAGAAAGGTTGAAAACCGCAGACTTAGTAATTTTATGTTTAGAAGAATTTCACATTTTTGGAAGCAACTAATGATCCTAAGAGGACTTTCTAACTACTAAAACTGGAGTAACATTGCTAAATGGAATTTTTGATTTTCTATGAAGTACTGTTCATCCTACCTTTTCGCTACCACCAATGCAAGTGCCACAGTAGTAAAAGCAATTGAATCGGTAGCTTGACTGGGCACTGGAATGTCTTTATATTTGAATCATGGTGTCACTTAGGTTTTTTTCTGAGGATATATTGCTTAAATAACCTCTGTAAATTACCTACTGACCTCTCCACCCTTGCTATGATCAGTGGAAGTGCCTCACCAGTTCTTATTTATGTGTTCAGCTCAGGAAAAGAATGGACTTGGAAATGGATGTCTGTATCTTACATGTCTATGTGTGTGTCTGCTCTTTGTAGACAGTGTGGCCTGTTTTTTGCTCAGACTTCATACTAAATATAGAAGGAAGGTCATTTGATAGACTGGAAAGTTCACTAATAGTTTTTTTGGCAGAAGTTTTCCATTAGAACTTGGTGTCTGATTTTTTCTCTTCTTAAAAAGCCCAAGAAGTAAAATTTGTTTCAAGTTGAATACCCTGTGATGTCCAGAAAGTTAGTGCAGGGCACAGTTGGTAGCACAAAGGGGGAAGAGAAGATGCATTCAGGGCTGCCACAAGGCCCAGCAACAGGGGAAATTTTAGGGATGCCAGAGTTCAGTGCATTTCCCTTAGGGTCAGAACTCCCATTGCAGGAGTGAATCTAGTCAGGAAAGTCACCGGAAAAACCTAGAATAGCTTACCAAACAGCAGACCACATGCTTTCTCTACTACTGCAGAACTATCTCTGACTTGAGGAGTGAATTTATAAAGATTTCTCACCACATGTTAGAATGGGGATTTATGGAGCAGGGGTGGGGAGGTGTGGGGAGGATCTCAACTAGCATGGGAAAATGCACTGGAAGAGACCAGAGTCTTAGACAAGAGGACAGTTAGGTACGATTTAAAATGCATTTGAAAAACATCTTAAAATCTAGATAACATCATTTAGGTTTGTAGGAGACTATTAGGCTAGGAGCTAAGAATACCTAGATAGTGGCGTGCCTGGCTATGTATTGAAAACAAAACACAACACCCCCTTCTCCCTCTCTTCCCCCCATAGGTAAAAAACCCTGAATAAACAAATCCATGGCAACCCATGGGAATAACATCTTTCCCCTGGCCATTTTGCTGTACACCATGTTATATCTGTTTTTCCCACCCTCTACCTGTGTTCTTTGTTGTAACATGCACGCTTTCCAAATGGGATTGTGAATCTTTCTATCCACCTGTGCAGTGTCCAGAATTTTGAAAATGCTGCTGTAATGTAAATGATGAGGAAGCAACATTGTCCTCCTTTATTCATCTGTAAATAGACTCCTAATCTCTTTGGAGCACAGCTAGGCTTTTTGTTGTGTGTCTGTACAGCCCTTTTGCAATGGGACTCTGGTACAAGTCCAGGGCTCTCAGGCTGCAATGCAACACTATAATAAGTAACTGTAAGCCACACTCTGTCGATGCGAACTGACATAATTATACAGATTCCACTGACAGAGAATTTGGCATTTTCTGATCGAAGCATTTAGCATTTCTTCACATTGTCTAAAGCGTCTTGTCCATTTCTGTTGTTTGGTGGTGAAGCTTGGATGTCAGCTGTATAATTTCTCTGTAAGACTACCTTACTCTGAAAAGATCTTCCAATATAGGTTGTCACTGAATTACCATAGGACTTTATTTGCCCTTCTTTTTCTTTTTCATCCTTCTCATATGCCTTTTAGTTTTAGCCTACTTCTGCTCTGGCGATGGCCAGTACTGTTATTTTCTTCCTGTCCCTTGTTCTGGTAGTCTAGCATGAACCCCAAGGTTTCATTCAAAGCTCTTCACAATGGTTTGTTCGAGTTTTTTTCTTTTATAGACCATATGATGATAGAGGCTGCAATGTATAGATGCTCCCTTACAGGAGACTAAGGGAGTTAGAAATTGGTAGATACTCCTAACTACCTTCTCCTGGAGGTACTAACTTAGAGACAGACATTGTCTCTATACTAATGATTTGGCCAAAGCAAGAACTGCCTTCTGCAATAGTTAACCCTAGCTTTTGATGAAAATGTAAGACCCTGCCCCCATTGATAAAAAGACTTCCATTTAGAAGAATATTTGAACAGGTTTGTGGGGAATATTTTATAACTGATCAAGGAATAAAAGTTTTTGCCATCTTATGATGAAAGAAAACATTTTCAAAGATAACAAGCTTTTTTCTGTTGTTTAAAAAAATTACTTCCCTTGTGTTATTGAAACTTGGCAATAATTAATTGCAAGATGTTTGTGTGCAGACTCAAATCTTGTGCAGCATTTCCGTTGCGTGCTGCTTGTCAAGAAAACAATTGTACCTTTTAAGTGCTGAAATGGTTGAGGGACAACTTGCATCACATGCTCAGCTCCCACTGACACCAGTGGGAGCTGGGGGCAATATCTGGCCTTTTATGTTTAACAGATTGCAGGAGCTCATTGTTATTGATAACTGTGCCCTCAAATTACTGGTTTAGAGAAAACAGTGATTCTATAATAGAAGTTCAAATAATTCATAGTATATAAATGAGAGGTAGTAAAAGAGATCCTAGAAGCATTCCACAAATGGCCTTATCCACCATGTTGTGAAAAATGTCAAGGGGGGGAAATAAGCCTCTAGAATCTGAATCTGAAAGGTCCTTGACAACCGCAGACTTAACAACAACAGCTGCTCTACATCTGGCCTATAACTGTTTCCACTCACTTTAAAATATGTGTATATTCCTTCTTTTATACAATGGAGCTGGGTGTGGAGGTAAGGTTGGAGTGGGTTTATGAGAAGGGGTTTTTTCACATAGGATGAAGAGATGTGTACATATGATTGAGAAGTATATTCAAATGTTTTAATTTGCTGCAAGTCGTCATCTTCAGAAATTCCCAAGAGAAGTGTGCTTTATAGTCTCATGCTAAGGAGTGAGTGGCAAAGTGGTATATCTGCTTTGAAAAATCCATTCTTCTTTAAGACTGGCAAACCAAGTACCCGTTGCTGCCCCTTCCCTTTTCCTCCGCCCTTTCCCCCCACCCCCTCCCGGCATCTGGCTTAAAACCAGTCTGTGCACTCTGAAGTGCATCAGCATTTATTAGTTGCTTTTTAAATTTAAGTAATATGCTAACTCCTGTGAGAAATATGGTGAACTAAGGGGAAATCATTAGGTCCATATGTTCCATTTTTTTTAAAAATAAGAGCTCAAGATGCAACTTGAGTAGAGAAAGATAAAAACTGCTGTCTTGGTAGCACTTTCTCCCCTGACTGAGACCCTACTGCAGTTCCTCAGCTGGTAAAAGAAATGTATTTGTGGGGTTGGGGAAGGGAGGACTTGAAAGACAAGGGCAGGCATGTGTAGAGATGAGTTGTTTTACATGTCAAAATCCCTAACTGACTCTGTGCCTATTATGCTGAATATGCATCAGAATCAAGAAGCACTGATTGCTGTGGGGTCGTGTACATGTAGGTACTGCACAGCTGTGGGGGTTTTGGCCAGTAAAAACCGGGTAGTTCCTGGATCCTACCTGGGAGGTTAGCAGACAGTGTGGAGAAATGGGAGGAGCTCCTTTTCCTCTGAATTTCCAGGGTCTTCAGGGAGGGGAAGAAGAAATGCCAAGAAACTGCACATGGCTTTTTGTAGTTCCTCTACCTTCCTACATGCCTGTGTTTCTGCTAATCCAGTGTCTGTAGAAATTATTTTAAGTGCTTTACTTTAATTTTTAGCATAAAATCATATATTTAATATACTCTACAATTCTTTTAAAATGATTCTAATAGATACTTAATCAGCTTGTTTAAAACCATGAATTAGAAGAAAAAAGGGCTAATATAATGCAATGATGAGGGCTGTACAAGTACTGAGATAGATGGGACTTAACACACAGATTGAGCAGTGCCAGAGCCGGAATGCAGAGCCAGTTCAGTGGGGCGAGTGTGCAGTGTGCACCCTGTGCTGGTCCCACATGCCACGGGCACAATGACCCTGTGGTACGTGTGTTGCATGGGGAATTGGCCCTGGCCTGGCCCGCAGAACCAGTCCAGTGACCTTCATCCGGCCCTGAAGGCCAGAAGAGTGACACCCTTCAGCTAGAGGAGGCAGCAGCAGTAGCTATGGTGATGCTGCTTACTTTTATATAATACCTAATCATGAGAGGATAATAGAATTGTAGCAAATTAGGGTTGAAAGGGACCTCAGGATGTTATCTAGTCCAACCCCCTGTTCAAAGCAGGAACATCCCCAACTAGATTATCCCAGCCAAACTTCGTCTAACCAGGTCTTAAAAACCTCCAAGGATGGAGATTCCACCCCATCTCTGAGTAACCTGTTCCACTGTTTTACTGCCCTTCTTGTGAGAAGATTCTTCCTAATAACTAACCTAAGCTTCCCGTGCTGCATTTTGAGACCATTGCTCCTTGTTCTGTCATCTGCCACCACTGAGAAGTCTAGTTCCACCCTCTTTCAAACCTCCCTTCAGGTAGTTAAAGACTGGAAGACAAGCCATATGAGGAGAGACTGAGGAACTTAGGCCTACAGTAGAGAAGGCTAAGAGGGAGCTTGGTAGCAGTTTACATCAAATGAGTGCATCAAGAACTCGGAGAGCAGCTGTTCACCAGGGCATCCCCGGGGAAGACCAGGAGCAATGAATACAAACTCCTGGAAGGCTGCTTCAGGCTCAGTTCCAGGAAAAACTTCACAGTCACGGTGTCCAGACTGTGGAATAAATTCACTCCAGTGGTGGTGCAGTTACTTACCCTGGAAATCTTCAAAAGGAGACTGAACGGTCACCTCACTAGGATCACTTGACCCCAGTTGTCTTTTCCTGCCTAGTGTGGGGGGACTGGACCCAACAAACTATAAGGTCCCTTCCAGCCCCTAACAATCTATGAATCTATTAATGTATTAAATCCCCTCTCAGTTTCCAGATGTGGCTTTACCAGTGCTGAATAGAGGAGAATAATCACTTCCCTTGAACCTACAGGCAACACATCTACCAGTGCAGCCCACTATGCCATTAGTCTTTTTGGCAATAAGGGCACACTGCTGGCTCATGTTCAACTTATTGCCCATTGTAACCCCCACAGGCATGGCTGGTAAACTCAGACTTGTGGGGCAGGTGGATCATCCCATGGGAGTGGTGGGGAGGGGTTTTGCAGCCAACCAGGGACAGGGGTAGTTCCAACCAGTCGGATACTCTGGTCAGGAGCGGGGAACCTGCAACTCCTCCCACTCACCCCCGCCACTCCCAGCTGGCTGCAACCCCCCCACCCCAACTAGTCTAAGTTCACCAGCTGCATCTGAATCCCCGGGTCCTTTTCTGCACAGCTGCTGCCCACCCAGTCAGCCCCCAGTCTGTACCAGCGCATGGGATTGTTCCGTCCTGAGTGCAGGACTTTGCACTTGTCCTTGTTGAACCTCATGAGATGTCTTTTGGCCCAGTCCTCCAATTTGTCTAGGTCACCCTGAATTCTAGCCCTACCTTCCAGTGTATCTACTGCTCTCCCCAGCTTTGTGTCATCTGCAGACTTACTTTAAGAATGGTCTCCTCAAATACTTTTTATAAATTTTCCATATCTTTTCTTAAACATTTTAAACCAGCTGCACATAAAAGATGTGCTGTACAGACAGCTTTACAGGCAGTATTGCATGCTTCATTTAAATATATAAAAATGCACCAATCCAGTATTCTAGGTTCATTACAATCATATCCAAAGGAAGTATAACAAAAAAGTATAATTACAGAATCTTCTCTGTATGCTACACTCATAACTCTGGCAGTTTCTGTCTCCTTCCTAGCCATACTTCAAAAGCCAGGCCAACACAGAAGAAATGAAGCTAGCTTGCAGCTTGGTGTACTTTGGAACAAATGGACATACACATGCCAAAATAAAGGTTCTTTCACTGAAAACAACTTGTAACCGCCCCAAACCCCACCCTGACTCCTCTGTGTTAAATCAAGATGCTGTTGTCTGGTATGCCTCAGAAGATCTCAGCTGCTACTGTATCACACAATATGTCACTTGTGTACTTGTGCCTCTCACTTAATTCAGTCAGAGAGATTTTGGGTGAGATCCACAGAGTATGGACACATCTAACACTTATACTAGTTTAAATGCAATTCAGACCTGAAATAGACATCTGTATGAGCCTATTATACCGGCTTTGAACCTAGAATGGTTCAAAAGTGTACTGGTAAAATCAGGTACTCTTCTGAACCGGTGCACTGTAAACTGAGTATATATTACATATATGAACATCAAATGTTCTGTGACACAGGCCTGATCAGTTCCCTGAGCATCCCATACTGCAGCACTCCCTGCCCCCTGACCCAGCTGTATTTGGCCACTTTGGTATGCAGCAAAAACTCTACTACCCCCTTTTTTCATTCTGTTTGCACTTTTTTTTATCAATGAGCTCCCTTCCACTATTTGATCAATGAAAAGTTGTCTGTCTAACAATAAAGCTGTGTCCTCACTCTATTCAGCCATAGCCACTCGTTTCACAAAGCCATCCCCACCCAGTCCCTGGCATCCCCAAAAACATAGGCTAAATCATTCCTTCCCTCTCTTCTTTGCCCACCTCAAGTTAGGCAAGCACACTGAAGAGTTTGGCCAAGTGCAGGCTATTAAACTTCCTGAAGTAATGTTTAGGGAAGAAGGGAAATCAGAAAAGTCAAAATGCCCCCAGCCAAAGGTCACCCACTCCTTCCTGGGACCCCCAACGCATGGATGCAGGCACTCCTACCTTTCCCTCACACTCATGAACTGAGACATGCAAATCATCATCAGAGCCATTTACCTGGACCCATAATAAAGTTGACTTAAGCTGATCTGTCTCAGGTGAGTAGATCAGATGGTCTGGCTCTGTAGTGTTCTATTACATGAAAACCTACAATATCTTAATGAACAAGTCACATTTATTTTTGTAAAAAGGACCACACAAGGAGACTGAGGATCAGTATATATTATAATCTTCCACTGTTGCACTATCATTCTCTTGCCATCACTGCCTACATCTGAGGCACACAATGTGTGTTCAAAGCATAACTAATTTATGCTAGAATCCCTCTGATTTGACACCTGTGCTTTTTATTTATATGCAAAATAGTCTGTCAATTAATAATGCTATATACATAAAATGTAGCAATAATAAATATGTTATTGTCCTTACATTTTTTGTACTTTTTTTTTTCAATCCTGATTTCTAAAGGATATTTACATGAAAGTGGCATCTCTACTGATTAGGACTTTGTGGGCACCTGCTGTTTATGCAACATACTTGAAGGCATATTCCTTTTGTTTGTTACATCACAGTTCAATTCCATGAAGTGACTGTAGTGTCATAAATGGAGGGTTATGACTGCGAGTGAGGAATAAGCAGCAGGATTAGATTAACTTTCAAATGTTAAAACATCATCAGATGCACAGGTGCCTCTTTAAAGGAGAGTTCAGCTCTGAAAAGGGAATATGTAAAATTTTTCTCCTGCAGTCTGTCGTCTTTGTGCAGCTGCTTATTCTAAAGTCACTTAGAAGTTTTTATTCTTTCTAAGTGTAAAAAAACTAGGGAGGGTGGACAGAACAAACTAATTCATTTCCAACTGCAAGATTACACTGCATATTTTTCTATGCAAGCCACTTGTGTTTTTTTGGGTGGAAACAATATTTTTTATTTTTTTCTTATGATGTACACTTGTAACTTGTAACACATGTAACAATGTGTAAAAATGAACACTGAAGTTCTCAAACATGCACCCATCATGAGTAACTGCCATGGGAAAAGCATGCCTGAGGAGGAAATACAAACATTTCCTGCAGTCTCTTCAAACAGGCCCCTTTTTTACTGGTCAGCAAAAAGAGGTTGCCACTGATGGTATTCTGTCTATTTGATAGGTCAGGGCCTTCATTTTAATACTGCACTTCATATCACTGAAAACTGTTTTACTTATCTGTTCTTTGTAGCTGACTAACAGGACTTTACCTTTTGACCAGCTTTCAAGAGCCATTTGAAGCCATTTGTAGCTTGGGAGGTACCATGATGAACTGAAGCATTTCAGCAGTTGTTTGTTTGAGTCCTAGGCAAAGGGAGTATCCTTTCTGTCCCAACAGGCTTGGAAAGAAATGAGGACACTGAGAACCTGGATCTCTCCAGCAATGCTGGACAAGTGTCCTGTACAGAAAATTAAGGGTCTTAATGTTGCCAAGAGGTCCTAGAAGAGCTGTGTGTCTTCCTGTGGTCTAGAGTCTACCCAACCCAAGTTGTGCGGGCAGAGAGTCAGAGTGTGCGCCTACACTCCAGGATCTTTTTGGGCAGCAGAACCCCCCCTCTCAGCTGGCAGAGTTGCACTGCCTTCCTTGGCAACAAGAGGTTTCTCTGTCACTATCTAGTTCCCATGCCTTTTTTACAGCTCCTTCAACAGTTGGCGCTCTCTGAGGAATGCCCTTTGTGCACTGGCAGCATGGCTGCTGCACTGGAGCTGCTGGAAGCCAACAGCTGTACACATACTCTGGAAGCAGCTACAATGTGAATTTCTGTTGGCAGAACCAGGTGAGTGTATATGAGGTTTATGTCTCTGTGTGTGAGAACAAACACCTGCTTTCATCCCTGTGTGGTCTAGCCACCGTGGTTTTGTAAGGCTTTGGTTTTGGCTGGGTACAGAGACCGGTGTTTGCATCAGGCAGGCTCTTCTCATTGCATTATGTAATACTGGAATAAAAAATAATTTAACTGTTAACTTGTGCTGTGTAAGAAAAATACTGTCCTGTTCAGTCCTGATGATGCTCAGGCAGGGTGGGGAGAAGGGTCATGGATATCTGGGTATTCTACCCAGATACTCTGCCTCTGGGATGATCTACTCATTATTTGATGCCCTAGTTTGACATGTGGACATGGTGCTGGCACCCCTCCCCTTTCTAGTGCACCTACTGGGGAAAGCCCTATAAAGTCACCCTGGGTTTTCTCACAAAGCTCTGAAAGCTGCATACAAAGATACGTATCTTAAATGAATCAAGTGCATTCTAGAACCCTTCCAAGTCTCTCTCATCATATCCTGCTTCAAAATGCCCCTGGTTTCCTATTCCATTCTGTGTATTCAAAACCTTGTTAATAGATACTCCCTTCCTTTTTTACTCATGAGTCTACAGTTGCATATAGATATTGACAACTATAAATCAAAATTAAGCTCTCTGAAATTGGCAGATAACTGTCAGGCATTGCACCCTATGCATATGTATGGAACTTAATCTTTCTTAAAAATAGGCCACTTCTATCTGAAATCCTTCCATATAGGACTGGCTGACAAGAGCAGTGATAGAACTGAAGCTATGATCTGTTCTCAGGGGGATCATTTTAAGCATGAAACAGGAAATAACTTTCGATAATGTTTATGTACATCATCCATTATTATGGTACTTAAATGCTGGGTATTTCCAGCGCCAGGAAAAGAAGCTCAATGGACAGAATCTCAACGGGTGCAACTCTATTACCCCCAATAGTGCTCCAACCTCTTTTTGCACCAGGACTGAAATTGTCCAATGTTACGTATGTGTACAGTGCCAATTAGGACATGATATTATATCATAACATTTCAGTTGCTTGCAAATTGCCAAGCCCCATTTTTTTAAAGTTATTATAGATATTAAGGTTCTGATTTTTAGAAGTGGCCTCCAATTCTGTACCTGCAAATAATTACACGTGCAATTTATAGCAAATAATTGTGACCGCGTTTTATAACATGTAGGCATCTAAATACCTGATTACACCAACAAAGGAAGTCTGTGTGCTATAAAATGTGTCCAGAGTAATTTGTGTCTGACAAATTGCTCTCACAAAATTGGAGCCCTCTTAAAAAGGTAGGAAATAAAAGCAATTATATGATTACGGCATATATCAGGAAACAACTGCTATTACAAGAATAAAATACTTCAAAACATCCTGATAGGACTTTACTTTTTTATTTCATTGGGCTGTGCTGCACTGAGAAACTCACAGCCATCATCTCAAAAAGTCACTCTGGTGCCTGCTGTACTTATGAGAGAAATCATCCTTATTCTAATAATAGAGAACTGTTTCCTTACTCAACTGTTTTGAATTAGGGTACGCTATGTATGTTATGTAAATTAAGAGGCATTGGGTTCCATGCATACGTATGGCTACCATCAAATGAAGAAACATTGCTATTTAAAAGCAATCAGTTATTTTATTAGGTGTAGCTTGCACTATTCACCAAGGGCTTCAGACAACTTGCATCTAATGGTTTATAGGTATTCTTTCTGTAACTTGCGGGGAGACTAACAGCACATTTGTCCACGTTGAGCTGCTCTTAAGTTGGTATTTCATTGATATTAGTGGAACTATTCTTATGTATGTGTTTGAGCAACAGAGCAAAAGTTGCAGAATCAGTCAAATTAACTAACAATAGCTGGCTTATGTTAATGTGGTAGGGGGTGTAGGTTTTATTTACTGTCAATCACAATTCTGTGTTCCTGTCTTTCAGCTGCTTGAACAAGTTTGATTAGTCAATTTGTTCTGTTTTGCCCACCACAGCTATTGGCTGTTTTGGTCAGAATCTTTCTTAATCTTTTTTTGTGGAAACTGAGTGTGACTCTGTGGCCTGGCAGGTAGGGCACACACTTGGGATGAAAGAAGATGACTACATGGCAGCAGCAGTGTGCTGTGCTCTGGTGAAGACATTCCTGTGCATGCCCCACTCCAGTGACATATTCCAAACCCAGAAATATGCCACAAGGCTGCTCCAGGATTGTCTCCAGTGGCTGCTCTCAAGCATGCTGGAGATAAAGGTCTCTAGAGCAGGTCCTGGAAGTAGTGTGAACATGGGAAAAGCCTGGCTGCAGCATCTTGCCAGCATGATGTAGCTGTGTCTAAGGAAAGCCCAGATTCAAGCCCCTGCTCTGAATGGGACAGTGTGAAGCTTGTGGCTCTTCAGCATCTTTTAACCATCATCCAAAATAGAGCTGTTTGGGAATATCTTAGCTAAACATTTTCTTTGAGACACAGGAAGACAAGTTTCAATAAAACTGTAGAGCCATAGCCAAGTCTCCTATACTCATTGCGCACAATAGGTGCTACCCTAACCATGACCTCATGGTTTGCATTGAGCAAAGAGCAGAGGAGTGGGCACACCGGATGTGCTCTATAGTAAGTTACTCCAGGGTAGAGGTACTCCAATTTGTTTGTGGGACAGCTATATCCCCCAAAAAGATATTATCGTGTGTCTCTACAGGGTAAATGTAAATTGGATTTAATCCATAGTATTGATTGTAGTTTTAGGTAGAGTTTAGGTTATGGTTTGTAAGAGATGGTTTGGATAGGGATGATCCTGCCTCAGGCAGCCTTACAGCCCCACTTCTCTACCATCACATCATGTCTCTATACCTTAATATCACTAATACTCTGGAAACAAGAAGTATAAAGTGTTCTCTCTAAATAAAGAAAGTACTTAAATTTCAACCTTCTTAATCATTTGAAAAAGCATGTATTTAAAATCTGAATTGCTAATGTAGCAAGTAAATGTTCTCAAACAAAAACTGGAAAGTTGACAGACATTCCCTATGCTAAGTGAAGAAGCTGCTTATTTCACTTAAGGAAAATTCTCTGATGCAAGCTCATGTTAAATTTTCAAAGGACATCTGCATGTTATTCAGACTGCTGAGAAACACCTTTATGGACTACTTGACTTCTGATGATAAGGAATTTTATTTCCTGTTCAACTTCCATTTTAAAACTTGGCTCCTGTCATTGCTTTCAAATTGGGCAGTTTCTTCCTAAAAAAACCCAACAAACTCATGGCCACCATCATGTTTAAGATCAAAAAAAAAAATGGAAGATTGGAAAAGCAGAGGATAGCACCATAAGGGAATCTTCTGTAATTGTAGACTAGGGGTGTCTAACTGCTAAGTTACCAGGGGCCACACCAAGAATCACCAGGTTGTGTTACATGCAAACTTCCCTCCACACTGCTGCACTGGGTGAATTCTCCGCCACACATGCACGCACGCAGGCACACACGCACACACATCACTGAACCATACAGGCACAATTGTTCCCCCTTTCTGCATCCTACTGTATGTGCATTGATGCAGGAACCACCCGCTACCAACTGCTGTCCTGTATAGGTATGATCTCTCCCTCTCTATGGTTCCAATTTCTACCATCCTTGCCCCAACTCATGGCCTGGGCTCACCATCAGCTCCTCACCCTTCACCATGCTGACCCACCCCTTGGAGAAAGGGTAGGAAGAGCACCTAGAGAAAGGATGGGGTGCCCAGAGACTCCAGCTGTTATTGCAGTCAGCTACAGGGAAAGCAGCAGCTGGGTGAGAACCCAGGGGCCACAAATTAACCTTTTGTGGACTACATATAACACAAAGGCTGCCAGTTGGACAGCCCTGTTTTAGACTGTGGCTAGCTTTGGTGGATGATCCTAACAATAGTTAATGCTGAGACATCTTCTATGGGGAACTCAGGGCTCTAGTAATACTTCTTGCATTCTCTTAAATCAAGTATTTCAATGAGTTGTCAAAGAGAAGAAACCCACATAGAAACAAGCAGGTGTGAAGTAAGTGGAATGGTTTGAACTGATTATATTCCATTTACAAGGTGGGAGATGGGGGTGAGGGTGGGGCTGCTCAAACTTAAACCAAATAAAAAATCAAGCAAAAGCCCAGTTCTGTGAAAGATGAACGTTTCAGAAAGCCATAAAAGCCTGAAACTGAGGATAGATGAGATGTGTATTTAGGCAATCTTAAGTATGTTGCTTGTTGCTCTTCCCACTACAATGTCACCTGTTCTGATAGGCAATAATAAGAATCTCTTACTGGTTTCTTTGGAAGCTGGGAGAGAACTCTGACTTCAATAACACTTTGTTGGTAGGTAATATTTTTAGGCTTATTGATAACTATGAGCTCTGGATGTCATTGCTGCTGACAAAATTGGACCTGGCAGTCCTAAAGCAATGACATACCTGTACAAGGTGCAATCCTTGGGTAAAACTGCCCTTCTCCTTTAAATATTAGTGGCATCATAGAGACAGTTGCCTGTGAGCAACTGTGAGAAATTGTTGTGAATATACAAAGAATAGTCTTCAGTTCTCCACCTGTCCATCCAAGAGTTAAGGAAAGAGTTCTTGGAAAGTTGGATATGTGCATCTTTAAACTTTTAAAATAAGCTCCTTGTAGATCTCTCTGGGGTCTAATGCTGATTTTTTTTGCACCCAAACCTCATACTGAAGTCAATGAAGTTATGAATGTATAAAAAAATTAAAAAGTGTCCAGGTCCTCAGCATAAAGCAAAAAATGAAGCATTATTATTAGTATTTTGATAACCTTTCATAATTCATGAAGAAAAAAACTAAAACCACCCAAAGTGGGGAAACAGGTAGCATGTTATAGTTTTTCAGAAGAAACATTGTATTTGGAGAATGTGATCAAATTATAGAAAATTCTCTGTAGCCCATCACTGCTAAAACTATTTTCCAAGGAGGCATGGAAAAATTTGTGGGGGATGGGAAGGCAGTCCTGTAAAGGCACAAAGGAGTCTACATCACTTTGCCATTCAATATATGCCCTCCGTCCCTTCTCCCTATATCTTATCTGCCTATGTCACAGGGATTTTGCAGCATCTGAGATGGGAAGTGTGGGTGAAGGGGAGCAGCCAAAATTGCAGTCGCTCTCCCCCGCTTTGCTCCTGATTGGCTGAGAGGACCACCTGTTGTTCAGTGCCTTCCCACCTGCCACTCAGTAGTAAGGGGTGGGGCTGCATGATGGACTGTCCTCTTGGACAGTCAGCAGCAAGCAGCAAAACCAAGAAGGCCTCTCGACCAATCACAGGGGTGTGTGTGTGTGTGTGTGTGTGTGTGTGTGTGTG
>JAGPOW010003316.1:33878689-33912865 GCA_030014935.1 Caiman crocodilus
GTGTGTGTGTGTGTGTGTGTGTGTGTGTGTGTGTGGGCGGGGAGGCAGGTTGTCACAATAAGTCTATGAAAATGGTGCTGAGCCCACACAATTGGCCGCCTGCCTCCTTGATTTCAGTAGGTCCCTAGTAATACTGTCCTTGTTGTATTGAATGGCAGTGTCAGCCTTCTGTTGCAGTGCAAGGAGATGTTTGAACAGCCTGATATTATTACTCTCTGACTTCAGCCTTTACTTGCAAAAGTCATGGAAATACCATAAATTGTTTTGCTTTATTTTTTGTTGTTGTTTAAATACAAAACCATACCATAATTGGTGACTGCTTTGCAGTCCATGGCAGATCTGCTGCTCTAGTTATGGGAGAAAGTGCATCAAGTAAAGCCCTGGAATATTAAAAAATAGTGAAATCCTAGGAACAAATATTTAAAAGGAAATTAATGTTTGTTGTTCCAGTGATAACAAACACTCGGTTACAGAGTAATGCTGTTTTACGTTAGACTCTTGACACAATGCACCTCAGAAATGACATAATGGGAATGCTCTCCACTATAACTGATCATGCTGGGTTATTTTCTCATAAATGCAGCTCTCAAAAACCTCTCTGTGATAATGGACCTATAATATTGAATTTCCTTGTTGGTATTTGTATGTTCTATGCACAGTACAAACACATGGAAAGATAAAGTATCTGTCTCAAACAGTTTGCAATTTAATAAACATGCACTTCCAGGAAAAAGTGTGTGTGTGTGTGTGTGTGTGTGTGTGTGTGTGTGTGTGTGTGTGTGTGTATGTTTATATAGTAGCTGATGGCACTATAAAAATATTTTAAATCAAGTTTTACCTTCGATTAATGGTCAAATATGTCATAGTTTCATAGTTGGTAGGGTCAGAAGGGACCTGAGCAGATCATCAAGTCTGACCCCCTGCCATGGCAAGAAAAAGTACTGGGGTAAAACAACCCCGGCAAGGTATTCATCTAGCCTCCTCTTAAAGACCCCCAGGGTAGGAGCCAGCACCACTTCTCTTGGAAGTTGGTTCCAGGTCGTAACCGCCCTGACAGTGAAGTAGCACCTCCTGATATCTAGCCTGAATCTACCCTCTGCCAGCTTGTGACCGTTATTTCTACTTGCTCCTGGTAGCGCTCGAGGGAACAGGGACTCCCAATGCCTGCTGGTCCCCCCTGACTAGTTTGTAACAGGCCACTAGATCTCCCCTCAGCCTTCTTTTGTGGAGGATGAACAGGTTCAGGTCCCTTAGCCTCTCCTCATAGGGCCTGCCTTGCTGCCCCTGATCATGCAGGTGGCCATCCTCTGAACCCTCTCAATGCTGTCCACATCCCTCCTGAAGTGTGCCACCCAGAACTGGACAGTACTCCAACTGCAGCCAGACCAGTGTTGCATAGAGGAGGAGGATCACCTCCTTGGACCTGCTCGAGATGCATCTGTGGATGCATGACAAGGTATCGTTGGCCTTCCTGACCGCATCCCCACACTGTCAGCCCATGTTCATTTTGGCATCAATAATGACTTCAAGATCCTTTTCTGCCTCTGCGCTGACAAGAAGGGAGTTCCCCAGCCTGTAGGTATGCTGCTGGTTCTTCCTCCCCAGTGCAGCACCTTGCACTTGTCAGTGTTCAAACCCATGCTGTTCTCATCCTCCCACCCCTGTAACCTGTCTAGGTCCAATGGCAGCCTATTCCTCCCTTATAGCATGCTCACTTCCCTCCACGTCTTAGTGTTGTCTGCAAATTTGAACAGGATGCTTTTTACCTCCTTATCCAAGTCGCTGATGAAGATGTTGAACAGTGAGGGTCTGAGGACAAAGCCCTGGGGGACCCCACTGCCCACATCCCTCCAGGTCGAAAACGACCCATCCACCACCACTGTCTGGGTGTGGTCCTCTAGCGAGTTAGCAACCTACTTGACTGTGTAGGCATCGACACCACGGTCCCCTAGTTTTTTAATGAGAATGGGGTGGGAGACAGTGTCGAAGGCCTTCCTGAAGTCAGGAAGACTACGTCCACTGCTACACCTGCATCTAAGGATTTTGTGACCTGGTCATAGAAGGCCACCAGGTTGGTCTGACAGGATCCGACTCTAATGAACCCATGTTGGTTGCTCCTAAGCATAACCTCCCCTACTGGCCCCTCGTGGACATGTGCCAGGATAATTCTCTTCAAAAAGCTTACCCAGAATCAAGGTAAGACTAATTGGCCTATAGTTTCCTGGGGCCTCCTTCCTCCCTTTTTTGAAAATGGGAACCACATTGGCACCACACCAGAGCACCATGAGTGCATGTAAAGCTGTGCCAGGGGCCTACAATGACCTCTGCTAATTCCCTCAGCACTCTGGGGTGGAGATCGTCAGGACCAGCTGATTTAAATATGTCCCGTCCCTCCAGAAGTTCCCCGACTAGATCCTCACTGTCCCTAGGACTGGGTGCACCTCTCCAGGGGCCTGAGGGGGTCCTGGCAGATGGGCTGATCTGGTCCCTGCTCAGGAAAATGGAGGCAAAGAAATCATTAAATAGGTTAGCCTTGTTGTCTGGTGCGACAACCAGATTTTCTAGCATGTCTTGTAGAGGCCCCACATTACTCGGTACCTTCTTTTTTCCCCCTATGTATTTAAAAAGGGACTTCTTTTGTCCTTGATCTGGGTAGCTAGTCCCAGTTCCAACTCTGCCTTGCCCTTCCTGACCACCCTGCTGCAGCCCTGAGCAAGCGAGGCATAGTCCTCCCTGGTGATGGCCCTCCCTTCCATTGGGTGTACATCTCCCTTTTAGCTAGGAAACATTCCCGTATGCTTTTGGTGAGCCATGGAGGTTTTTGTGCCCTCTTGCCCCCTTTGATCTGTGTTGGGATTACCTCCCTTTGGGCTTGGATGATCATCTCCTTGGACACCCGACTCTCCTCCCCTCCAGGACCTCAGTACTTCCCCAACTGTTCTTCTTACCTCATTGAAATCTGCCCTTCTGAATCCAGGGCTCCTGCCTTGCTGCAGGCTTTTTTTACCTTGCGCTGGATGGTCACTGCCTGTGGCCAGCACCAGATCCAACAAAGTGTCTTCCTTGGTGGGGCTATGCACCTCCTGAGTTAGATGGAGGTCCTGTATCTCAGCTAGGAACCTATGAGTTGTCAGACCTGGCTGACTGCTCTTCCCAGAAGATGTCTGGAAAGTTCACGTTACCCATGATGACCACATCTTTTGACCTAACTACTTCTGTGAGCTGACTTAAGAATTCCCAGTCTAGCTCTTCCCCTTGGTTGGGTGGTCTGTAGTAGACTCCCACCGTTATGTCCCTTGCCCCTTGACTCCCTTGTATTCTAACCCAGAGCACTTCAGTGTGCCCTTCATCTGATCTTGTGCTACTAGATGAGGATGTGTATTCCTCCTTGATGTAGAGTGCCACACCCCTACCTTTCCTCCCTGTCCTGTCCCTTCATTGTTACTACAATGGATCAACCATTTAAAATGTACAGTTTAAAATATGCTACAAGCTTTATGCTCCAGGATTCTCATTTGAATTTCTATCTCACCTTAGGGAAGAACATAGCACTTCTGTTTAAATCAACCCATTCTTTCTTCATGTTTGGAAATTTTAAGGTACTAGATAAATACGGAAAACATGCTCCCAGTCCCTGAAGTGTTAGCATAAGTAACCTCATTGCATTGTGGTTCTTGCTGCAGGTATTTTTATGGTGGTGTGAAAAGTTCTAGCTATCAAGTAATGTCAGGGAACTCTAGCTGAGTGAAAGGTGCACTGAATTACTAAACCATAAGTCATAAAAAGTCATAAGTCTTAGCTGCATCTTGCCTACTGATTGCTGTTAAATATTTTGGTGTTCTGAACAAGCCTACAGGGGAGTTAAACATTATTTGCTTGTTTAGCAGATAATGAGATTGTACAGGGTCATCATAGGCAGAGCAAGGGTAAAACCAAATCTCTAATATCTCAGGGACAAGTCCATCAACTTTCTCATAAGGCATATGGCCAATTATATGCTTCTGTAGCTCATGCTATCTCAGGGGAATGCTATGTCACTCTCAGGCAGCTATATTACATATGGAGATTTATGACTGGTATTAGAGCAGTATTAAGATGTCTGGTTCCTGTGCTTTTCAGTGTAAAGAGCTTACTTTAATACCTGTGTGGTTCCATGCTGAGTACCAGAGAAGACTCAAAAACTTGTACTGATATACTGGGCTGTACTCTCCATAGCCCCTGTATAAGGCTCTGCTCCAGGATCCAGGAAGTGAAACAAAGAACGCTGTTGCCCAGTGTTTCCTATTTGGCAAATACTTGACTAACCGATAATTTTGGAACAGCCTATATGTGCAGTGTAAGGGAGAACAGCATGTTTCATTTCCTATTTACTCCCATGATGTAGGTGGGAAAAGACCATATTTTCTCACATCCCTATAGATATTACACACCTGTTTTTTCAAAGGCAGCTTGAAGAAAACCCATCTTTTTTGTAGAAACTGGGTGCATCTACATGTGTAATTAATGTGAAGCAATAAACTCTGGCATATATCACACAAATTAGACATAAGGAAAAACGTCTTTACAATTTGAGTGCCTCAGGCCTGGAACAGACTCCCTCCAGAGGTGGTACAGTCACCCACTCTAAAGATCTTTAAAAAAAATCTTGACGTGCACCTTACTGGGGTCATCTGAACCCAGCAGTTTCTCCTCCCCAAGTGCAGTAGGGCTGGACCCGATGATCTACGAGGTCCCTTCAATCCCCTAACATCTATGAATCTACACTGGAGTTTATTTCTCCCAGGTGCAATGTTTACACATGGGACTGCACCTGGAACTGCAACATGTTGAACTGGGTTATAGAGGGAGAGTTTCGGGGGAGGTCATCTGGTGGTGCAGGGCTTCTCTGATCCAGCTCAACATGCTGCAGAGGTGCTGGCTGGGATACAAGAGTGCTTCAGTGCAGAGCTAGCTGGCAGGCAGCTCCCACACTGAAGGACCCCCATGTCCCATCAGTCTACACATTTGCTGCTAAGCAGTAAATGATGCCACCACAGGATAGTACTTGTATTTACAAGTACTTGTATTTAAAAGTACTAACCTACTGCAGCATTTATTAGTGTATTGTGGCCTAATAGGGCCACACATATAAACACAGAGACTTTACTGTGGTGCTAAATTAGGCAGCTCCTCAGTAAATGCCTTGTGTAGATGCACCCACTGAGTAGCAGAAGTTAGGGAGCTGATCTAGCTCCCAAGCCTATTGCTAGCCCAATGCACCAGCATATGAGCCACACATTGTGAGCTCCAGGTCCAGAGTCATGCAATGGATCCAACCCCAGACCAGTCTTATGCACCAGCCCAACCTGGCACACAGGCTCATGTTATCTGACTTGGAGACTCTTCATGAGTCCAGAAATTTGGTGGTGAAGGAAAGGTGGCAATGTTAATTGCCATGACTTCCAGAACCATAGCAATTAATGCCACCACTTCTCCCCACCAAATTTCCAGACCCATGGGGATCCATTTTTCTTGCATAGAATGCACACCCTAATTTTCACCAATTGCTTTTAGGGGCAAAGGTATGGATTATATGCAGTAAAATACAGTAATCAGTGGACTTATTTTATTGCAAGGCATCATATTAAGAAGTGAATTTGAAAGTTGTTAATAGCTTTTTTGTGGTTACGTGTTCAGTACTTGTGATTTTTATTAATGGGACCTTTCCCTTTAATGAAGTGTAGCAGACAGATGGTGCTTTTTACCTTTTCTTTTTTTTTCCACAGCCAGCAGAAGATCCTGTCTGTATAAATTCCAAAGGGACTAACTTGATTTAATAGCCCTATCTTTCAGAAAGGAAGCCTAATTCAGAAAGGCATCGTATTAATGCTCAAGTGTGGCTCAATGTGTGGCTAAAGGGCTAAACAGCCTCCCCTGTTATAGGTCATCATAAGTTTGAATCATGTCAAGCTTTATAATAAATGAAAGTTCTTCCCATCTAATAAAAAGTTCAATAGCCATATCTGAGGTTAGTCTGTCTGCTCCTACTTCATAAAGACACCACTCTTCTTTGCACCAGATGGTAACCTTTTCAAAGCAGAGACTGCTTCTTTCTGCATGCTGGTACATTTTTTCTTGTGGTGGTGCCACAATTCCAGTGGCATCCTCTAACAGGAGCCCCTGCAGCAGAGGCCAGAAGCATTTCACTGTAAATTTGGAAGATTTGGCAAGGGTGTAATTACCAAAGCATGTGTTTGCATGTGCACAGGTGCATATTCATAGACAAATAACAGAAGGCAGATAAAATTACACAACTTAAAACTCTTAAAAAAAAACCCATTTCTATATATTGGGGAGGAGGACTCGTTGCTCCTAAATGTTCAGAGATTGCCCATTGTTCCTAAATGTTCAGAAACACATTTCAATACTAGTCCACAGTATTTGAAGATTGCTCCTTCCGCTTCTCACTTTATACAGTCATGCCTGTGCTGCTAGTGAATGTGATAAAACCTGAATTTTTCTGATATTTACTTCAATGAGCAACCCTTTCATCTCCAGATACCTTTCTCTCTCTCTCCTTACCCCTGTCCCTAAACATTTATTCTGAGCAATGTGCAGGTCAAAAATTCTAAGTCCTTCCCCCATTCACTGTCTTGACTCTGTTGAACCTGAGCTCAACCCACCACCTACTTTTCTTCAGCATGCCTCATCTCGTTTCTCCCATACTGTTATTTCTTTTTTGTGATGTCCAGGTCTTTTGATCTCTGAGTGCTCTATTACAAACTGGCCTTCCTCACTAACCTCACTCTTTTTTGTCTGCTCTTTGATACTCAGCACCTTTGCTTCACTTCTGCACAGTGACCTGTCTTCCCAGTCCTGTTCTTTGTTCACTCCCCATATTTGTTAAATCCTGTTCTTCGTCTCACATTCCTGCGCAAGACAAGAAGTCCTGTTGACAGCACTCACTTCCTCCTCTTCCCTTTTCCTTTCCAAACTATGTTACTCTCCTGATTAACTCTTGCCCCACCAGTGTTTGCCAACAATTTGAGGGCACATACAGAAGTTATATTTTTTTGCACAATTGGGCACCTGAAAGTGCTCTACAGCTGTGCCATGTCGCACATGCCTGGCTTCAAAGTACTTTTGAAGTGGCCAGTTGGACAAAAAAATTAACCCACTCCAAATGAGGTATCAGATAACAGTGCTCTGCTTTCAAGTGCCTTAGGGAACTTGTGTTCTCTAGGATTAATTTATCATGGGTTCGGGTTAGGGTGATGCAGCCCAGTGCTGACCCCAGGGCTGTCAGCAGGAAGGGAGGGGAGAGGGGAGAGAAGGAAGCCAGAAGAAGTAAGCTGTGCTTTATGCAGTCTAAGCTGGAGGTAGGGAGAGGGAAGGTAGACTGGAGCCCCTACCTCATCACCACCACCCCAGTTCCCTGGCTGAGACACTGGGGGAAGGAGGGCTGGACCCATGAGATGGAGAGGCTCTGATCCTCCAGCTCAAGCTGGGCAAGCTGTCTGCTCAGCAGGCAAATATCTGTTGAATCAGGAGATGGGGGGTGCTCTAACGCATGGGGCTTTACATAAAGCTCCATGCGTTAGAGAGTGGCCCTGACTGTCTGTCAGCAACCTATGACAATCATTAAAACTTCTCCCTTTTCCTCCTCTTCTTGCTCACAGTCTTAATTTTATATTTAGGAACCTACTGAATTCATGGCAGAAGTGTGGTACACTATACCTCCTTTAATCTTGCAGGTTTCCCCATGCGGCCTGCTCCTGTTCAGTAGGGAAATTAAAACTGCAGTTTAAAATATGGTGCTGTTATTACCTCATGCCACTGATTGGCTGAAGGGCCCCGATGGCCCTGCTGTTTGCTGCTGACTGGCAGGAAGGCATAAATGGTGCTATGTGTAAAACTGAAGTTTTAGCTTCCCTGCTAAGCTGGAGGGAGCAGCAGGACAATGGGGGCAAGGAGTGAGGTGTGTGTGGAGGATCATGATAGATTAAAGGAGTCACTGTGCACTTTACTTGTGCCAAGAATTCAGTAGGCCCCTATTTATATTTTAAAAATTACAGTATCCTACTCTCTCCCCTGTCCTTTTTCAATCCTTTTCTCCCAACTGCAGTTTTCTACTGAGATCTTTTTTCTTCAATTTGCCTTTGATCCTCCACTCTGGTCTTTGCTTCTCCTCCTGTCGTATCTTTAGGTACGGTCTTTCCTTTGATTTCTATTCCTCTGTTTACAACACATTTCCTAACTTGATATGAAAAATCTTTCAATTCCTGCTGCTTTGCCTTTTACTGTCACCATCACTTTGGCACCATTGGCTGCCACTTCCTTTCCATCCCTGAGACACTGGTGTTTCAGTAAGGGGCAAAGAAATCCAAATGCGTTAAAATACCTGAGAATGGGTAGTAATATAAATGTAAGGTTTTATTAGTAAATTCCTCATCTATCAAGCTTTCTGTCTTATGTCTCCCTTCTGGGTGGCTTCTATACTCTGAAATTGGCTGTTTCTTGTTATGATAAATTCTCATTGCTGGAAATTCTTAATTTTCTGGGAAATGTTTCTGATAATGCTGATTCAGAGCAGGCTAGCAATGGAAAATCATGAGCAAGAGAGATAAATGTATCTGCCCAAGATAGATGAGTTGAAACTTCAGCAGTTGATTAAGCTGAAATTTTGTTTCATGTATATATCAATAGTTGACTCAAATTCCATTCCTAATATCTTGTTGTTTGGTTTTTCTAGGTGAGGAGGAAGTACACACACATTGATTTGGATGCTCAGGTTAAAAAAAAAAAGCTATACAGTACTTCATGCTCAATGTGGGATTGGTCATGGGAAACAGAAATTAGAATATACATGAATTGTAATATTAATCGAGTTCTATGTAATTAAATATCTGCTCCTGCTACACTATTTTTTCTGATATCCTACTGAAGTGAGATGGCATAGATGGCCATCAGAAACTAAACAAATGCATTTAGGAACCTTCTGTTACCCTCTGTTGGTTTTTCTGTATAACTATCTCAGACTTGTTTACACAGGTATAAATGGAACATTGACACCATTGAGAAGTTTCCCTAGTTAGATAACATACAGGTTTCTAAGTTGTTGTCTATAAGTTCTATAATCTTTGTATCACAATACAGCATTATAATCTTAATTGTAGCACTGCTCTTCTTCATACTAGGCTTAAAGATATGTTGACACTACTGCATCTTGTTTTGACTTAGGCTGCACATAACTTAGGCTCCCTACTCGAACATAAATTGGCAATCAGTCTATTTTTAATCAACATTTGATAAAATCAAGTTTTTACAACTTAAACTACTGTACTAAAACTAGGTTAACAGATTCTTTTCCATAGATTTTAAGGCTATAGGAGACCATTGTGATATTCTAGTCTAACCTCCTGCATAAGACAGTATAGAATTTCAAGATGGAATAGTGTGAGCTACTAATAGACATGAATATATTGTAAATGAAGTTAGGCATACCACTGAAAATACCATTGCAGTAATGTTGAATCTCTTGCTTACTGCTTGTATGCAAAAATGTCATAATTTTAAAAAAGAGAGAGAGAAATTGTAGGGCAAAAACTCTATTAAGATGGAATGAGTCATGTATGCTCAGTAATTTAAGGTCAGTGTTAAGGTTTTTTTGATATCGTACATGTACATTTTCAAACTTTAACAGTTTTACCTCTCTTTGGTTTAAGCTTAACTCTGAATTTCTCAGAGAACAAGAGTTTATTTTTTGGTATAATTGTAAAATCTGTAATATTTTTATTCTTAAGTTATTGATATATACTCTCAACCTTAACTCCATTTAACATTGTAGTGTTGTTCATAGATTCATAGAAGTAGGGCTGGAAGGGACCTTGTAGATCATCAAGTAGTCCACATCCCTTTTGAAGTGCTGTGCCCAGAATTGAACACAGTACTCCAGCTGCAGCCTGACCAGTGTTGCATAAAGGGGGAGGATCACCTCCTTGGCCCTGCTTGAGATGGATCTGTAGATGCTCAACAAGGTACGGTTAGCCTACTGACCATGACCTTGCATTGTCGGCCCATGTTCATCTTGGAGTCAGTAATGACCCCCTATACATTGCCCCTGCTTGAGTACAAGAACCTGCATGTATATTGCTATTTATAGTTATCCTGGCAATTTGGTTGGCATATGCCTTGGTATCTGGTGAGAATGTACAGCATGTTAATGTTTTCTCTATTCTATATAAAAAATATGAAACCTTTTAAGCTCTATGAGTAGTTTGCTTAGCAAGAGTAAGACAGGCCACAATTAGATACTGATGTTATTCAGAGCAATTATAGTCTGCTAGTTAAGAATATATATTTTTAAATCACAGGTAGTGTATATATTGACACACATATCATGTTTTATTAGCATATAGGATGCTTTGGAGGAAGTGTTCTGAGCTACAGTAATCCCCCTGTTTGGTCCAGGGCATCTTTGTAACTCAGAACACTTCCTCCAAAGTGTCCTCAGTTACAACAAGGAGCTGCAGTTCTGTCTGCACCCAAGCTGAGCTCAGCAAAACACCTTAGTCTATATTTATATCTGGAAAGTGCAATAAGCCCATATGGACCAAACAGAAGTTCACTGTTTGTTCCAGGGCAGAGGGGACTATAGCTGCTGGCTGCCAGCCTGCAATTGGTTTCTCCTAGAAATGGCTCCTGCTCCCTCCCAGCCTGTCCCTATTTTCAGAATGGGAGGGGGAAAAGGGAGCAGAGGGAGCTCATTCCAGGGGCTCCTCAGCCAATGCTGGAGGGTGGGGTGGGTGAGTTGGAGCCCCCCACCCCTCACCTGGGGAACAAAACCATTCCCTCTCCAATCTATCAGTTCTAATCCTCAAAGGGAATTTACAAAACACTTTTCACAGACAAGCCTATGAGCTTCACTACATCAACCTACCAGATACAAAAGAATGAACTTAAATATAAACACTGGATTGATGACACATTATAACCGGCCTAACATCAGATTCCCCAGGTTATCTCTACTATTTAGCAGCTATATTTTATCACCAGGTTTGCATTCCTCTTCCCCCCACTCCCACCTGTCTCACCCACCAACTGCCTCAATTTGCATTTTCACTGACTGGTGTTTTTGCATACTGGCCTCTGGCATCTATTCTATTCCACCCAGGAAAAGCACAGATCAACTGCAGATGCTTCCTCAGCCTGACAAAGGTTGTTTGTATCTGAAAGCTTGCAAAGAGATTGTTTTCCAATATTATCCAATGCTTTTCTGGCCTTGATCCATTAGTTCATGATAGGCAATATGCAGATTGAAAGACTCTTCATAATTGTTGCTCTTAGCACTGTAATGGCAGCTTGTGTCCTTGTGCATATATGAATGCTTTATCTGACTTAGAAATGTACTTTCCTAAATGGTAACCTATGGTGATGAGTCTGATGGCTTGTGGTTGACAATAGGGATATTCATGTAAAAGCATGAATAGAAACACCCTACAGGTGGCCAGGACTGCTATTTATTGTTTTATACCTGTTTTTGCTTGTGTATCCCTTTCCATTTCTGCCATTTAAGCTGCTGTGAAGAGTCTTAGGCCTGATTCACTTCAGGTGCTACATGGGGCACCCCTTGCTTGCCTCATGCGTGTTCCTGGCAGCAGCTGCAGTATTTACTCCAAAATATATTTACTGCAGGGGGGTGGCAGGCCTTCGCTTACTGCTCTACACTTTGGCAGGGCAACCCTACATTCCAGCTGTGACTCCAAAAGGCTCTCTTTAGTGGAGGTTTCACAGGAGGTATTGGTCTGGCCCAGCTGCCTCCTGGTCTGCTTCTTTCAAGTTGACACTAGCTGCTTCTGTAGCTCTTTGTGAAAAGAGAGGGAAAGCAGCTTGTATCAATGTTGTCATACTCTTGGCAGACTTTGTGTTGCCAGAAGCCAAAAATCAAGGGTTGAATGTGTCCCATCTTCCTTTTACTTTTTCCTCACATGGATTCTCCATGTCTCCCATGATTCTTGTCACTTCAGTTGATTTTTTCTGGGTCTTCACTATTTCTGATATATTTGTTAGATTCTAAGGCTAATTGTACATGTCACGGGGGTTTAATTTGGTTTAGTTCTCACCGCTTCAATTTAGAGAGATTTAAACTGAACTAAACCCCAAGGTGTGTACACAAGGTTGGGGGCCCAATCCTAATCTGCCTCTTCAGTGGGAGGTGCGGGGGGGCGAGCTGCCAATGGGCTGAGTGGTCCCTGAGCTGCCCGCTGGGGGCTCCCAGGTCTCACTTGCCCGCTGGCATCCAACCCAGTGGACACCGCAGCTTCTGGAAACACCAGGCCCTCGCACAGCTCAGGCAGGCAGGCAGTGTCTGGGGAGGAAAAAAAAAGTCAGGCTTGCTGCTTTTTTTTTCTTCCTTTAGTAGAGTCTGCCTGCACAGGCTGCCACTAGGTCCCATAGCCCCTGACCTGAGCAGGGCCCACTAAGCCCTGAGCAAGTAAGCTTCCAGCACCCTGTGCACCATTGCACTTGGTTAGGTAGCAAACTAAAATACCTCAGAGCTCTTTTATCATGTTACATACCAGAGTAATTTAAAGTGGAATACACTGCTGAGTGTGCAAACAGTGGGTGTGTGAAGCAGGCCCTGTTCAGTTGAGATTCAAATTTGGTCCGAATCAGGGACAGTGATTTGATCCGTCATTTCAGATCACTGCCCCTGATTCAATTCAGCTGAATCCAAAGCTGAAGATTCGATTCTGATTTAGATATAGACACAGCTTTGTTTTTGCGACATACCTTGAGGTACCAGCACAGCTTGTGAATACTGTGATGCTGGGGCAGATGAAGCATCCCACAGGAGCACAGGGGGGCCCTCCACATGATCAGTAGCAAACCCAGAAATGGACTGGTCCACTTCTGGGTCCACCAGGGAGCATGCTGGGGAGAGCCCTGCACCCCCGCCCCCAGCTCAGTGATCAGCTGTGGGGGGACCCTGCGTGCCCCCCTCAAACCCAGAAGGCACCAGTCACTGAGCCAAGGGGGCACGGGGGGGTTGGCCCAGCACACAGTCTGGTGGAGCCAGAAGTGGACAAGAAGTGTTTCTGGTCCACTTTGGTGCTGCTGAGCACACTGGGGAGGCCCCTACACTTCTGTAGGACACTCCATGTACCCCACCATCATAGCATTCATGAGCTGCCTGCTACCTAGATGTACATAGAAAAAACATTTAAAGCTGTGTCTATGGCTGAATCTCTGAATCTTTCTGAATCTCTCCAAATCGATTTGGAGGGTTCTGATTTGAATCGGAGAGATTAAAGGGTCCTCTGATTCAATTCAGATTGGGAGATTCAGCCACTGAAACAAGCCAAATCTCTGACAAACTGAATCAGGGACTGAAGCGTCACACAGCCCTAGGAAACAGCAATGCCATTAAAGTGGTGCAAAAGGACATTTAAGCCACTTTAAATGCCAATTTTGTGGCGTGTACAAAGGCCCTTACATGGTATAAGCCATCTGATGTCTAGATATGGATCCAGAAAAGAGGCTGCTTTCAAATACGCCAGCATAATTAAAGCAGTCACTACAGCACTGCAAACTGCTCTGTGAACAATAATTTGCTTTGTAGCTTTGCTTTCAGAAGTTACCTATGAGTTTCCCATCAAATAATTATTCAGTCAAGACTGCTCTCAGTGTGACAAAAATGCAGAATATAAGAAAACAAAAAACCTAATGAGAATGCAGCATCTTCAAGACCTACTTGACGCTGTGCTCTAACAACTGCAAAGATGGCTCCCATTTCTCTCTGACCCAGCAAGCAGAAGGGGGAATCCAGTGTTAACTCTCTCATAGCCACTAACAAATTCTCAGTAGTTATTTGCTGAGAAGTGAAGCTTGTGCCTGAAGCAGTAATTGAGCTGGTTTAAGGCAAATGAGTTTGCCTTAATGAAGTTTGTGGAGTGGCAACAACACTTTATTATTTACAGGAACTTAATTAAAAAACAATTTACAGTAAAGTAGTCAGTCTTGCTACTGCCTCTGCACGAGTCTGTGGCCTAGCCTTGTTGCTGTCTTGCCACAGCAGGAAGTCCCTGCTGCCTCACCCAACAGAGCAAGTCCCCCTAGAAACATAATATTGAGAAAACTGTCACACAGTTAGCCATGACTTTGGAAATATCTTGTTTTTTCTACATTCTGGCATCCAAAACAAAGCTGCATGACCTATATGGGGCTGTGCAGTATGCACAAAATATGCATTTTCTCCACCTTGTATTTTGTTGAACCCATTCTTGCCTTAAAACAAAATGAGTTATGTTGATGGTGGACAAGTATGTGCCTTGTAAACTACTTCTACAGTCACCAAATATCTCAGGGTTCCTTTCAGTGTTTAATTGGTCACAAAAGCGGTTCTTTGCCTCATATGATCCTACATCCCTCAGTCATGGATAAATTAATCATGTATAAATTAACTAGCATATCTCATTTTATTTGTCTTATCATGTTCATTTTATGCATCAAAATAAGACTGATTTTAGTTTTAATGAAGCACCCAAAAAGATCCCCCCCTAAATGAAACTTAAATCTTCATTCAGGCTGGGGTTAAGAGTACTGCCTCTTTTTCATTTCAGCCCACAACCTGATTCCCAATAATGTTTTCTCACATTTTAAAGAACAATATTCAAGGCAACATTTGCTTCCTCAGAACCCACTCACCCTTTCATGCAAATATGTTTTCAGACATATAGGGCTTTATGATTATTCATCTCCAAGGCATTACAACAGCCCAACTGCCATACATGGCGGCAGCAGCAACTTTCAGCTCCTACCATGGTGCCAGCACAATTGTGTGGTTGCAGCAGCAGCTGGGTTATTTTTGCACCCCTCCTTCAACTTGGCACCCAGGGAGGATGCCCCGGTCACCCTGTCCTAGTTACACCACTGATTCAGCTTTTTCAGGTAAAGCTTCAGCAGTGAGTTCCTCTGAAATGAGTTTCTCCCATGGATTAACAGACAGTGCACCTGGAACTACATTAGTTTATTCAGACTCATGGGTTATTTGAAAATCATTTTCTAGTAATCTTATGCCATCTGGCTAAACATTCTGTTAGAAATCAGCCACTGAAAAGAGACGGAAGTATTCAATTTCCCCAAACCATTGCTAAGGAGCTCAAATAGTAACAACTAAATCATTTATTCATTCTGAGTGAACTTGTGTCAAGCAAGATTCCTCATCCAAATCTGAGGTACACACAAGCAATTTTGGTGGTAGAATAAGATATGAAAAAGTTATTTTTTTCATTTCTCTGTGATTCTGTAGTCAACGTATGAAGTTTATTTTTTCCTAGAGTGAACAGATATTGCTTACTGAATCAATGGGTTCTCATGGCTGCCAAATACAGCCCATGCCAATGAAAGGCAGGGTGACTGTGGGGCCTGGTTTCCTCTTACCTTGAATCCATGGATGCACAGTGTTGGGAGTTTGTCAAGGTTTGGGATCCACAGGGGTGTACATAACACAGGATAGAGAGGTCATTGAGGTTACTGAGGATTATCTTCCATGTCCCCTGGCCCAGTCCAAAGCCACAGAAGAAGACAGCACACGTTAACACAGACTAAGATTATCAATGCATGCTGGTTTCTCCTGGGTACTGTGGTTTATGCTAGAAAGCATCCCCTATAGTTTGACCCTTGGATGCCTGGGGTTCATGGGAACTCTTGGGAATGGGTGGCAGAGGGAAAGAAATGCATTCTAAAAACCAATTTCCTTGTGGTCTTCTAATAGAAAAGAGGAAAAAGGGGGAAATACTGTATTTTCTCACGTGCAACATGTACCTTTTCCTCCAAAACTGGCTAGAAATTGGAGTGAAAATTATGTGTGAGAAAAATGGTAACATGTGAAACAAAGTAAAATCTGAAGGGTGTAGAACAAGGAGCAGGTTTGGCTCCCTAGCTGCTACTACTCAGTTACTTGGTACAAGGAACTATCTTTTTCATTCTGTCTTTCTAAAACAGGATGAATATTATATGTCGGAATATGGTGTACGTGAGAAAATACTGTAATATGAGACTTGGGTCATGCCTAGCCTAGGACTATGTGTTGTGTTTTAAAATGCATTTGCTAACACAATTTAAATAATCTGGCTGTAAACAGCAAATTTTCATGTAATGAAGAAAAGGCAGGTTTCAGTAATAAAAAAGTCTCATCTAATTTACTGAACACTGGGTTCTCCACTAATTTAGACTTGGCCTCTGAGACAAAGCTCAGTGTTTTTGTCTACAGTATGGGTTTCTGCCTAGGATGGGGCGCATCAAGCCAACATTATTGAAACCAACATCTTTATAAAACTTTACCTTCTGTTTTAAAGCAGGCAAATTTACTAGTGAATACATGTCAACAACTTCACTGTTTAAATGAATTCTGCCAAGATCTTGCTCATTAATCTCTGGAACACTGCAGGTGCATTTATTAATATAGAGAGCATCATGTTAAAATGGTGTGATCCTTTCTGACATATTAAGCCGTTTTTAATTTGCTCTCATCATCTCCAACCTCTCTAGTAGACATTAGATAACTCTAGGGTCCTAAACAAGCTAGAGTGATTTAGGTGGAAAATAAGGGAGTTATTAATCTTATGCAAATGCCTGTTTAATTTTTATAGGATCTTGGCACCTTTGCAAGCATTGAATGTCATAGACTATAAAGAGAAAAGGTAATTTCCTGTTTGTCTAATTGATCCTCTGTAACTTTTTTCTGGTTGGTAAAGCTAGGTAATGGAATTTGCATGGTAAAATCATTATTAGAAGTACCAGTGTGACATTTGATTAATCCAGCCCATTTAAACTTAATATAAATACCTGACTTATGCTGTAGAAAAAAAATTACTTGCTATTACCTCTTCTGTTTTGTAGCTATATTTACCTAATATTATGGTATTTGGCCTATCATTTTATCCTATTCATTTCTCCATATGTCACATTAATTAGTAAGCTAAGCAGATAATCTGATATAAAGAAAAATATTTCTCCCGTAGTAATAATTAGCTGTCAATAAGATTTGCACTGAAAGGAATTTTTTGCTCTTTACATTTTTTTAATACGGGCTTAAACAATATGTTCCTGTTTTATGGACAGCAATAATACCTTATGCTATTTTGCCATGGCATCTTGTAAGCTTAGAAGAGTCAGCTCTGGTGGTCAGTGTTCTGAATCAGTTTTGAACAAAAATGCTACTGCCTGAATGACACAAAATAGAAGTTCTTTTTTTTCTGTTTAAAATCATTTAAGAATACTTGTCATTTATCTTAGCCATAGGAGTGTCATTCCCAGCATCCTGGTGAAAATACAGTTCTTGTAAATGTGTCTTCACCATCCAAATTCCCCCATGGTTTAACTGTATACAGCATCTTTACTCATTTCCTGTTCTATGCTAATATTTATTATTGTTGCATGATGATAAAAAGTTGTCACATGCCACTACAGGTGTTGCTTTAGAATTCAGTACTAAAGAATAGATTTCCTAGGAATTGCTTTGGGTTCAAAGTAAGTAAATGCAATGTGTGATGGTTAGAAGGAATGCAGAAATATGTTTTAAAGTCTGAGTTTATGCACAGGAATCTCTTTCTGTGTAAAGAAAATGGTTCCATTTCTTGTTTTGTTTCACTTGACTGTAATTGCTATAACTTCTGTTTCTATCCCAGTAATATTTAGTGCGATCATATCCATTTAATTTGTTCATTTACATTCCACTGCACTGATCGAAAGAGAGTCTATACTTGATGTTGCCATTTGTTACACCTTGCTAAATAAGGCATCAGAATAAAAGTAGCTGTAAACACCAAATGTTCATTTCACACTGCAATACATTTAAAACAATGCCTTTACACTGCAATACTGCAGAGTTTTGTAGTCAAAATTCAGTCTTTTAGTTTTCATCTCTACCTGCTCTTCAAGTGCTAGGAATCCTATTCTTCAATATCAATCTGGCTCCAGTTTATAACTCAAGCCCCCATGCAATGCTTTTAGTTGATAGGTTTTTCGTGTATTGCTCCATGACAGGGTTCACATTAGTTGTGTTTAAATATTATTTACTGGATGCAGCAAAAGCTCTCTTTTTCTTTGCTGGCTGTGCCAATTCCAAAAAGGCTGTAATGAGAAGGAAATGGTAAGGAAACAGGATTTTTGCTATGGATTTTCAGCACCATTTCAAAAAACAAGAGCTTGTTAGAATAGTGCAAATAGTTGAATTTTTAATTCACTGACAGTCCTGGGAGGAAAAGAAATGGGTCACCTTGGAACAAAAATCTCTGGAATTTTTAGTGAGTCAAAATAATTTTTATTAGCTTTTTTTAACAAAAGGAAAATAAATTTGGAAGTATACACTTAGATTCACATGAGGAATTAGGTTTTGTACTTAATTTCCTTGATAGATTAGGATATCTTTTGTAGGTGAGTTTGAGGTACTAGCTAGAGAACACCTCCTGAATCAGTCATTTAAGCATGCATTTGGGAAGTGGTATATCCAAGGTCAAGGTCTGATGGAAAGAGGGTTTGAACCTAGCTCTCCCACATCCTAGGTGATTGTCTTAACCAATGGTTTAGAGCAGGGGTGACTCACCTGTGCAAGAGTGCTACAAATGCCACAGGCAGCCTCTATGTAGCACACAGCAGATCAGGGAGGGGACAGCAACACAGCAACAGATAAGACAGGAAGCAGAAAGCAAAGCAACAAATCAGGCAGGGAGCACATGGGTGGGAGCAGAGCAGCAGGTTTGACCGAGGAAAGGGATACAACTGGTGCTTGGGGAGAGTGCAGAGCTCATTTGTGGCTCACCTGCCACAAATGTTGGTCCCCCACACTTTCAAGATCATAACTGGGATACCACCATTTCCTCTCTATCCATAGTTTCGTGAATGGCGTCAAATTTTCCTCACAACTCTACCATGAAAACATTTCATTTTAAAAACACTGAAACCATTTCAATGCTTCATGTTTTCCTTTGGCTATTTGGTGAATTTGACCTAAGTCTATGTGTAATTTCAGCCCCCTTCCCTGACACTGCTTTTATCAGTAAGTAAATGTTTCACAAAGAAAGCCCACCCGAAAACAGAACTAAAAAGAAACATTTTCATATATTATCTAGAGCTAGATTTCATGTAAAACGATCTTCTGGTTCTGTTCTAAGAGATCAGTAGCCATAAACACCTCTATTTTCCCTCTGTGAAAAATGTGTTTGCTTCTTGTAGCCAGTCAGGAGGGGGAAGCTTTCCCTTTGAAATAAGGAACAATTTATTTGGGTCACAGTCAACTTGTGCGAAATGTTCATCTTGGGCACTATACAATATTATATAACATTTATATTGTGAAGCGCAGAGGCCAACCAGACTGGATGCAATTTTGGTAAATGCTTTACACACATGCAGAAGCAGTAGCAGATCCAGAACTGTGAAAAGGGGGCCTCAGAGATCTTACTCCAGGAGCTGAGACCAGAGCCCTTGGAGGTGAACTGCCAGCGACTGCACCATTGCACATTGCACAACCCCATGGATCCACTTATGTGCAGAAATTGGCATTCCCTGTCTGAAAATGCTTAGAGTAAAAGACAAGGCTTAGCACATGAATGAGACAAAGTAACTGGCCTAAGTTGGTGTGAAGAAGAGAAGGAAATGTTTAACCATGCAAAAATTCTTATCAGTCAATGGAATATGACACACAGTGATTCCTAGGCTTCTTTATATCCTTTCAATGACTGTGTTTTAAAAAAAAAAATCAGTATACAGAGAATAGGTACTAAATTATGAATTGCTATTGGGATTCATAAATATCTGAACATGTATTTTCCTTAAGCAAAGTTTTGCTGTGCTGTTTGCCTGTTTCTGCTAAGAACTTTCCACCTATCTAATATGTCTGTCATTCTTTTCATCTTGTCCTGTCAGAGAGATAAAATTATTTTCAAATGCAGCTTCCTTCCTACTTACGGTAGTCTAGTTTAAGGATTCTAACAACTAGCTCATCAGTAATGCAACACGTACATTTACATTCATAGTATTACACATTCAGCTGTTTGGCATACTCACTTGGAAAATGTGCAACTTTAAAATCTTTACTTGTGAGTTCAGTCCTATGCTATGGATATAAACAGACAGTGGATAAAAGTCATTTTATTTCCTCTAAATTCTAGCCCAAAGTAACTGGCTACTGAAGTGTTATGTCTAACAGTAGCCCATACAATTCAACGCTGTTAAATTTACAGTACCTATTTCATAATCCTTCTTAGATAAATGCTACAATCAGCCATTGGAATATATTTTGATTTCCTAATATGATTCTTTGCGTCTCTGTGGGGCATTGCTTGAAACCACAGTTGGGCTGCTGTATTTTATAAAGGATTTTCTTTTAACTGGGAGGTACTTAATCTTTTTTTCCTGAGAAAATTAATATTGCTTAATGGTAGTTTTTTCACATAATAAGATTAGAGGCATTAAATTGGCTAAAGTGTGTATTATGCAGTACTATATAAATTAGATTAGCTAATCCTGATGTTTCACAGTTACTATAATAATTTCTTACCTGAGATTATCTTTATACTCTTTAATCTTATATATTCAAGGGTAATAGTAATACGCTAAGCCATTTGTAAATTTATAATAACTGTTTTGTGTACAATATGATTACTTTGGAAAATTTAGTTTTAGCTCAAGACACATCGGTAGGTATACACCAAGTAGTTATAAAATGCATCTGTTCAGCTTTTTAAAAATTCATACTTATAAAAAGTTAACTTCAGTGGACATTCATTTTGTTTTCAGCTTTCTAGTGCGTTGTTAAAGCTGTCTCTTTCTAGGCTGATTTTGTTGAGCATGGCTCATATTCTTTGCAAATGGGATGTGGTAGAGCCGTATAAACTGTTTGTATAGTCATTAGCATAATTTCAAAATTTTGCTAAATAAATTCGCTGTGACCCTTCTTTACTTACGTTGTTCCAGAGAGATTTTTACAGTAGCTTACACACAGGAATATGTAACAATGAATATGATTCTCTAGGAAAGTACCTCTGCATTTTTCCTGTGTTATTTTACAAAACTCTTTTGTTATCAACACAGTAGCCTTTCAGTATTGATATGAACATAGGACTCGTGTTAGGAGCTAGATTGCTATCTGTGGAGAGAAAATTCCTTTATTCATTTACAGAATGGCTATAGCAGCAACAAGGGTGATGTGAACTTCCCCACTTTGACTCATCATTGTCCTACTCTTATTTATACCTAAGCTCAGTATTAATTATGCCACTCTAATTACTATAATATGATTTCACTATTCTGGAACATGAGTTGCTATACAGGAATATTTCTATAAGTATAGTGGTATAATTAAGTGGTGGTTTTATTAAGTGGAATTTTAGTGAGAAAGGAAAATGTATGGGGAAGTGTGAGGTAGTTTGGCTACAATAAATGCAAGGGAAAGGGTAGTATGTTCACCAAATGCATAGGCAAGCAAAATGATGTCTTTCTTACTCTGAGGCTACCAACCTGGTGCCAATTAAGATGAGCAATGCTGGTGGGAAATTTCTGATGTAAACACATATCCCATAAGGAAGTGCTCTGAGACAGTGCAACTTGTGTTTTATGCAGGGCACTGAACCAGCTGTCCACAGTAACTATTTTCAGTCTTGCTGACCTGGGCTACATTTCAGGCAGTGACACAGAAATAAATGGGTTCATGTCCCATTAGCAGTCTCCTGAGAAGCCATATCCCTTCCTAGAAATATCAATAAAGATATTGCAGTCTCCTTCCAGATACTGATTTGGCAGCCAGCTCCAGTAGTTAATAATTCTGAATGGTTGTTGTCTTTTGAAAAACTTCTGTGGCTTCTCCGCTCTCTCTCAATTTAGTATATTATGGAATGGTCTCTGAGCACTCTAGCAACAAAGTATTCACAAGAATTTGCTCTTTCTCAGAGATTGACATGACTAGTGGCCCAGATATCTTCCCCCAAAATCTTATCTTTTGGTCAGCACTTAAAAAGTCAAAGACATGCATAAATCCCCTGGAACTTGACTGTTTCCTAGAATCCTTCCCCTTGAACAGTCATATGGTATCACAGTTCCTGTTATTTTACTACAGACATGTCCAGAATTGTCATCTTTCTTGGTCAAGTACCTCTAGAAAAGACTACCTTCATTTTCAAGGCCTCAGCCTAGTTCTCATTCTGACAGACATTATATATTTATAATTTCAAGTGTATATATATTACATTTTCATATGCTTGATGTAACATAACTCCAGAATGGGGACTAATTTTGGGATGTCTGAGTAGACTGTGATAGTAAAGTTCTGTCAGGATACTGATTCCCCTAACTCTTCCCTCCCTCCTTCCCTACAAAAGTTTGTTTTCATTTTGATTTAAATGTATACAAAAAGCACAAGAATGTAGATTGAATTAGCTAGGAACAAGTTAATTCAAAAGTAAGGGAAAGCTTACCCCCAAGTGACCAGAATACAATATTTTCACTACTAAATGGTTAATTGTGTTGTAATGGGACACAGTACCCTTTGCCTCTAATTCACCAGTTCAACTCCAGTCAATAATGACTAAAGGTTGATTTACACAGAGAAGTTATCTTAAATTAAGCTATGGTGGGAATGTACAATGCCCTACCTGCTTTGTATTAACTCCCCACGTGGAAATCTACTGCTTCCTAAAGTGTCTAGCACACATTATATTGTTGTGTGAATGAACTGAAAATGATTCAGACTCAGCAAACCCATTCCAACATAAGCATTTCTTCATCTAGGTTAAATCTGGAGTGGGTTTTCTGCACATCCTAAGGATGTGAACTATTCCAAGAATGGCTGATTGGGAACCAGTTCACAAATGTCCCTGAATGGAAGTATCCACAATGGAAGCATGCACGTGCATTCTGAGGCAAACTACACGTGGCACAAGTGCATCCATTCATGGCACTGCTAATTAGCATTCTGGGGGGGGGAAGTGGGGGCGGTTAACACCAGGAGATCCCAGTGTCAAAAAAACCCCTACTACTGGAAAAAGTGGTGTGGCACAGGTGGTAGCAGAATGTGCCATCAGAAAGGGAGCCACTGGCCAGGTGCCAAGCAGCCAGATTGGTGCCACTGCTGCCCTGGGAGGCCCCTAGGACCCCAGGTGGGCTGCTGGGGCCAGCACAGGTGATAACCCCAGCCTCTCTGACTCTACCCAGGTCATTTACCTGCATGCTAGAGTGCATGTACAGGGGCATGCCCAAGGACAAATAGCAGTGGCACAAATATATGCTGCTGCTATTTGTCCCACTGGCAATGTATGGCCCTGCATGTATGGCCCTGCATTGGGATGCACCCTAAGAGCTCTAAGTAGAGCCCCCACCTTTTAGGGATCTCATTGCTGAAAAAATGCCACTAAGAGTTGGCTGAGTGCCCAGGCCATCGTGTCTTCCACGGGTCAGTCCCCAGAGTTTTCCCCATGATTCTCTTAGAGGGAGGAGAGAACCAGATTGGGGCAAGAAGTTGGAGTGGGGAAGGTTTCCAGGTATTGGGTGGGCTTTGTGGCCCCCTGCTTATGGTTCCCAGGGGGCTGGATGCTTTGGGGCCCTGTCAGGATTCTCCAACCCTTGTGTGCAGAGTGGGATTTCAAGGCAGCGCTGGCTGTAGGACTGTTGGCACAGAGGGCCAATTCACTTCGCATTGAGCATAGAGCAGACAGCTGTTCTGTTAACTATTAAGTGCCCATTGTGCCATGGCTCTGTATCTGCTCCCCCCCCACCAGCAGTTGACATGTGTTTACTTTTATAACATGACCACCAAGCCACTATGATTATGGGGGCACAAAGCATGCACCTTCAGATACTGGCTACTGCCCCCACCCCAAATAAGCCTAGGATTTCTTCCCAGGGTCCCTAGTAGCAGAGTGAAATCAACACAGAGGCTTTCTGCTTTCCCACCCCTGTGGACTGTGGTCTCTGTAGGCAATAGTTCTTTGGGCCATAGTCCTAGTTGCATCACAGAGCAGCCCCATTACTCTGCATAGGTTTGGAGGGGGTGAAGAGTGGTGCAGTTTGGGATGTATGGAGGAGTGACCAGACACTCCTCCACACATCCCGAACTGCACATAAGGTTGAACTGGTTCAAGAAGGAGTGGCTTAAAAGAGTACTTAATTATTCCCAGTGTACGTTTTTTAACTTTCTAGGAAGTTTAAGCAAGTCTAAAGTGGCCTGTTTGTCTAGACTCTTGCAGTTTAGAGTGTATTTAGAATGTTCTAAGTGTTATGATCTGTCCACAATCTAAGTAACTTCTTTGGTGCTGGTTGGTGACCAACTTGTAAAAAGGGTGAAAGTTTGAACTTTAAAATCATCCCACCATAGCTGACAACAGTATGCATTCTCATTTGAAAATTCAAGGGCTGAATGGATCATAGAGCAGTGATTCTCAACCAGAGTACTTTGAGAGCCTTTCAAGGGTGTAACAGGGTACCATGCAATGGCACTGTTAGGTATGCAAACATGATCCCAAAGTAAACCAAGAAGGTGGGCCCCCACATGCAGGAGTGTGTGTTTTGTGATACCACAAACTCATTTGTGTTGCCGCAGATCTCATGTGGGGAATGTGAAAACATGCACCGCGCAGCAAATTTGTAGTGTGGTGGCAACATTTCCTACTGGAAAATCCTGGTTGCAAAAAAAAACTCTAGGGGAAAAAAAGCAGTGTCAGAGCATATGTCAGTCGTGTGTGCCAGAAAAAATGAAAAAAATGAAGGACTGGCCATCTAGAGCAATGTTCTGGCTGCCAACCAGGCTCCGTGCTGCAGGATCTGTGCACCTGCTGAACCCTGTAACATAACAGAAGTGCAAGGCACATAAACTGATTTCAAAATAGCCAAAACCAGTTTAATATAAACCTGGATGGATATACAATCATAAAAATTTAGGATTGTAAGGGACCTCAGGAGGTTATCTAGTCCAACTTCCTGCTCAAAACTGGACCATCCCCAACTATATCATTCCAGTCAGAGCTTTGTTGAGCTGGACCTCAAAAACCTTCAGGCATGGAGATTCCACAACTTCTCTAGGTAACTTGTTCCAGTTCCCTAAGCCACTCCTCATAAGTCATGTGCCCCAAACCTGAACCATTTTTGTTGCCCTCCGCTGAACTCTCTCCAACTTGTCCACATCCTTTCTATAGCGAAGAGCCCAAAACTGGGTGCAGTACTCTAGATGTGGCCTCACCGGTGCAGAATAGAGGAAAATAATTACTTCCCTTGATCTGCTAGCAGTGCTTCTACTAATGTAGCCCAGTATGCTGTTAGCCTTTATGAAAACAAGGGCATGCTGCTGACTCGTATCCATATTATTGTCCACTGTCACCCCCAGGTCTTTTTCTGCAGAGTTGCTGCTTAGCCAGTTAGCCCCAAAGCTGTAGCAGTGCATGGGATTTTTCTGTCCGAAGTGCAGGACTTTGCACTTGTCCTTATTGAAGCTCATAAGATTTCTTTGGCCCAATCCTCCAGTTTATCTAGGTCACTTTGAATCCTAGCCCCACCCTCCAATGTATCTACTACATGCCCCCAGTTTGGTGTTATCCACGAACTTGCTGAGGGTGCAATCCATCCCATCTTCCAGATCACCAATGAAGACATTGAACAAAATCAGCCCCAGGACCAACACGTGGGGCACTCCAATTGATACCAGTTGCCAACTAGACATTGAGCCATTGATTATTACCCATTGAGCCTGATGATCCAGCCAGCTTTCTATCACTCTTTCAGTCCATTCATCCAACCCATACTTCTTCAGCTTGATTGTAAAGATAGTATCAAAAGCCTCACTGAAGTCAAGGTATATTATGTCCACTGCTTTATCTGCATCCACAGAGCCAGTTATTTCATCATAGAAGGCAATCAGGTTGTTCAGACATGACTTGCCCTTGGTGAATCCATGCTGACTGTTCCTAATCACCTTCTCCTCCAAGTAGTGTCAGACTTAACTGATTTCAGTAAGTGTATTGAACTTCTGTACCAGATCCTCTCCAGATTCAAGTTAATTCAGAGTCCCCCAGTCTCCCAAGATGCTATGCATCTCCCCCAAAGCCCCACCCCCCTTCTTTGCAGGGTGGGTGGGCTAGCCTTGGCCCAAGCTGTCTGTTACAGCTGACAAGAGGTGTGCTTTAGCACCCTCTGGTTTCTGGCCTGACCCACTATAGGCATGTGGCTATATTTCTGGAATCAAAAATGAATGTCTGTTCACTGCTTATTGGTTCAATTTATGCAGCTTAGACTAATCTGTGAAGACTGAATCTGTTCAGCCTCAGGCTTTTTGACTGTCTCTACTTAGTCTAAATGGCAAGTGTATGTAAATGAGTGAGTTTTCTAGGTTTGTTGCTGACAAACACTGGGTACAGACAGAAGTGCAGTCTCCTATTGCAACTCATGGAGCTTCTCAGGAAGCATCATGAGTTGCAGTGATCTCCTGGACCCAAGAAAAGTATGCTGTTGAATATGGGGGGGTTGGAGAATCTAGCTGCTAGCTGCAAGCTTGCAACCAGTTTTTCCTAGCAGTGTTCCTCCTCCCTCCTATCCGATGCACTATTTTCAAAATGGGAGGGGGAAAAGAAGTGGAAGGAGCTCCTTCTGGGTAGGCCTTGGAGGTAGGGGGCTGCAGTCCACCCACCCCACTTTCTAGTACCAGCTGAAAAAAACTCAAATCAAATTCTGCCTGCTCCCTTTCACCCCTCCCATTCTGAAAGAAGTGCCAGGACTGAGAGACAACACAGACAGAAGTTACTGAAGCTGTTCTGTTTTGGAGCATCTTCTTCTGAATCTTTATGCAATGAGGGTTCAGATTTTCATGGGATTGGACCATTTTAAAGTACTCTGTAGTCATGTGCTTATGTTTGGTCATGGCTATAAAGCACTTTCAGAGGCTGGTCAGATCAGAGGAAAACTGTCATTTCAGTCTGGGTCCGCTTTGTGTCTGTCCATAAGGCTCCATTTCCATATTACACAAAGTATAATTAACCAGTTAACCATGCCATAAATGGTCACTTGGACAAATGTTCAATCAATTAATGGCATGAGAAAAAGAGGAATTAGCTATGCAGTTATTCTACAAAATAAGTGTAATAACTTTGTAGCTACTTCCTATCATGCCATTAATTGAAAGTGTGGCTAGGAGCTCCGTCAACTGATCAGAGCTCCCAGCTGTGGGGGCCATGGGCTCAGGAGGCCACAGGGGGGTCCATGAACCCCCACACCTGGAAGACCATAGTGGATGCATCCCTGAAGCTGGGAGGTCTCATCTAGTGTTGTCTCCAAGCTGCAGGGGTAGATGGGACACCCATGTTAGCTAAGGGGACTCCCAGCTGTGGGAGCTTGCTTCTTGCCAGTGCAAGAAGAGCCCAGGATTGGGCTTCCCTTCTATTGGCAATAAAGTGTGGGGGAAGCTGACTTGTGTCTCACAACCACACCTCCTGTTATGCACACGTGGTATGGCAGGAGATGTAATTGTGTAGCTCACACATTAGATCCCATTACTTGCATGTGTACAGGGCACTTATAAAGATTCTCTCCATAGAAAGAGATGACCCAGAATATTTTATTCATGACAAAGTATGAAATGGGATTGTTTAGTAAAGTAGAATACAAGGAAAAAGTATTTAGTGCCCCAGTGCTTCATAATGTCCCCAGAGCTACTCAAGAGAATTATATCTTTACACAGTCCAGTTACTTGTCTACTGTTTTTATTACATATCATTTAAATGTTAAATTTTTCTGAATTAGTTAAAATTGGAGTTATCTCCATCCTTTAATGATGTATTTCATAACATAGAGTTTCTCATTCCTTCAACATGCCTGATTACTTTTTAAAATTAAACAGAAAATTGAATGCATCCATAGGAGACACAGTTAAAATTCCTTCCATGTTGTGGAATACCCAGGGGAGTTGATAAGCAATTTGGAACTGAAAACATTAGTACCTAAAGGATTTTCCCCCCCTTTTTCAGAGACATTTCTTAATTATCCTAATTTGTCAAATGCATCTTTATCATCATAGGAAGTTTTTCTTTCAGAGATTTGTTAACAGGAAGATAATTGCAAATGGAAAGCCACAAAATGAAAATAACTTTAATTATATATTGTAAGAGCAAATGTGTTCTGGTGCAGGTGAGCCAGACCAATTAAATATGATTAGTGAATGGAAACAATTGATGTTTCTGGTTTTTTTCATTTAGGCCTGCTAACCTTTTTATAGTAGACATGCATTAGTCTTCTTTTCCCATGTTCAAAACTGCCTGTATATTTTAACTGGTAGAGCCTTTTGGTAAAATTGCTACAATATGCTTATAGGTAAGTGGCATGTTTTGTAGCAGTAGTTATTGGAATCATTTGAAATTCACTCCAGTCACATAACTCTAATACAGATGATGTGTTGAGGACAGCCAGGACAGCGTTTTACCAGCTCTTCTTTAGTATATATTTTAGAGCACCCCAAAATAGAAATAAGAAAGAACAACTGAAGCTACATAAGTCTTTACCGAAATCTTTCAGGCATACACTGCATCAGGTCCAAACTCTCCCAGTGGTAAGATCTAATTTTGGGCTGTTCCCCAATTTTAACAGATAAGAAAGGGACAATGGTAATGAAAATCAATACTTCAGTGTCAAAAGGCTCCAGCTTAGATCAATGTCTCATTTTGCTAGGCACTGCACAACTGCACTGTGAGATACAGCCCCTGCACTCTGAACAGACAAAGGCTGTGAGGGGAAAGAGAGGCACAGATGTATGAAGACATTCCCAAAGACAGACAGCCGATCAGTGGCAGAGACAGGTATAGATTCTTGGCCTCCTGTGCCCCAGACCAATGTCCTACTCACTACACTATCATTATATGATAGAAGCAAAGAGCTTTTCAAAACTGATGTTTGTAAATTTTGCTGTGGTCTACATTTACAGCTTCACTAGCTCAGAGGATTCATTGAATGTTCACTTTTCATTGCATATTGTAAAAGAAAGACAAATAGTGCACTTTTTTCAATGGGCATAAAGGGGGCTGTGATATTCAGACTGCTGATATGGGAACATCATCATAACATAAGAAAAAAGTAATAAGTTATAACAACTCTTATTAAAAAGTTGTTTTTAATCTACCCTTCATTCTCCTCTAACTGTGACAAGTGATTTCTCGTGTTTACTTTTACTTAGTCCCACTGAATAGTTCTAATTGAGCCCCTGAATCATTTGGCATGGTATGCTGCAGAAAGCATCATGCTTGTTTGACACAGACAAATAAAAGAAACATTGTGTTAAAAAAATTGCGAGAAAGCTTAGAGTCCTCAGAACTAAGATATTCTCTTTACTGGAATTTTAGTTCGATGGAAATGTCAGCATTAAAATGTGGTTCTGTCTTTTTTGTAACAATGGAATGGAAAGTTTTGTATTTATTGTGTCCACTTCTTCTATAGCACACTTATTAAATCAGCAAGTAAAACAATTTTTTCTTCTACTTGCAAGCTCCAGAAACTTATTTTGGGTTTTCTTGGCAGGGAAACTGGGTTCTTCTTTACTCATACATCATCACTAGAAAGATATTCTAAGGGCAACAAGATTGTCTGCAACTCCACATTTGTACTTGTGGGGGCCACCCATGTAGACCTACTCAAGGCTAATGGGATTATATATATGTCAATGAAATCATAGCTTGGATTGCCACAAAAATATTTTAGGGCATAATTTGGCCTCTTGCTACTGGTGATGCTGCTTAATACCATGAAAGAACCCCTTTTGACTTCAGAGCTCAGGATGAATGAATTGCACTGGAAGTTAAGAGGAAAAAAGCATGGTATTCATCTGAGTAACTGATTACAGAGGTACAGTAGTTAGTGAGGTACAGTATGTTAGGAACTCTATAGTGCCACATTCAGTCACCAAGCCCCAATTTGGGAGGGGTCCCCAAAATAGGATTGATTACCCACGCCGCCCTAGCTCTTGAAGAATTTGTGGTGCTAGAAAGCAATGTGACTGGAAATGAGAAAAGCATTGGGGATTGGTTGGACTTTGGCAATCTTGAGAGAATGAATAGCTTAAAAAAAAAAAAAGTTTTCATACACTTTTTTGGCCTCTGTCACTCACATTCCCAATGGGTGACTCCACAGAAAAGCTATACTTAATCTATTTAAATCCCAGGCTTCCTCAGTGTGAAGATATTAATCACCACCCTCTAAATTGCATATGATAAAATGCAGCACACTTTGATTATGGGGAAAATTATTTTATCATATGCAATTTAGAGGATGGTGATTAATATCTTCACACTGAGGAAGTCTGGGATTTAAAACAGATTAAACTGTAGCTGCCCTTGATACATATTTTGCATTCACTTGCTACTAGAATTAATCAAAGTAAATTATCCTCACATTTTTACAAAGGATGTAATGAGGACTTGCTGTTAAATCTGTGCATGTGAACGTCTGAAAAGAACCTGCTGGTGAAGACACTGAGCAGATGGTAGATGAAGGAATAAAGACAATGGTTGGTGGTTGGTTGACCAGTTACATTGTGGTAGCTCCTAAATATCCCGTGGCCAGCATCCCCACTGCACTTCTTCCCTAACTTCTGTCATTGTGCTTGCTAGATGCAGCCTGATGGTAGCATATGTCATCTTTGCCCAAATTGTGGGAATGATATTGAAAGGCTGTGCATTTTTTAGATATTTCCATGAATTTACGCAACTAGCTGCATCATCAAATGTATCTTAAAAATGGAGATTAAATGAATGCAAAGAAGGTTTTTACTTGATCTTTGCTAGGTGAACGCTTCTTATAAGCTAGACATGTAACATTCATCTGTTATGGACATATAAGAGAAATTAATATCTTGTATCCTTTTAAAGTAATGCTCTTTCTCCATTTCTGATCGGTCCTGGGTATCCAGTCAGCAGTATTTGTTGCCTAGCTTCCCAGCACCCCTTGCTGTGCCTATGTACAGCTTTCAAAGATCAAACAACCAGGTCAGCTGTATGTCTCAATTGGTTTCCCTTCTTCTAGGGCCACCACCATATAACATTTTCCAATCACTTAAGTAGGCAGTCTGTGGTTTGGGCATTCATTATTTTCAAGAGACAGTTCACTGGGGCCTGAACAACTTATGATAATAGCTAGTCTTGTAAATACTGTAGAATGGGGTTTCTGCCCCATTCAGAAAGCTCGCTCCAAAGATGCTTAAATTTACATCCAATTTGTGTAGGCCTTGGGTTTTTAACACCCTTTGCTTTCATCAATAGTCCATCCAAACAATTTTTCCTTTTTTATAAATACAAAGTTATTGAGAACTTCTGTCTCAGGCCTAAAGTGATCATATTTTTATTTGTATTATATTATGCATTTATGCATAAATGGCATATTATGCGTAAATGGCTTCTACCCAAGGAAAACTAAAGAGGTTAAGAGAACTAACAGTAATAGACAACCAACATGCATACTGACAAGGAACTCGCCCAAATGTTAAGCTGTGTGACATAAAATAAACAAGATAAGGTTTTTTTAAAAATCCTATAAAATCAACACGCCACCTCCAAGAAATCCCAAACAGTGATGACTGGTTACTGATCTTTCATTTCCTTTCTCCCTCACTGTACTTACAGAATTCTGTGATCTGTGTATTTATCTTTTGGAAGGAAAACCAAGTAATTTTATTTTTATTAGGTCCCAAACTTGTGAGGACTTGAGTGCTATCAATATTCTATAGGCTTGCAAAATTTGAGGTGAAATTAATTCATCTGCAGTAAATCAGCACAAGGCCCATGAGCCATTTAAAAGCAGTTTATGTCCTATTTTGAGGACTTAGGTAAGATTTGTGTGCTTTTTGATGAGGGTATGAGGTGCGAAGTTGGAATGCGTTGCCTCATATATTATAATTTACTGTGGAGTGTAAACAAGATGCCTTTTAATCTATGTTAAACTGACTGAGTAACAACAAAAGGTAAAACCTGGGTTTAGACTTGATCAGCTTGATGTATGTTAAATGTTGCACCCTAAATCTTGCTCTAGAGGAGGCCTCCAATACTAAGCAGACATCTCTGCACAGAGTTTCACTTTATCCTTGATGACTGTAGTGTTATTATGAGTGGCAAGTGTACTGACTGACATTAGTGTTTTTTCACAACTGTTTCTAAGTGTCAGCTTCCAGGATGAATTTGCTGCATCTTGCAATGGATTTAAATGAAGATTGGTTTGATCCCTCTGCTTGCAGTGCAAGGGGAAATTATTTTAAGGGTCTCAGCCTCGTTGCCCACATGGAAACTACTGCACAGTTGGCAGTTTCTGTTCAGAAACATCCTATAAATTGAGGAGTTCAGGACTAAGGGGTACTAGTGGGACCCTGTGGGGAAGCCTGCATGGCACCTACCTAGCTTATCATAGAATCATAGAAAGTTAGGGTTGGAAGGGACCTAGGAGGTCACATCTAGTCCAACCCCCTGCTCAAGGTACGACCATCCCCAACTAGATCATCCAACCAAAAGCTTTTTCTAGCCAGGTTTTGAAAACCTCCAAGGATGGAGGTTCCACCACCTCTCTGGGTAACCTGTTCCAGTGTTTTACTGTCCTCCTAGTGAGAAAAGTCTTCCTAATATTTAACCTAAACTTCCCTTACTGCAGCTTCAGACTGTGGCTTATTGTTCTGTTATCCACCATGACAGAGAACAGTCTAGATCCCATCCTCCTTCAAACCTGACTTCAGGTAGTTGAAGGCTACTGTTAAATCCCTGCTCAGGCTCCTCTTCTCTAGACTAAATAAGCCCAGTTCCCTCAGTTTTTCCTCATAAGTCATGTGCCCCAGCTCCTGAACCATTTTTGTCACCCTCTGCTGGACTATCTCCAATTTGTCCACATCCTTTCTGTACTGGGGAGGCCCAAAATTGAACACAGTACTCCAGATGTGTCCTCCCCAGTACTGAACAGGGGAAATAATCACTTCCCTTGACCTACTGGCAACACAGCTACCAATGCAGCTCAGTATGCTGTTTCCCCATGAGAACACTGTGAGATACTAGATCAAAGGCTTTTTGGAAGTCTAGGTATACAGTGTTGACTTCCTCTCTCTTATCCAGGTAGCAAGTTACCTGGTCATAGGAGATGAGATTGGTAAGACAAGACCTACCCATGATGAAGCCATGCTGGCTGTTGTTTAGAATTGTACCTTCTGCAAGTCTATTACACACAGACTCCTTGATGAATTTTTCCAGGATTTTCCCTGGGTTAGAAGTTAGGCTAATTGGTCTATTGTTGCCTAGGTCCTCTATCCTCTCCTTCTTGGAGATAGGCACAACATTGTCCCTTTTCCAGTCTTCAGGTATCTCCCCTGAGCACCACAATTTTTGGAAAAGTTTCACCAGAGTTCCCATGTTGACTTCAGCCAACTCCTTCAGCTCTCTTAGATGAAGTTCATAGAATCATAAAAGTAGGGTCAGAAGGGACCTTGTAGATCTTGAAGTCCAACCCCCTGCTTGGGTAGGAGAGAAAACCGGGCTCAAATGACCCCAGCCAAGTAGATATCAAGCCTCCTCTTAAAAGCCCCTAGGGTAGGAGCCATCACTACTTCCCTTGGAAGTTGCTTCCAGATCCTAGCCACCCTGACTATGAAGCAGTGCCTTCAGATGTTGAGTCTAAACCTACTCTCTAACAACTTGTGGCCATTATTCCTTGTTACCCCGGGAGGCGCTAGGGGGAACAGGGTCTCTCCCAAACCCTGCTGGTCCCCCCTAGTGAGTTTATAGATGGCCACCAGGTCCCCCTCAACCTTCTCTTGTGAAGGCTGAACAGGTTCAGATACCTTAGCCTCTTGTTGTAGGGTCTGCCCTGCTGTCCCCAGATCATGCGGATGGCCCTCCTCTGGGCCCTCTCAATGTCTTCCACATCCCTCTTCAAGTTGGGTGCCCAGAACTGGACACAGTACTCCAGCTGTGGCCTGACCAGTGTCGCGTAGAGGGGGAGGATCACCTCCTTGGCCCTACTTGAGATGTATCTGTGGATGCACGATAAAGTCTGGTTAGCCCTGCTGACCGTGACCTTGCATTGTTGGCTCATGTTCATCTTGGAGTCATTATTGACTCCAAGATCCCTTTCTGCCTCCGTGCTCTCAAGAAGGGAGTTTCCCATCTTATAAGTGTGCTGCTGGTTACTACTGCCCAAGTGCAGCACCCT
>JAGPOW010003316.1:33912965-33976978 GCA_030014935.1 Caiman crocodilus
CTGCCTCCGTGCTCTCAAGAAGGGAGTTTCCCATCTTATAAGTGTGCTGCTGGTTACTACTGCCCAAGTGCAGCACCCTGCACTTGTCAGTATTGAAACTCATCCTGTTTTTGTTAGCCCACCCCTGCAACCTATCCAGGTCTTGCTGCAGTCTTTCCCTCCCTACTAGCGTACCTACCTCACCCCAAATTTTGCTATCATTAGCAAATTTAAACAGGTTGCTTTTCACTCCATCGTCCAAATGGCTGATAAAGAAATTGAATGGCAAGGACCAAGCCCTGGGGGACTCTGCTGCCCACTTCCCCCCAGATCAAATATGACTCGTCCACCACCACCCTCTGAGTACGACCCTCCAGCCAATTTGCAATCCATCTGACTGTGTAGGCATCAATGTCACAGTTACCTAGTTTTTTAATGAGGATGGGGTGGTCTACAGCGTCAAAGGCCTTGCTGAAGTCCAGAAAGACTACATCCATGGCAACACCTGCATCCAATGCTTTTGTGACCTGATCGTAAAAGACAATCAGGTTGGTCTGACATGATCTGCCACAAATGAAACCGCGCTGGTTGCCCTTGAGCATCATCCCCGATGCCAGCCCAATACAGATGTGCTCCTTGATGATCTTCTCGAAGAGTCTCCCCAGGATTGAGGTAAGACTGATGAGCCTATATTTACCCGTATCTTCCCTCCTCCCTTTTTTAAAGATGGAGACCACATTGACTATCTTACAATCATCTGGCATCTGGCCTGAGCACCATGAGCACTCATAAAGCCCTGTCAAGGGCCCTGCAATAATCCCTGCTAGCTCCCTCTCGGTGGGGGAGTCCCGGTCCCTGCACAAGAAAATGGAGGTGAAGAATTTGTTAAAGAGGTCTGCTTCCTCCTCTGGCACAACCACCAGATTGCCCAGCATATCTTGCAGGGACCCCATGTTTCCCAGTGCTTTCTTCATCCTCCCTGTATATTTGAAAAAGGACTTTTTATTATGTTGGATCTTGGATGCTAGTCCTAGCTCTATGTCTGCCTTAGCTTTCCTAAAAGCTCCCCTACAGGCCTGAGCAGTGGAGGTAGAATCCTCTTTGGAGATAGCCCCCCTTCCACCAGGTGTATGCCGCCTTTTTGGCAACCAGGCATTCCCAGACATCTTTGGTGAGCCGGGGGGCTTTTGAACACTCTTGCCCCCCTTGCTTCTTGTTGGGATTCATCACCCCTTGGGCCCTGAGTATAGTCTCCTTAAGCAACAACCACTCATCCAGTCCTGCTGACTTAAATGTCTAGTTTTTTTAACTGACCATGCAACAGCTCAATGCCAACAGTAGGAAGGTGGTCATTCCCACCATGCCCATTCTGAACCTTATCTAGTATGATTTTCCCCTTAGTCTGGTGAAATACTGAAGCAAAGTAGTCATTCAGGAGTTCAGTTTTCTCCTGAGTGTTGGTAACCAGCTGTCCTGAGTTGTTAAGCAATGGCCCCACAATTCCATTTGCTTTTCTCCTGTTCTCTACGTATCTAAAGAAGGACTTCTTAAAGCCCTTGATTTCTGTTGCTAGTTTAAACTCAGTCATCACCTTAGCATTTCTAATCTGCTCCCTACAAGTGTGGGCCATTGTTGTATAGTTCTCCTTGGGGACTGTCCCACAATTCCATTGTTTGTATGCCTTTTTTCTTTGTCAAGAGGACCATGATATCCCTGTTAAGCCCAGAGGGCTTACCAGCCCTTCTGCTACCTTTCCTCTGCATGGGAATGAACTTCTTTTGTGCTTCAAGGATGGTGTCCTTGAGGAACAACCACTCTTCATGTACTTCTTCTACCTTCAGTCCCTGATCTCCCAGCACTTCCCCTACTATTGCCCTGAGCCTGTTGAAATTCACTTTTTTGAAGTCCAGAACTTCAACCCTGCTAGCTGATTTGCCTGTCTTGTGATGAACAGTGAATGTGATGGTTTCATGGTCGCTGTTGCCCAGACACCCTCTATATTCAAGTTACTCACTAAATCATCTCCTTTAGCCAAGGCCAAGTCTAGAAAAGTGTTACCTCTGGTCAGCCCATGCACTTCCTGAGTCACGTAGAGCTCTTATCATCCAGTACCTCTCCTGATCACCATGAGTTGATGGCCAGTGGCTCTGCAATCACATCAGCCAACTCCCTCAGCACTCTCGTGTGCATCCCATTTGGCCCCATAGACTTGTACACATCCAGCTTTTCTAGGTAGTCCCTAACCTGTTCTTTCACTACTGAGGGCTGCTCATCTCCTCCCCAAACTGTACTGCCCACTGCTCCCCTGCAGTAGTTTGGGAGCTGTGAAGACTGAGGCAAAAAAGGGATTGAGCACTTCAGCTTTTTCTGCATCCTCTGTCACTGAATGGGGGAGGCAAGCCATTAAGGGACCCACACTTCCCCTCATCCTCTTCTTGCTACAGACATACTTATAGAAACCCTTCTTGTTACCCTTCACATCCCTTGCTAGCTACAAGTTTAAGCATGGCATGAAGCAGTCCATGGAACCTGTGTGGGCAGTTTCAGGATTCGGGCAACTGTGCCTATCTGATACCTAAAGCATTACCTTTTAATTCTCATGAGCCTCAAGGTTATGTCTAATATAGGAACTTACGGGGTAAAATGTAAGCAACAGAATTTCCTATACCATACTATGAACCAGGCATTCAGCTAGTATAAAACAGTATAATTGCACTGAAATAAATACATTTATAGTAGCTAAGGACCTGGACCTTATGTATAGGTATTTTTAAAACTAAAATCATTGTGTGACAATCCCTCCTGGAGCTAGCAATAGCATTTTCATTTCAAGATATTATACACTAAATTATTGTATAAGATGTTAGCTATTATCCCAGCTAGGCACCAATAATGATTATTTATTAGTTTAGAAATATGTTCTTTTCCATTTTGAAAAACACTGCTTTTCTCTGAGCCTGGACCTGCATTAAGGGTTCAGTTTACACATAAATCTAAGCCAAGCCAAAATACTTGAAATCACTTAGTATAATGGTTGCAAAAAAGCCTATCATGACAGTCTTTGAAAATGTAACACCTAAGCAGCAAGTGACTTCTCTTCTAACAAAAAACACCAAATTAAAAATCAAATGAGTGATATTGCAGTGAAAGTTTATTGTATTAGAGTTTCAATTATAAATTGTGATATTATTCAGTTTTACTTTCTCAGCTATTTCAAATCCCATTGTGCTAGGTTTGTATGGTATGTAATACATCAACTTGGATGTCCTTTATTGCTCTTGCAAAACAAGGAATCCTGAGTTTTAGAGAAACAAAAGCAATAATTTGGCAGTATTGTCACAATACACTGAGTTGGTACATAATAAACATTGTGGTTATGGCAATAGAATAACACAGAATCACTGGATATGAGAAACAAAGCATTATTTCAAATTGTGAAAGCCTTTTTTTTTTAAAGAAAGTTTAAAATGGCATTTCAAACCAAACACAAATAGCTAGAAAGAAAATTCAGTCAGCTGCAGCTAAACCTATTCTAAGAGTTACAATAGCTAGCACCTGATTTTCAATGGTGCATGATCAAGCCTTTAATGCAAAACTTACCAGGATGTACAGTGGGTGATTATATTATTACTGTATGGTGTAAATCAACATAGCTTCATTGACCTTCACTGGGCTATGCTGATTTACATCAGTTGATGATCTCTATAATACATAAATGCAGTAAGGGCATGTTTGGGAAACGCTGGGAGCCTTTACTCTAAACTACCTTTGCTGTTGAATCCAGAGCCAGCAAATCTTTTAAGCATATGCACATTTACCTTTATGCACTTTGGTAGTCCTCTCTCCTTCAGTGGGCCAGTACACAATACCTTGAAGGGTTAAAACTGAAGTATATTTACTAACGTGAATGGTATAGTTCATGTGGGTTTTTTATGTATATGGAGGTGTGGGGACTAGAGAAGAAAGTTTTTGGACAGAAGAAATGTCCCAAAGAAGTGTTTCTTGGCTAGAAATTTCTTGACCAAGTAGCACAGACCTATACCTTTCTCTTATTCTCTGCTCTGGCAGCATGACCGAATGGCATTTCACTCATTCTAAATGATCAATTTTGCCACCCAAGCAGAAACACAATGAGCTGATGCAGATGAATTTCAGGAGCATTTGAGGATCTCTCTGCCATGGAATGCTGCCTGATAGAGCTCGATACAGTGCACTGTCAGATATGAATTATACATTGACACTTCACTCCCACATCATTATACCTTTCATTCTGCTGTGTCAGCACAGGTAGGATTGATTCGCACATCATACACTGTAGCATTTGTAATGGGCAAAGGCTGGAAACATTTTCACAGTGAGAAAAAAGTACACAAATAAGTACACATTTGGTATAACCATTAGTGATTGGCCCTATAGTTTCTAATGAGACATGAAATATCTTCAAAACCTTTTGCTTTTACCAAAATATTTCCTATTTAGGGAATAATTCAGAAGTATGCACTGAGGGCCCGATGCAAAACACCTGCTGACATATGGTCTAGCAAGAGTAAGAAAACACTTTATGAATTTTGTATATATGGTTTTCCAGAACAGTTTTGTACCATCCTTACCAAACATTCAGAGGCATAATGTTAGATGTCTTGTTATACAGAATCACCTCAGCCATGCAGTAAATTAATAAGAAAAAAAATGTTGCATATCAGCAATGTCATTATAGCCTGTAGTATGATGGTTTATTTTTCAAAAAGGAATAAGTCCCTGTTTTGTGCTTGGAGGCATTGTACTCTTAAATCTGTCTCTACAACCTCATCTTCCTGCTGGAGAGAGAGAATCTAAGGTCTAGTTCAGGTACTTTGGAACAAAATATATGCATGTGATTTAAACAGGGTGGCATGACCACTTTGCTACAAGAATGGATTGAGCTGAAAAAGGTAATATCACAAAGATATTTGGATTGAATAACATCCATTACTTTTTACTTTCTTCCAGGAGAAAGACCAAAAGTTTCTATGTTAGGATGTCAGTTTAGACAGTCAAACACCCTGAGGCTGTATTGATTCAGTTTTTGCAGGTTAGTCTAAACTGCAGATATTGAACTGATAAGCAAATGAACACATATTAACTTTTGATACAGAACATGTAGCCACATGCCCACAGTGGCTGAAGCCAGAAGCCAAGGACACTAGAGCATCCCTGCCAGCCACTGCCAAAGGGGAGGGAAGGCAGAAGCCCTCCAAGATTTTTTCCCCTTCACTGCTAGAGCAGAGGAGGCATGGCCACACCCCAGCCTGTGGTCTGCCTGGGGGCAGGGGGGAAGGAAAGGTAGTGGTGTTGAATTCATAAAAGCTTATGAACAAGAATAGTTATTTCTCTGAAAAACTATAAACTGAAGAACTGTAAACAGAGCATGGGCTATGTGTTCACTTCCTCTTCTGCTGCACCTGAGGTCTCTGGAATTTGCAATCCAGAATCACAACAGCAGGATTGTGCAGGGTTGCTCACCACTTCCTCTTCCTGCTTCCAGGTTCCTCTGGGATTTGTAGTCTACAGTTACAACCAGCACTAAGCCAACAGGGTAGGGCAGTCCTGTACTCAGGGAAAGGTGAGTTTAACCCTCACTACCTAGGCCCAGACTCCAGCTAGGGTTTGCCTGGATGGGGCAGGTTGAGGGGAGCAGTGAACCAGCCTTCACTGCTCCAGCTGGGGAGCAGAGGGGTCGTGCCAGCCCTGCTCTCTGGAGCAGACAGCCTGGCCCAGCCCAGGGCTACAAAGCATTCTGGGATGCTGAGGGACTGTGATTTAACTTGAACCAGAAAGGGGTTTGGGACAGAAGTTTCATAAACTGGTTTGACCTAAATCAGTTAAGTCTGATACTACATTCAATCTGGTTTATCTTAAACCAGTTTTGGCCATTTTGAAACTGGTTTATGTACACTGGACAGTTTCTGATCACTTAAACCAATTTATGTGTAACTTCTGTCCCCAGCCTTATTGTTTTGGAGATTAATTCATTAGTTTGGGCTGCAGTGCCTTTGAAATACCTTCTTGGAAATGCTGTGATCCTTACCTATGCCTATTCATTCAAGGCACTCCTGAGAGTGAGATGATATTTTTCCATGTATCTCTGTCCATGTAGACATTCACAGGCACAATGAAAGAATGTGAGTAAAAGAATGATTAATGAATTCTATCCCTGAGAATATCTTTAATGGAATCATGCTAATGACTCCATAGTAGTAGCTTTGACTTATTCCCAAAAATCCTTTATTGGTTCCCTTTCACTTCTAATCATGTCACTTTTCATCATGTCACTTTACCCCTTCACCATGTCACTTTTCATCTAACAATTTCATGCTTAATCTCGGGACAAAAATGTTTTGTTTTTTTGGTAAAGTGGTCAGAAACTCTCCCCAAGGTAGAAGGAAGATTTCTGTGGGCTTTGGATCAATATAAAGTAGTTGATAATTCTAAAAAGCATCAATATTTTTAATCTACTTAAAAGTCAAGTTATCACTTTTTCTGTTAACTGCAATCAGATTGAGAGGTGCCCAATGTAGGTCAAACTTGTTCCTTTTGTACATCAATGTTTTTTACACTTGGATTATTATATATTTTAATAACTAGTAGAAAGTTGCTTACTATTAAAAACAAGTATAATACAAAATTGATCCGTTGCTACAAAAATATTGTTTGCACTGAGGATACATATAATCCAACATTTTCAAATGTCTATTAGTGTGGGATATTAAAAGAAATGGGAACCTCTGTGTAAAGGAAAGTTGCTACTTTGTACATTTCACTTTACCGTTTGTACAGTAAATTAACAAAGTAAGGAAATAGTTCCATGTTCACATTTTTATACAAATATAAGAGGCAGGTCAAGTATGTATCCCACTCATCTTGTTAGTATTCTTTTACAGGAAGAAATACAATGAAGAAAATAACATTTCAGTCACCTATTTTATCTTTTCCTCAAAAATACATACAGCAGGATTCTTACAAATTTCATATCACTGCTTAGAGACTGCAGAGAGAATAGAGAAGTGCAAACAAGCTAAATCCAATTCAGCAATATTCTCCTATTGGCTTTGCAAGCCAATCACCTTGAAAAAACAAGAGTATTGGTATGTTAATGAATAGCTTAAACAGAGCTACCCTTATTTTTATCAAGCTCAACATTGTTGTAGTCTTCAGGTGTAACAAAATATGGTACTACAACTATGACTATATTATAATCTTGAATTATATTGGTCATATTTTCCACACATGAACCTTAATGGTAGCATTGGTTGACAATTTTTAATAGTATGTTTTTCTGTCTGAAATAATTAGCTTCATCAAAACCAAATTTCCCAAAGGAACATATCTATTTTGGTAATATTTCAGTAGTAAAAATAGAACCAAAGTATTTTGGAAAGAAGTCTCTTGAGTTTTCTTTTTTAATTGACTTTTTTTGTCTAAAAGACTTCTTTATATTTGAAAAAATAAAACATTTTAAAGATGTCATATCTAACCAGTATTTCAGTTTTGCCAAAACAGAATTTTGAATATCTTTTGGTTTTATTCTGATTCCAGGAGAGGGGGGCGGGAATTGAAAATACAGAATTTTTCATATACTTACTCATGTCTTTAAATTAAATTAAATCAATTGTAACAAGTTTTCCCAGCTCTTCAAGCTTGGATTGTTCTGAAACCACTAAATTTGACATTGTTCCCACCAGTCCTTTGCTGTACTGCAACAAAAAGCAAGGCTCCATTCCATTTCAATACAGAGTAACTGAAGTTACTCACGAGGAGTCACAGGTGAACCAAATGAAAAAGCATTACACTGCTTTCTATACTATGTTAGTACAAGAATGAACTTGATTGAAAGGGGTTACTCTGACAGCACAAAGCATGAACAGCTCTATTCTCAGTTTGGTCTCAGATACACTCTGGAAATATAAGCATGGTTTTAAGTGAGTGTAATTTAGCTATGTTCATGATAATGTTCTTTTTTACTGTTATAGAGGTGTTAAAGGTCTTGCTGTAAATGAGACTTTGACTTAAAAATATACATGCCCAGAGAATACAACATGAAAAGAAAACAAACTTCTTTGGAACTCTTTACCCTTATGTTTGACTTTTTAAATTATGTTTTCTTTGCAGTAATATGGACTGTAGACCTGATAATACTCCCATCACAGTCAGTAATCTTTTTCAGTGAGGCAGGATTGGACTCTCCTGCTTTGCATTTAAAAATAACACTACGGGGGAACTCCTTGGTATTGGCAAATGAAGGTCCATCATTTTTTCATGGACTGTAACCCAAACTGTATAACGTGATGCATGAAGTATTGCTAGGTTTGTTTGCTCTAGCAGGAAAATTCATTGTGTGCATGTCATACATTTGAGAAATTCTTCACATCTGTTTCCCTGAGCCAGAAGAAAATTCAAGGAAATGTAAAATCTCTTCATATCTGAGTTGATCCTCTGGGCCCATGCCCATCCTAGTTTTATTTCCACAAGAATACATTAGGTTGTTAATAGAGGGTAAAAAGAGATACAGGCCACTGACAGATGTTCATTTAAAGGTGTGATGGGATCTGATCCCCAATCCCAACAGCCATTCTTTCTGCTGTGCCACATGTCGTGGCAGGATGCACGATTTAGGGATCAAGGATCAGATCCAGGGTGGCAGACAACCAGGTGATTTTTATCTGACTCCAGGGACTGCATGGGCTCTTGTTTGACCCAGCCAACAATCAGATGATCATCCGCCAACTCCATGAACCACCCTGGGGCTGATTACTAACCCTGGTGCATTCCTAACCCCGCCACACTTTTAATTTAAGGCATAATGGACACTGGGCACAATACCACTGCTTATCTTTTCTGTAATATTTTTGTGGCTGGTTTCCCTCTGTGATGTCATTAATTCCCTGAATGTGAAGCCAGGTTACTATTTGCAACACAATTAACAAAGTAGTCATGTCTTAAATGTAACAACTGCCAGAGGCCAGAGTTTACATGGGCCTTGAATATACTGTACTTGGAACTTGATTTCCTGAAAGTGTGGGTAGCTGGGCAAGAAACTCTCTCTTCCAGCTAGGCTGAGGTTGAATAACATTGATTCAGGACAATTGAGCTTATTACCTGACTTTACCCACACAGTTCAGAATTCCAGGAAGAACATAAGCTCCATTGTTTTTGATGGAGTTTAAGTATACGTTCACACCCTTTCTGGAATAAGGATTATTTCCTGAATTGGAGCCTAGAAGAGAGTTAAGAGCTGAGAGGTGGAATTACAGGTATTGAGAGGCCAATGCAGTATAGAAGGCAGAGGAGGAAGCTTTACAATGTAGATTGATGGTAATTAAACCGCTCATGAGCCACCCGTTGCTTTGCCATACTTCAGCATACTTCAGATTCCCTTTAAAGGGTTGTATGTGTTCAGAGTATGGGAAAGAAAGGGAAAGCACAATTACATTGTTTCTTAATTATCTTTATCATCTAAACTGTTCTGAATGTAACAAAATTACATTTCTGGGAATAAATACAGAAGATGCTTCAAGAAGCTTGCTTTACTGTTTCTCCAAGCATTCATGCTGATAGTGAAAAGGTAAGTCTGAATTCCTGCAAGGGTTCTTTTTATAGTTAACCCGTCATCTGGGTAATTTAAATTCTGGACTCAAGCTTTCTTCCAGTCATACATAATTTTGTACTGATACTTATGTGAATGGTATAAAATATTTTTGCTATTTGCTTTGTTCATTCCAAGAGTGAGGAGAATCTCTGTGCCAATAAACTGGGGGTGAATTGTCTTTTTTATCAAAAAAAGAATATTTAGTGGACCACCATTCTTTTTCTACTGACTCTGCTTGCTATGTATTTGGGCAGTCTTTTCCATGTGTGCAAATTAAAGTAAAACAGTACCAAGTCAGAAGGACCCGTCTACACAAATAACTCCAGTGGAGAATCAGGTCTTATTCTGTTTCATCTGTACAGTTTTGCTCTGCATGCACCATTTTGGCAAGAGAAAGAAATCTATTAATATCCTAAGTGTTTAGTTCAGTGATCAGAACTTTATTAAATGTCATTTGGCTGCCAACAGACTGAACCCACCAGAATTGAATAGCAGCATGGTCAGGGGGAAGGCAGCACATGGGAGAAAGAAGAGGAGGCTAAACAGGCAGGAAGTGGGTGAACAGATCCAACAGCAAGGCACTTCAAAGTGCCTGTTGTTTGTACTGGCCCTGGGTGTCAAACTGGCTAAGGTTGGGGCTGACAATGCCTGGAGATTGGCCTGGAGGTAATCATGTTACGTGATTGTGATCTGGGGAGTTTCATGCTCATCCCAAACATTGTGCATCCTGCCATCCCCATCTGGCATTCAGTCTTTGCAATGGGGAGAAAATTGCAGAACATGCGGTGTTTGCAATGGGGCGTAAGATTCCTCCGATCCCAACTGTACTATTGTTTTCATGTCTGCTAGGGGCCCCAGAGAGAGAGCCTAATGGGGCATGCCCAGTTGACATGCTCTGAGGTAGATATATGTCTTGACATGCAGAGGAGTGTCACAGCATGTTTCATTGTGGTGCAATGTGAGGTCCTTTGATGGCATAGATTTATTGTACACATTTTGCTTTAAAATATGCATCCTGAGTCTTATACATTAGAAAGACAGCCTTATATTGGTAAGGGATAATTGGCTAGCAGCTAAATGAGTGTAATTATACTATGCTGTAAATGCTACTGCCTGTCCCAAAGCAAAATTCATTCCTTAAAATGGATTGCACATTTGGAACAGAATTGGGTGCTTCTTACCCGCAGTGTAATACCAATATATGCCAATTGTGCCATTATCTCTGAAAGCTGAGCAAGCTATAGGTTTTGCTGGTGAAGAGAGAGTGTTTAGAAAAATGTGCCAAACTTAGTACACTGCTCTTTGGCTGTGTATAGACTTTCAGGGAGGTTGGATCAAGTTAAAAATAGCCACCTAATCTAAGGTAAGTTGAGAAGAGGAGATTGGGGGGCAGAGGGGAGGGGAGATCAAGTGGGCAAGCAGGCCATGGAATGGATCAGGAGGTCCACAGGGAGGGTGAGGGGGCAAGTAGGATCTGGGGGCAGGCTGGGGCTACAGAGGAGTTGCTGGAGTCCAAGAGTCTTTGGCGGGATAAGGGTTGCTGGTGAAGTCCACAATGTGGGGAGGGCTTAGGGGATGGGGGATTCTCCCCTCAACTTATGGGACCAGGGTCTATTTCTCTCTTGCTACAGAAGGGAGGAGGCAGACTAATGTCTTGAAGTTGCAGTAACAGAAGTTTAGACTGGATTTCAGAAAAAACTTCTTCATTGTTAGAATAGTGAGGCAGTGAAATAGACTGCCAAGGGAAGTTGTGGACTGAAGGTCTTCAGGATGAAGTTGGACAGTCACTGGTGATGGTTGGTCTAGGCATAGCTATGCCTTTGTTCTAACATGGGTATTTCCCAAGCTTCACCATTTTTAACACAATCTAACCTCCACCTAACCCCCCCTGTACACAACCTTCGAGACCAAAATAGCATGCTCTACCAGCAGAAGTTAAAAGTGCTTAAAATAATGCTTCATTTATAAAGTACACTTAATATATGTGAGCAAGATTACAACAATAATGTTCAGATTTTGACGGAGTGCTCTGGATACATCAATACTTGCCAGAACTGATGTGTCTTACAGAAACTGACATTATTTCATACATAACTGAGGCTGTTTTCATAGGCTAGTTACAGAGTAAAAGAAAGACCAATTTTTAATTATATCTGTTGGCCACATTAGGAAACGCAAAAACTTTCTCTGACAAGCCTGGCCTAGAACAAGTTACTTGAACAAGAATTCTCAGATGAAGAAGAAAGTGTATAGGTAATGGATGAAAAGGGGAAAGGCAATTGAATTTATGGGGCAAGATTCTGACTTAACTTAGATCCCTTATAAAATTCATCTTTATGCCAAGGAGGTGGAATTGTGAATGGGAGGGAGGCCTCTACTCACAGGCGGTAGGTACAAATACTGACTGTATTTGAAGCTGCACAGCACATCCCCACTGGAAGAATTCCTGGCTCTGCCCCTTTCCCCCCCAGTACCCTATGCCCTGATATATCTTAATACCATATCTTAATGCTCTGAAAGCATTTTACAGTTGTTCTAAAACACTGTGCATCTCAATGGTGCTGCTGCAAGACTACGGATGATTACTCTTGTCCTTTTGCTGGGGAATGATTTTAAGGGAATCCGATCTCCTTCACTGTCTTGGAATGCGTTCTCTCCCAAAAGAATGGTGGAGCACAGCAACCAATAGAAATGCATATTACCAGTTGACAGCTTTTAATCCGCATTGTCAGCTGAGGCTGATGGGCCCTACTTAAGTCAAACATGACATTTTGCCTAGGATTTGGCCCTTCTGACTGTAGAAGTCTCAGAAAATGGAAAATTGTGCCTCACTCAAAGTGTATGAAGAACCTAGTGATCAGAGAAAGTTTTTTGCCTTGTTGAGTCCACTGCTAGGGTTTGGGGGAATAAGCTGCCCATAGGTCACTCAGAAGGCAGGGCAGAGTAGCACTTTGGAGACTAACTGGTTCAAAGAGGCATAAGTTTTCATAGGTGACAGCCCAATTTGTCAGAAAGCTCATGATTCTCTGAACCTACTTAGTCTTTAAGGGCACCTATACACGTGCCTGATACATGCGCCTGTTCCAATGCATTCTGATTAAAGTACTTCAGAGTAAACTTAATTAACTGAGTCTGCTAGGGTGTAGTAGTTAGCACACTCCAGCAGCCTCAGCACCACACGTATTCAGCATCCCTGCACTTCAAAATGGTGGCTGGGACATTCTAACTAAAGCTCAACAAACAAGCATTAGGTAAAGTTGCCCTCCTCCTCCCCCCCAGGCATTTTGAAGTGCAGAACACTGAATACATGTGACACTGAAGGCACTTTAGTTACAGTGGCTCCTGAGAGCTGATCTAATTAAAGCCTCTCCCCCATCCTGGAGCACATATACAGACGCCCTAAGGTGCTACCCTGCCCTGCCTTTTGCCTGACTTCAGACTAACATGACTAACTACCTCTCCCAGCTCAATGTGTGATTGCTTCAGAACAATCCAACTTCTAAGCAGCTGGGGCCATGCACCATGTGCGCTGCGCTGCACTGTGTGCCCTCACAGGTGCTTCCTGTCCCTCTTAACTGTGTATCTGCATGGCTCTGGACTCACCCACCACTCCCTGCGCCATGTGTCACACTGCCTCACCCTGAGGGACAGGAGGTGGCATGGGGGCCAGGGAGCAGCAGCTGGAGGAGGGAAGGCGAGCCCAGGGACCCCAACTGCTGTTGCAGCCAGCGCAATGGTGGGAGTGGCAGCTGGGCAAGAGCCCAAGGGCCACAGTATAGCCCCTCATGGGCTGCCAGTTGGACAAACTTATCTTACCTTATTCCCAGGGATCCTGGTTTTCTCTGATTTAAAAAAATTCCCAATTTTCAGCTATAAAAAACCAAACCAAAATCCACATTTTTCTGTGATTAAACTGAAGCATCACTGTACATATAAACATATCTATCTATATCTAGATAAATATAGATAGATATATCTATATAGAGATATATAGACCCTATCTATAAATAGATAGATACATAGATAGTGGTGTTTCAGTTTAATCACAGAAAAATGTGGATTTTAGGTTACTTTTTTAAACCAGAAATTGGGAATTTTTTTTAAATCAGAGAAAACCCGGACGTCTACTTATTACTAGAGATCTACCCAAATCGAGAAGGCAGGTGGCCAATTTTCATGACCTTATTGTGGTGGGTCCCCCACCCCATGCCTCTGATTGACAAAGGGGGCCCCAGTGGCGCTAACTCTCATTGCTGATTGGTTGAGAGAGCTGTACATTTTATGGCTCCACCTACCCCTCATTGCTGATTTGCTGAGGGCTGTCCATCATGCAGCCCTGCCCCTCACTGCTGATTGGTAGAGAGGGGTGGGGCTGCACAACAGACAGTCCTCAACCAAGCAGTGGGGTGGAGTGGGGTGGGGGCAGCAGCCATCTTGCCTGCTCCCCTCTGTGCCAGCAACCTCACTGCCCCACTGTGCCCCTGGCAGGCTTCATGGCCAGGCTGCAGCAGCCATGAGGACTGCTGGTTGTTTTTTGCAGATTTCAATAACAAGGATAGTGCCACAAAATCATAAATTATGTAGGTCCCTTTTTATACTTTAGATTTGCTATAAAGGGTTATATGTGTTCTGAGTACAAGAAAGAAAAGAAAAACACAAAAATGCATTACAGTTTTTTAACTTTTTATCCAAATTGTTTAAACTCCTTGTTTAAGGAAGGAGAGACAAGTATATGAAACATTTTACCCATTTTTTGGCTTAAAGTCAAATGCTTTATCAAAGAATTGCACTGTGATTGGCACTTATTGGTAGCTCTCAGTTTGAACTGGTTCTTGTGGCATTTTCCATATTTCTGAGAGCAAGAAAAGAAATCATAGAGAACCAGGGCTGGAAGGGACCTCCATAGATCATCTAGTCCAGCTCTCTGCATGAGGCAGAAAACACTAAGAATCCTTACTGCTCATGTAAGCAGCTGCTTTTCATAAGCTTTCATACCCTTGATGTTAACAAATGACCCCTGTCAAATTTTCCTATAAACTTCCTTTGTGATGAGTTGAACTCCTGAAGCTGATCCAGTCTCTGTGAAAATTCCTTGTTAGATTTTTTTTTATCACATACATTGGGGTTTGATTTCTGATTTTCCTTGATTCAAGAGCCAGAATGTATGAAATGATAAGGTAACAGACTGTTGTCCAAAGAACAGTTCCCATGTTCTTTCCTGTGTAAACCAAGTATTCCACAAATTCCCTACTCTTGTAGGGAATCAATCATAGACCAGAGAAATGCCTATGCCTAGGTATGCTATTTATATTTATGAAAAAAACTGCCCAGTATATAAGAACGGCTTCAGATTTATGTTCTCTTCTAACTACATAAAAAAAAGGAAAAGCATTCACATAGCAGGTGAAGTTTTACAACCATGCAATCTTTTAACATTTAGGAAGCTGGCATTACGTCAACTATTGACCCACCTTGACTGTCATTTGTCAGCTAAAATCACCACTGCCTATTCTCACATGGCCTCCAAAATAGGTATAAATAAACACTTACGGCTTTTCTGTACAACTGTTTTAAAATATTCAGGAAGCAGTAGAACATGAGCGTTGTTTGTTGCCATTCCTTTATTTATCTTAACCCTATTAATGGAGTACATAATTGCCAAAATTATTTTATTCATTCTTAAAGTCATTGGAAAGAACGCATGCAAAGCTGGTAAACTTCAAATGCGACCTAACCTTTTTCATCATATTATCATACTTGCAAAATCTGTTTACTTGTCTGTCTTCGACTTTTAGCAATCAACAAATGTCAATGCTTTCCCCTCCCTTTTCCTCCCTTCCCCATAATATCAGTGCAGACAGACCAGAACATATGTGCCAGCCCATAATGCTACAATAACAATTCAGGTCTTAAGAAATATACTTGGATTGTTTGCTTTTCAGAGTTTGATTACAGATTTAAACCAGTTTCTGCTCACTTATACTGGTTTATGTGTAATTTCTGTCCCTAGCCTAAGAACCTAAGTCCTGTCTGTCTTACTCATGTAAGAAGTCCTGTTCAAATCAAATAGTTTCAAGTTCACCACAGTTCACAGCTCTGTATATTAGGGAAGCCCTGCACAGGGTAAAATTTCATCCTTTGCAAAGAGATCCTTATGGAACCACATTAGGCTTCAAAACAGTGTTAAAGATGTGTTTAAATTAGTCTAGGCCTTGTTTCATTCTGCTGCAGATATGAATTTCTGCCCTTACCATAAAGCCTGAATAGGATTTAAATGGCTTAAGGGACTTGAAATGGGTCCTTTGCACAAAGTGAAATGTCAGCCCACCTGAATAAATATGGCAAGTGAGATACAGTCCCCAAATAGATTATCTAAATTAGGAAATATATTTACATTTCTCTAAGTATTTTTACTGAAACCTTTCTTGATGATTTTGCTGTTGTGCATGAAACTACTTCTGGACCTGAAAAAATGTGACCTGATCTGATCAAACAGATCTGATCAAAATTGGATACATTATATATCTGTGAAATCCTTCTCATCTGTACAAGTGCATGTAAACACATAAAACAAAAATAAATGCAAAAAAATCAGATTTTTTTGTTTAGGGGGAAAGGTCATAAGATCATTTTAATGGATAAGAGTGAAGTATTTAAATAAAGACTATTTGGAGGAGGAAGGGTTAAGGAATACAGCTCAGATTTGGTAACTTCTTCAGCCTTCACTACCATTAATTTAAACCTATCAGTTAGGATGGACCAGTTCTCCTCAGCAAGCCATGCCTTTAAAACTGGGTGATAAAGGAAGAAACTGCCCAGGGAAGAAAATGTCAATCTGTAGGACAGCAGGAGCTTCGTGGGATTAAAGTAACATGCAGTCCTTTCTGTGGGTTCTGAACAAACCTTCAGAAAAATACGTGACAAGGAATTACACATTCTGTGAAGCAGGAGAGTCCAAGAGATGGTAAGAAGAAAATGTCACTTTTTCAAAGAGATGAGGAACAATATCCTGTACTGCTGCATAACCAGGGAGGCTCAAATGGGACTGGATGATCCCATAGCACAGGGTGGCCAAACAGATAGGATAGGGAGTAGAAAGCAGAGCATCAGATTGAGCAGGGAGCACAGAGAAGGGAGCAGAAAGCAGGCCTGATCAGGCAGGGGAAGGGGATCACAGTAGCACTAGCAGAGAGTGTAGGACTTGTGGCATGTCTGCCAAAAACGGTTCAACTGTACTATCATAGCATGAACAGGGAATCACATAGAATGGGCCAGATTCTGTCTGGCTGAGCGTACCCTATGGTACCCGGCATTAGCTAGAATACAGTGTATTTCAACAGCCCTCTCCAGATTTGTTAGGAGACCATGACTGTGACTGCTCCAAACCACCCAGGCACTTCAATATTTTGTAATTCTTTTATGATGCCTTCATTCACTATAGCCTCTATTGTAAAAAGTGCAGAGTGGGCCCAGAATTGTTAGTGTGATGTCTGAGATATGTAGTGTCCTGGATGTGAAACTACATTTCCTATCATATTTTTTATCATAAATCTCACTTATGCTTATTAGTTTCAATGTTCAAGTTTGTTTATTTTAGCGATCATTTTATGAACCAAAACAGTTTTGAAGCTGAGTTACACAGTTCGTCTTCACAGTCTTATTCATGATTACCTTTTTCCTTTTACCTCATTTATAGTAGACTTTTTCCTTTACAAGTAAACACGGGGAGATGAATTGTAGTCTTTCCTCTTAGATGCCTTATTATTCTATTTTCTAGTATTCTAATTAACCCAAGAGGTTTAAAAAAAATAAAATCCTTCTTTTTCTTTGGGCTTCATTTACCTTCTACAGGACAAAAACCTCTGAGAAATTGTTTCTATTGTTACCAGTTCCCATTATAACAGACAAAGCTGAAGAGTCTAAATCTTATCTACTAAATTAGTCTTGAGTCTCCAGAGGATTCTTTTTTTCCTGGGTCTTCATCCCATCTCTGTTTTATAGCAGCTGCACTTCCTGCTCTGTTCTCTTTACTATTCTTCCCTGTGGTGTTCATTCATGACCCTCCTACCTGTATGTTTGCTTTTCCATTTGCTAGCTTTCTTATCTAACTCTATCACAGCCTGCTTGCAATTTTTCATACTTTTTCACTGCTTTTTCTATTGCTTTTGTCAGTGTTCGTATTTTAAATTCACATTTCATCCTTGAGGGATCAGCTGTTGGAATAATATTGATGAAGTGCTGTAAAGTTTATAACATTACTTCCCTTAAAAAGCATTTGTTTCAAGGGGGTACTACAACAGCTCCATAGAATGTCATTCTTGAAATGAGACTCGCTAAACATGATCAGTTTGCATGAACGGTTCAAAAACTTTTTATTATCTTAGATGTTTGAAACTCAAAAATATAAAGCTTAAGAATGTAGATCCAGAGCCCTCCTCAGATAGCGAACCCAGTCCTCTGCCTTTTTAAGCAATCACTTAATAGATTTCATAGATTTTTAGGGTCAGAAGGGACCTTAGTAGATCATTGAGCCTGACCCCCTGCCCTGGGCAGAAAAGAGTGCTGGGGTCAGATGACCTCAGCTAGGTGTTTGTCTAGTCTCCTGTTAAAGACCTTCAAGGTAGGGGAAAGCACCACCTCCCTTGGAATCCCATTCCAGATTTTGGCAACCCTCGCTGTAAAGAAAGTTTTCCTAATGTCTAATCTATATCTGCTCTCTGTCCCTTTATGGCTGTTGTTCCTAGTAACTCCAAGGGGAGCCCTGGTAAACAGAGTGTTCCCTATTCCTTGCTGTTCCCCTGCCCTGATGAATTTGTAGATGGCCCCAAGATCCCCGCCCAGCCTCCTTTTTCTGAGGCTAAAGAGATTCAGGTCCCTCAATCTCTCCTCATAGGATCTTACCTGCAGGCCCTTAACCATACATATGAGTAGCCCTTCTCTGGACCCTCTCAAGGTTATTCACATCCCTCTTGAAGTGTGGTGCCTAGAACTGGATGCAGTACTCCATCTGCAGTCTTACCAATGCTGCATAGAGGGGAAGTATTGCCTCCTTAGACCTGTTCATGATGCGCCTTCTAATGCATGAAAGAGTGCGGTTGGCTTTACTTATCGCTTTATTACATTGACAACTCATCTTCATTTTGGAGTTGACTATGACTCCAAGATCCCTTTCTGCTGCTGTGCTGCTTAGAAAGTCACCTCCCAGTCCATAAGTGTGTTTCTGATTCTTTCTCTCTAAATGCAGCACTTTGCACTTATCTTTGTTAAACTGCATCCTGTTCTGATCTGCCCACTTTCTCAATCTGTCCAAATCCTCCTAAATCCACTCCCTGACCTCCAGTGTGTTTACTTTGCCCCGTAAGTTGGTGTCGTCGGCAAATTTGGACCAAGTGCTTTTCATACTCTCATCTAAGTCACTGATGAAGATATTGAACAGGACTGGAACAGTTGTCCCAAGGAACAAACCTTGGGAAACTCCACTGCCCACATTTTTCCAGGCTGAAAATAACCCATCCACTGCCACCCTCTGGGTACGTCCCATAAACCAATTCTTCACCCCACCTAACCATGTAATAATCTGCATCACAACTACTTAATTTATTTGTAAGAATGGGATGTGACACTGTATAAAAGGCCTTTTAAAAATCGAAGTAGATGACATCTAACTCAACTCCTGCATCTAAGCAATTTGTGACCTGGTCATAAAAAGAAACAAGGTTAGTCAGGCAGGATCTACCTGCTATGAAGCCACGCAGGTTGCCCTTCAGCATTATTTTTCCCACCGGACTCCCACAAATGTGATTCTTAATAATTGTTTCAAAGGTTTTCCCAAGGATAGAGGTGAGACTAACTGGCCTATTGTTACCCGGGTCCTCCTTCCTCCTCTTCTTGAAAATAGGGACCACATTGGCCCTTTATGGTCTTCTGGGACCTGTCCTGAGCACCATAAGCGCTCAGACAACCATGCCAGTGGTTCTGCTATGACACCGGCCAATTCCTTCAGCACCCTTGGATGAAGATCATAAAGGTCTGCTGACTTAAACATGTCCAGCCCCTCCAAATGCCCCTTCACTAGGTGCTCAGTGCTAACTGTTGGTGGATTGGAGAACCTCTTGTGCCTGTCTTTTGTCCTTTTGGGAGATATGTCTTTATCCGTGCTTAGAAATAAAGATGCAAAGGACTCATTTAGGAGCTCAGGTTTATCCCTCCTATCTGTTACCAGTTGCCCTAGTCTGTCCTGTAGAGGTCCTATGTTACCATGTGCCTTCGTTGTGCTCCATATGCACCTAAAGAAGGACTTTTTGTTGTCTTTAATTTTTCTTCCCAGCCTGAATTCCATGTCTGCTTTGGCCTTCCTCACTGCTTCCCTGCAAGTGCGAGCCAAGAAGATATACTCCTCCTTGATGGCTACCCCTGCTTCCACAGTCTATATACCTCTCTTTTCCCACCTAGGCTCTCCTGGATTTCCCTGTTCAGCCAAGAGGGTTTCTTGGCTCTTTTGCCTTCCTTTATGTGCACTGATATGGTCTCTTTTGGTGCCTGAAGGATCATTCCCTTGAGGAACATCCACCCTTCCTGGACTCCCATCTCACCAATGTTCTTGCCCTTTGGTGCCTTACTTACTAATCTCTTGAGCTCATTGAAGTTAGCCTTTCTGAAGTCTAGCACTTCTGCCCTACTAGTTATCTTTCCCACTATTCACCAGATAGTGAATTCTAACATTTGGTGGTCACTATCCCTTGGGTTACCCTGTATCTGCAGATCACCCACCAGGCCGTCCCCTGTAGCAAGCACCAGGTCCACTAAGGCATTTCCCCTAGTGGGACCGTATACCTCCTGCATTAGGTAGATTCCCCAAGGATTCCTCCATACCCAAGAATTCCCCAAAATTTCTGCTTCAAACCCTCACACACAGCAATACCAGAATGCTGACTATAATCCTTGCTTGAAAAATGAAGAGAGGCTGGAATGACCTCCTTAGGGCACAAAGGTCTGGGACATGTCTGTGGAGACACTGAGCTGCCCATACAAGTATGTCCCTCTCAGCCTTTCTGCTTTAATCTAAGGGAAAGGCATTTGCCAGTACATGTTGAACCAGTTTGGCTGCAGGTGTTGCTGGAGAAACACTAAGAGTACCTTATAGTGGGGGTGATCAGTCCCTAGCCCAGGAGCCAGATCCGGTCCCCCATGCTGTGTCATCTGGCCTGTGGAGCTCCCTATTGGTCTGTGAGGAGCACCATGGCCTTGTACATTAGCTTGGATGCATGGGGACAGGCAAGGGTGGCACAGGACCCCAGGGCCTGATCCCAGCACATGGGGCTGGGTTGAGGCAGAGCAGGGCCCCAGAGTCTCATCCTGATGCACAGTGGCCAGGCAGAAGCCACACAGAGCCTCAGGGCCCAATCCTGGCACATGGGAGCCATCCAAAGCTGTGTGGGCCTGATCCCAATGCATTGGTCTTATCCAGGTTTCAGACTGGCCCTACACCATTCATCTAGCCTATGGGACCAAAACACTGAGCACCACTGCCTCACAACATGCCACAGATAAAAGCAAGGGAAATGAGGGTACTGCTAATACCATATTTCTGTAATGATAGAGAAATATATATGTTTTGGGGGGATTTGTGCTCAGAAAATCTTAGGAAAAGGACCATACCTGTGCTGTAGGAAGGCACAAATCCCTATAGTCCTTGCCTATGTGACAAAGGTAGGGGGAAATTTTCACATTTGGTTTTGTGACAGTGCAGATTCATTTGTATGGCTTTATGGAAAGCTCATACAACATTATTCATGAATGCTGCTGTATATTGTAGAATGTCATAATTCAGTGTTTCTTGTTTTGGTACTGGGACAGCTGGGATTTGTTGGGCTATCACAGAAGGATAAATGCCAAATTAAATATTTGGTATGGAAGCATAATGTGAACACAAGTCCAGTGTGGAAAAAGGCAAAGTCCAAATGATGAAGCATGCATACAAATGGTGCATCTTTCAAACACTCATATAAGGCCCTGGGGATGTTGTAAGGTACTTACTGTCAAATAGTCTACAAGTTCTGTTATACATAGGATGAAAAATCTCTCATCCTAGGACATTACTAACACTGCCAAACGAATGCAGAAGGGGCAAATACCTTATAATTGGGACTGGTGTTCTGAAGCCTGATTTTAGTAGTGCCAAGTCAGAAAAGATGCCCAGTAGAGCATGAGGATTTGCTTCTTTTTCATGTAAGATGTCCTACCATATAAAAGCCTATGTTTATTATGGACTCTGAATTAAGTAACTTCCTGATTATAGGATATCAGAAATCACCAGTTAATGACAGAGATGATAAGGGGTAGTTGGGGATAATGAGCACTTTATTTACTTATACTTAGACCCAGGTTTAAACCGTGATTTTGCATTTTTTGTGAAAATCACAAAATTAAGTGATTTTCACAAAAAATGTGATTTGCAATGAAATGGCACGGTATAGCTGTTTGCTAGGGAGTTCTCCAGCAAGCAGCCATGTCATGACATTTCATTGCAATGAGATGGAGCCATGGAGGTGCCTGCATCACTGTGCAGCACCCATCCCCTCCCACACCCAGCCCAGCTTGTGATACTGGACTTGGCGCGGGTCTGCCAGATGCTGGCCACAATGCCAGGTGAATCTACCCTGTCATCGTCCCAGGCATCCAGGTGGGTCCCCCCACCCCTTCCAGCAGGGGAGCTCTGTGGCCTGGGAAGAGATTTGCAGCATTCTGTTCGGAGGCTTTTTTGCCCCCCATCCCACCCGCTCTTGATCCCTGCCCCCAGCCTGGCACTGGTGGCTGGGCTCAACTAGCCAGATGACCCTAAACCTTCTCCCTCATCCAATTAGGGGGCATGAAGGGATGCCACAATCCGGGAGCAAAAGTGGTGGCCCCCACCACGATTGGGCTATCATACTAGCAGGCTTGGCTCACAATTTAAACTAGGCTCTACTTATACTCATTTGCAATTGTTATATTGTAAGATGCATCTATATATTTTGGCTACTCTTTACAAATCAGCTCATGTCTTTGACTCTTAGTTCTATAAAAACCATGTATGCTTGTTTCGTACCTGTTAAAGGAAGGGCTCTTATCCTGCTTGGTGTGTCTGGGGACTCTGGTAATGTAGATCACAAATATATTTTTTTCAGAGTTCATTTTGTTCTGCTTTTGATTCCTGAAAAGCTGTTTTTCCAGCGTGGGGGATAGGGGGGACTAATAGAGAGGAGGGAGAAGTTTAAATAAATTGAGCCCAAGTGAATTTGGCTTATTTTGATGGCCTCTATAGTTGTAGACTTTTCTACTATGTAGGTAACTGAAGGTTGCCTCTTAGAGAAATGTGCAAGTCTTTCTGTGAGGGGGATACAAGCAGGGAGTTGTAGCTGCACAGTTCCTGATGTCTATGATTTAAAAGAAAAAAGAGAGGGAAAGAGATTTGGCAGATTCAGTATGTTTTGTAAAATAAATACGCTTTAAAAAGGACACTGCTGTTTTGAAGGGGCTGGCTCTTCTCTTTCAGATAGACGAGTAATCTATTGTCAGGATCCCAGGATGCCTATTGTTAATCAGTTTTAAGTCAGTCTTCTGCATTGTTAAACAAAAAAGAAATTCCAATTAACTGTTCCTGAAAAAGCTTTCAATTTTTTTTTTTCCTTTAATAATTGCCCTTCTGTTCTCCTAAAGTCATATTCTCAACAATGCTGCAGTTGCCATAAACTCTTCTGCGGTGAGGAAGAGCAATGCAGCAATTAATTATCAGTCTTGCTGAATACTCTCTGGCTAGGTTCAGAGGTTCAAAAAGCCAGAGGCAGAATCGATCAAACCTTCACAGCTTTCTCTAAGCTGCGAAGATTGGATCAAGAGCAAACAGAACACACGCTTGCCTGTTGGGGAGGGGGCACTCAGATGCCTGGACTAGCTGAGGCCAGCAACCTGGGGGGCTCTTGCACACCTTGCAGCATGCCAGAGACTACTAAATGCAGCTGAATGCAGCCAAGCAGGTGGCCACCCATGACTAGCTGCCCAGCACATGCCCCAACCCCCTGCCGTCAGCCACAGGGGGTGAGGGAGCCAGTACAGAATCTCTCCCCAGCCTTACCACCCCCACCACCAGCCATTGGTTGCCAGTGACGGCATGCGGGGTGGAGGAGAGAAAGCAGAGGCCCCTACCATGCAAACCCAGCCCCTGTAGACCCAGTCAGAACAGCTGAGGGGGCTATGCAGCAGGGGCTTCCTCTCTCCCTCACTAGCTGGCCAGTGCGACTTCTCTCCCCAGCCCCAGCCCTCACCAGCTGTCAGCAGCAGTGGGAGAGGGAAAAGTGAAGGCCCCCACCATGTGGATCTGGCCCCTTAGACCAGCCAGAACAGCTGGAGGAGGATGAATGATGTGGGGGGGCTTTGCTTTCCCCCTTCCTACCCTCCTTCCTACTTTCTGCTGACAGCTGGTGGGGGGCAGGGCTGGGATGAGAAGCTGCAGCACCAGACAGCAGTGGAGATGCCGGAGAACAGCAACTTAAAGTGGGAGGTGATCTGGTAAAAAAGTTTGATGGACTGATCTAACCAAACCTGATTAAATCTGATCCTACATCCGTCCAGGTCTATCCTGGGCTGGGTTCTGCCTTTTTTAAACAGATCTATGTGCACTGAACTTCTGTTCTGTTACAGGTTTAGACCGGTTTTCAATCACCTGTACCAATTTTTGTGTAACGTCTGTACCTAGCCTAAAGAGATGCAACCTCTGAAACACCAATAAAGACTATAGATGCTATTCCAATTCCAAGCCATGCAAAGCCATGTCTTTGCACATGCCATGGCTAATATTTCTTTCTCTACAATAAAAGAGGTCATATTTTCAAAAACAGACTCTAATATTACACTTGCTAGTATACCATAGACAGAAAAATTGCAGACAGTAAATGTTAAAATTTAGATCTAGGATTTTCAGAAGTGCTAAACTTCGACCTAACTCTGCTGTCAGTTAAACATACCTTGGGCCCTTCTGAAAGTCTGACACCAAATGTATGACTGTGATTAAGGGTGTACTTGGTAGCCGTGTTGGTCTGAGACAAAAAGATATACAAAAAACTAGAACTCTTGGTTCCAAAACGATACCTTTTCTCAGACCAACTGGAAAATGGCAAGAAAGCTGTCCTTTTCTGCAAAGTTTTGGAATCAAAGTCCCTTCATCAGGCTCTAGGAAAAGTGTAACTGGTACAAGATGGTAAAAGTCCCCATAAGTAGGACATAAATTTCATTTTTGCACAGAGGGAGCTGAAGATGGAGAATTGTTCCTCTGGGTCCATGAGAGTGATCCCAAAAGCTTGCAGAAAAGGACAGTTTTCTTGCCATTTTCCAGTTGGTCTAAGAAAAGGTATCATTTTGGAACCAAGAATTCTAGTTTTTTGTATGACTAGGTGATTGACTCACAAAGCAAATGTTATAATTGTTATTTGTTTCATTACAATAGTGCACACATCCCTCTCACTAGATCAGGGCCCTGCTATTGTGAGCATTTCACAATCAAAATTAAAGGCATTCACTGCTCCAAACAGTAGGTAAGATGAAATACATAACAGAAAAGAACTGAAAGGTGGAGTATTGCAAACATGAAGTGCTACATCTTTCTTTTGTAGGTGTAGAATTGAGGCCATTTTGAATATTTATTCCACAGTGCCTTGCTTAAGGCAAACCCTCTACACTTCAGAGAGAACTTTCTGCCTCATTCTTTAGAAAGGGCTATATTTATCCCTTTGCGAGTACGTGCAAGTAACATTGACTGCAACATAGAAATGCTTCCTGAACCCAGAGGACTGAAGTAATTCTGAATTCTAGTTCCTGGAGCAGCATGCTATACCTCTAGGTAAACCCCTGTAGAATGGTTTAGATCACTGCATGTTTTACATCAAAACTCAAATATAGCCAAAGGGAAGCATCTTAGCTTTCTTGACAAGATCAGAAAGCACGTCCCTGTAACTGTTTTAGATGAATGTTTACTTTGCCTTTGTGTAAAACATACAGCAGAACATTAATTGGTTTATAAAATGGCTTATAAAGTTTTAAAATGAGAGAAGAAATTAAGTAACATATTCCATAGGAAAATCCTACCCCTGAACAATTTATTATCCTTTCTTTCTTTCTTTCTTTTTTAATAAAAGGGGGTTTCAAGTCCTCTAATTTACTCATGGACATTCTTAAAAGTCTTTTTTTTTAACCTTGGACACCCTTACGAAGTCCACATTTCATAAATTGTTAAACATTTTTCTCTTTGAATTATAACTTTAACATCTTAATAATGTAAATGAAATGTTTTTACTGCACAGAACTAGAGAAATCATTTACTAATTTAAGCAGGGTTTTGAATAAGATGGATAGTTTTCAAAGAAATTAATGTATAGCAGGGGACGTGGTCAAAGTTTCAAGTAAGTTCATTTTGTGCAAGATGGATGCCTGTATTCATTCTCTGCATATTTATATCCTCGTGAAAGTTTAAATACACTGTGTAGCACAATATTACAGGCTTTCTATATGAGAGTTTTTATGCAGAAAGACAGTTCCCCAAGAGGAACAAATAGGGAAGAGTGCTACACTGAACACTTGTGGACTTGGCTTCAGAGTACTGACTACATAGAACAGACTATCCCAAAAGGATGTTCCAGGGACAGAGGAATGAGCTTAGCAAGGTAAGGTAGCCCCTAATTTAGAGCAGGTTTTTTGGGAGAACAGAAAATGCTCCTCTTCTCAGGGAGCTTTTTTGAATGGGCAATAGGGGAGAGAAAACTCCTACTAGGGAAATTTCTTTTATCACTGTTGACCCTTGGCAACTTTCCTTTCATGACCCACAAAACTGTGGTGTCCTAATACCATGCCTACACGAACAGAAATGCAAATTCATTGTCATCTTTTTAGCTGTTTTTCTCCTTCCTTCCTTAATAAAATGGCACATTGGATTTGACTCTTAATACTAAAGCAAACAAAGCCTAACTCTCTGCCCAGGCATTTTACTGGAGGAGAAAGAGATAAAGGAAGAAAGCTGAACAGAGAAACTGTAATGAGAACTGTTTGTGTTTGTTGTTTGTTTGTTTGTTTTTAAAACAAACTACATCCTATTTGAAAACTTATTCTCTGTATGGAATATAAGTATCACTGGTAAGCTGCAGAGAGATTTGACCAGGAGATATAGCTGCTTATTGAACTAAGCATAAAGTGTGTCTGGCACTTTCATGATTTGGTGGATAAATACTTGTGCCTGGAAAGAAATAAAACAACAGATCCCGACTCCAAGGGGAAGCCCATTTGCTGTGATTTATACACTTACTGCAGTGGATAAACACTAATGCCATCATGATTGCCCGCTGTAAAGATCCTGTCATCTGTAGCAACCTGTCTTTTCCACTGGGGCCATCTGATGCTAAGCAATAAAGCTCTAAAAGGTGACTGTAAAAGTAACAGACTGTCAGGCACACTCAGAGCTGTCACTATTTTGTCACTTCCAGCTGTTTGAATTTTTTAATTCAGAAACCAAGAGATCTGCTGAATTCCTTGAATTTGGTCTTTTTCCCTCACCTTGTTAGAACTATTGTCCAATGCACCATCTTAACTAAATTCAAAGGCAGACAGTGAAAGATAAATGCATAAATCCCCTATTCCCTTTCAGCTGTTAAGGCACTCATATAAAATGATGTTTCAATAATTTAAAAATAAATTAATGTGACCTGTAAAATTGCTGAATATACAGTATTAATTACTTCACTAACCTGTGTTACTGATGGCAAGGAATGCCAAAAATAATGAAGAAAATTAACTTGTACATAGTTTAAAGTATTCATTAATAAACCTGGAGGTGAGAAATGTATTTTTAAATTTTGTTACTGTTTTTCTAATTAATTTTACATCCTAGAATCAGCTAAGCATGCTGTATCCTAAAAAAATGCTTCAGCTTAAATAGAAAATGTGTATAAATTCAGTTCTACATTCTTAAGATTGCATCAACCTGCCAAATTGCATTATCTAGATAGGAAAAAAAGAAAACTGGATTTTTCCCCTTTTCTCCCATTTCTCTTGCTTCTTTATATACCAGTGCTTGTAAAGAGCTCCTGTAGCAAAACCCCAGGAACTGAATCATTTAAAAATTATCAGATTTCTAGGGCAAGGTTGCTATCTCCAGGAGCAGCATCAGCCTTTTTCAATCAGATGGATGATGGTCATGATTTTAAGGGTGGGAGAGAGGCAAGTAAATTTGAAAATTATCAAGGGGAGGAGTTTTAGAGACCTGAAGGATTTACAATGACTGTTACACATTTTTCAAATATTTCATCATTCTGAGTCCATAGCAGCATGGAGAAAAGAACATGCAACACATGATTCTTAGTCCCCTGCTTGAAATAGTTGATCATGTGCTCTCCTTTCACTGCTTTGCTTTTTCTTTTATTCTGTACTATATCTTTTTTAATAGGATGGGAAAAATCCTGTTTGGTTTTGGGTACTACTTGTCACATCTTCAGTACAACATATGGAAAGAATTCTTAGATTAGCAGGGTGTAAACCACAGTTTATAAATAATAATATGCCACTGTGTTGCTAAACTTTCTGGGCTGCTTGATTTCTTGAATGCTGTACCTTGTAAAATGAAAGGAAAGCTTTGCTACACTGATGGGCATGATAGTAAAGAAACTGGTATCAAAGCCTCTTCCTTTGATGTTTGCCTGTGTCCTGATTACACTGTCTCCTGAGCTGGACAGGCGGAAAAAGATATTAAAGGTATCATGCTATATGACTGGAATGGAGCTAGCATAAGGTCTTAATCCTCTCTCGCCCAGCAAGGAACACAAATCTTCCTACATCCAATATCTCCGGAAGACATAAACTGTACTGTGAAAGCAACCACAATTTAATTACATATCTTCATAGAGTATTGGAGAGACACTTTTCTTCTGGTTATTGCTAATGTAGCTCAGTTTGTAGACAGAAACACAGACCTTCTTAAAGCTAAAATATTTGAGACGCCTCTTTCCAAAACTTTACCCATTCTGACTTAAATATTTTCAGAATATCTCACAGAATAAACGTGTAATTGTATTATCCAGAAGACAGGATGTTGCCGAGTGATTAATTTGTAGGTTTACCATGCTTTAAAAAACAAAACACACAGGATCAGATTCTCAGGTGATGTAACTCATGGTAGTCCTGCTGAAAGTCCTTTATCAGTTGAGCATCTGAACCAAACTAGGCATCTGATCTATTGACAGACAATTCAGTTAATTTTTAAAATATTGTTATGAAAATGGAAAATCATATTGGCATGGCTCCACTTCAGTTCTCCCATTCATTTTCATAGTTTTATCCATGGGCCCTTATTTTTTCTTCCCATCACTCCTAGTTTTTCCTTTTACTTGCTTCTTTCCCCCCACCCTGTAGCATTATCAAAAATCTCATATTTCATGTACATTCTCACATCAGCAACGCTGAGAGTGGTTGGCTCCCCATTAAAGTATCAACCAAAAGTATTTGCTATGGAATTACAGAAGCTGAAGCCAGCCTCAGGTGGTGAGAATTCTTCCTCCATTGTAATCCTACCCCGCATTTGTATGAAAGCTAGCATGCTTATGATCCACGGTGATCAAGAATTCAGTGTATTCAAGAGGTGTGTCTCTAAAAGCCAACAGAAGACTTAGTTAATATCACAGAAGAGAACTTTTACCTTTTAATATGTCCTTGTCCTCCACTTTTTTTTTCAGTTCAAAGAATAGAAAACGGTAACTCTCCAGCTACAAGTGAATTTAGCTGATATACAACCTAAATGCCAAAAATAGGATAAGGAGCTGGTGCACAGTTCTCCTACACCTGCTGCAGAAGTTACCTGTAATGTAACTGGGGTCCTGTATTGTAACTAAGCAAATGTTAGGCTATCTGCTCTCCTACATCTGCTCATAGAAGAGCTACAATTTGATGGCTACAGGAACTCTACATACTGGTGGAAGGTAATACATTACCTCAGATCTTGCCAGTATAGTTTGTCAATTTGGATTCTTTTTGTCTGTTTTTCATTGTACAGTTTAAAGACATCATGCCACAATATATTCAACACTCTCTTTATCATATTATTCAATACAATAAATGTCAAATTAGGATAAGATAGGCAGTTTTATTATATTATCTATTTTTATCCTCATTGATTCATTCATATCTGTTATGAATCATCCTATTGAGAACATTATGGGTTTATGTCAGTCACAACAGGATTGTAATGATATTAGCTATACTGGAAATTCAGGATAATACCAAACTGCATTATATTAAACCTTATATATATACTCACTTGAAAAACCAAAGGGTCAGTGCTAAGCTTCACAAAAAAGGGAAAAGTTATTTTCTAATAAGATATTCTTCCGATTTCGTTACAGCTTGTTCTATTGCTTTATATGATAGCATTAGTAATGTAATTATAGGTTTACAACAGTACTATGTTTAGAAATTGTAGATAAAAGAAAAAATATCATATTTTTTTCTTTTAAAAGGCTGTCTTGATCAGCATCAGTGTCTGGCATAATTTGCATCTGTCAATATCTGTTCTTTTTATAAACCAATGAATGTTGGTGGGCTTTAATGCATTCAGCTGGGATGTGCAAAGGCTTGGCAAACAACTTAACCTGGGAATATCAGCAGCTGGAGAAAGGAGGAATTCACATTTATTTCTTCAGGTTAACAAAAAAATAAATTCTTTAATAATCTTTTCTTTAATAATTTATTTAATAATGTATTTAATTATTTGGATGAATATCCAAAGATCTCAAAAGCACATTACATTTGTTAAGTATTTTTCAGAAAACACATATGAGGTTTTACAGCTAGAGAATATGAAGCAGAAGGAGACTGTGTCTGATTTCTGAAGGTGGATGTTCACCATTAAAAGAGTGTTCCTCATACATACTAAGATATAGAATAGCTTTTGAGCCTTGTTTGCAGGGAGAACAGTCTATCAATTAAAGCCAATCATAATCTGATTCTATAATCATCTCTGACCACTGATTCCTTATGAAGTCCTGTACAAATAACTGAGGGCTTGACTTCCAAAGAATGACTTCAACAATTACACTTGCTGTGATAGATAGTTAAATCTACTGCCAGAACAATTTTATGGGGGAAACATATTAGAAGGCAAAGAGTCAGAGCTGAACCAGGAGGTTTCTGTTTTTCTTTTTTTTTTTCAGTGCTCCGAAGGTAAACTGCTACCTGTTAATAAAGAAATACATCCAAGTACTAACTGATTATGATGCTCCCTTAAATTATTGATCATTTAAATTAGATTGTACATTTGACTCAGTTAGAAAAACAATGGAAAATAACTATAAAATGCAATGAAAGAAAGCCTCTGTAAAAGTCATAGTCCAAAATAAACACTTTTTAAGAGGATGGCACTCCTCTTACTTAATGAAGAAATCCCACTCTTGCTCTACAAACACATAATCCATCACCTCAATCTTCTATCAAGCAAATCCTAAACTGAGAGGAGCAATTACAAAAAAGAGGAAAGAAATGGTTCTTCACAGTTCCCTTAAATTCTAAATTCTAAAATGAGACATTTTAAAATAAAAAACATTAAATCTGTCCTTTTCTTCACCACTGTCTATTCCATGTCTTGGTAAACCATCCCGGTGATGTTGATGCAAACATTAATGTTTCCATAAGCTATTTATAAGTGTTAATGAAAAGTATTTTTTCTTGTATTTTATATTTGTTGAAAGTGCTTATCATAGAAAAATGAGCAAGATTGGCATTGAGGGAAGAAATACTGGGTACAAAATTTAGGTCCCAAAGTAAGACATTGTCGGTGCATAAAAATAATTCTAGAAAAAATTAGAATTTAAAAATTAAAATTAGAATTACATAGAAAAATACAATAATGCAGAGAAAGTACTTGAACAATGGATCTTTGCAATTATTTCAATATGTGGTACAAAAAAGAACAAGGAAACAACAGGAGAGCATACTGCTTTGTGCTTATTGACTTTTAACACTAAATTAGGCATATAAATGACCTCAACTTTTGTTTGTTATATTAAATATTTGATATTTGCAAAGAACAATTATCTTTTTCCTCGCCACTTTTCTTATCTTGCTCTGAAATGAGTTTAAATGCAATAAGAAACACTGGATCCGTTTCTGCTCATACAAAATAGACTATGAAATACTTAGAACATGTTGAAAAAGTATCTGTAATCTATTGCTTTACCAGAACATTTCCATTTATAAAAGGGATATAATTGTACAGTATCTCAGTGAACTAACTCACAGAAAATTGGCAGGAAATTCATTCTTTTAAAAGGTTGAAACAAATGTGTGTGTAGATAGAGAAAATGTGATTGTGGAGTGTAAAGATTTGATTAACATCATTTTGGCCTGGACCGTTGAATCACTCATCCTTAGCATGACACAGTAAACTTGGAATTCCACACCCTTCTGCCATGCAGTGTGTATGTGTCAAGGGAGATAGAAAAGCTGTTTTAAAAGCATTTGGGGGGTACTTTAAACCATTTTTATTACAACATATTTGAGTTTTCTTAAGCCTCTGAAGTCAAGGTCCACAATTACCATGAGGCAGACTTTTCAAAAGAGCTCAGGTCTAAATTCAGATCTGTACATCATTGGCCAGAGTTTATTTCTATGGGCCAGACCAGATAATGACTCTGAACTATATGTAACCAAATGGCTTATATGTTCTCTGTAGAACTACAGCTGCATTGCGGGATAAGGTTCTGAGACAGTCTGTTCCTAGAAGCTGCGAGGCTGAAGACCTATCTCTACTCTTAAAGATGGAATATGATGTAATGCTATTGAAAGAGGACTTGCCTCAGTGACCAAGCAGGACCCTCCCAGTCCTATGTGCCTAATTTCTGCACAGAAGCCTAAAGGCCTGATTCTTCCCAACAGTGAGTGAAAAGAGAATGAGGCCTTCAACTTTATGGCAGAGAAGTCTAGAGAAGCTAAGGGGTGAAATGCTGCCACCCTAAATTTACAAGCCTGGCTAAGGGAATGAAGAATAGCCACTATCTCTGTAGCTGGTTGCGTGAAGTATAGACAGTACTGGATTTATGTAAATACAGACCCCTGATTTCTCTTCTAGCCTGCCTTAAACCAATTGTACTATGATTGTCTGTGCTGAACTATGTCTTACAAATTCCATGCTCTGCTGGGTGAATGTTGGCACCCTAGCATGCCTGGTTGCCACTTTTGTGATGCAGGAAGACTTATACTGGCCATTTGCAATACAAGTGAAGTGCATTTATTCAATCAATCTCTAGACTGACATCAGGGTGGGATGTAAACATAGGCACTGTAGCTCCATTCTGACAGCCCTAGCTTCCACAGTCATGATTATATCAAAATATCCAGTATTATTTTTAAGTAAGCTTCCAGTTCCCTTAGCTGGAACCTGTCAGAATATGGCTTCAGTATAACTGGAGCCATGATGGTTTGAGTCTACACATGGCTTTAAATAATAGCGCTAAGAAGGATGAACATCCCCATGCATCGCAGATGAATGTTAACTGTGTGTGCAAGACCCAGAGCACTGGGAGCACCACGTGAGTGGCTGACAACAGAAAACTGTTTGTGGCAGGAGAAGAACATACTGGGTTTGGCCCACCCACCCAAACAGAGGGTTCTTCTAGCAAGCCAGCTGCATGGTGGGTGAGGTGGAATTTACTGCAACTCCAGCCTCTGTGTGACAAAGGTGACAACATCTGATGCACGTGCTGCTTCTGAAAAAGAAAAGAGCATAGCTGCCATTGTGGGTGAGAAAAGGATTCACCCATGCAGGAATGGGGGGCATGGCTTTGTGGCTATGACTCTGGCAAGCCTATGTTCTGATTGTGGGTTGGGTCTTTAATCCTGGTTCCTGATCCTGGCTGACATGAGTCCACGTAAAACATTTATTGAATATCTTCAAATAGCACCTCATGGAAATTGCATTTATTTTTGCAGACCATTCACGTTGAACAAAAAACCAGGTGGAACAGTTCAGAAGCTGATATGTTCAGATATCTGCATGAGGAGAGGAAAAGCAAGTATGCTGGGGTACTAGCTGTTCAGATGTTTTTTAAAGAACAAACCTGAACTTCACCAAGACAAGTGTGTATCAGGAGTGCAGGGAATGGTATCGGCACTGGGCCACTAGCAAAAAGGCGGTGATTTCACTCCACAAGTAGTGCTAATAAAAGGAATCTGGGAATAGGCCAATGGACAGGCATCTGGAAAGGTAATAGGCTCAAATATGATAAGTGTGGGGGTTTCATAGCAGCACACAAATGTCCCATGTGGTGATTGGCATGCACAGGCATTTAAAAAAAATATCATTTGTGCATAACAGCATATATTTTGTGATCATCCTGTGCAAACCCAGGAAAAGATGAGAGAAAAAGTGTCTTTTCCTGCAATTTTATGCTGCAATTGTTTGTGCAGACAAGCAAGTACAGTTACCCACATCATTTCCTGTTGCAGGGCACATCCCAATTTCATTCTACCTGCAAAACTCCTGCTGATGATGGTGCATGGATCAACAGCAGGCAGTGGCCCCACAGGAGCAGTCTGACATTAAACTAAGCAGAAATGTTTGGGCATCAAAGAAAGCAGTGCAGGACAGATTGTTCATTTCAAAGAGAAAAATATGCATTCTTTAGAAAGTTATGTTAAAAAATATAATCTTCATTCAGTCCAATAGAGCAGATGTATAATATACAGCACCAGATAAACCTGGAAGATGTAATATAAAATATCTGAAGCAGTTCTTATTCTATATTAAAAAGAACCTTGGGTAACAGCACCTTAACTTCTCTTAACATATTTTTCTAGCAGATAAGTAAACAATCTGGATGTGAAATGAAAAATTTCATGATAGTTACAGTTGGGAAGGCATCAGCTCCAGTTGCATTGCCCCACTGATAAGTTTTTTGGGGTGATTTGGCACTGTAAGAAGAGAACAGCTACAGAGGAATGAAAAGTTATTGTATGCAAGTTGTTGGCTCAGAGATACGAAGAAGAAAGATATACATTTTACATGGAAATTCTGGGAAGTAGGCCTGGCTAAGGGACATAGTCAAGGGCCAGTGAGCATAGCAAGGCTGAGTAGAATGTGTTGGTATTCAGAGAGAGGAAAATTAATAGTGGTGGCAGCAGATTCAAGAATAGAACTGTCAAAGAGCAGAAAAAGATAAATACCCAAATCCCATTAAAAATCATAGTCCAAATTTTTAATCACATGAAAACTGAGGACAAAGTTCCCATATTCCTATTTGAAGCTGTGTCATTAGGTTTTGTGTAGGGCACTGTGTAAGAGGAGGGAAAAAGGATGGTTTGAGTTAATACCCATCAATCCCAGCTCAGAGACAGGTCACAGAAAGTCATTCTCAGTCCCTCTGCAACTGCTTTTCCAGTCTGTGCTTGTTTTTCTTTTAGATCTTTGAGCAGGGATGAATTAATGCATAGGTTATCTAGGCACATACCTAGGGCCCTGAACTGCAGGGGATTCCAGTTCTTCCCTTCATGGGAGTGGCACAATTATATATATGTGTGTGTGTGTGTGTGTATATGCATATACATATATATAAAAATATATAATTACTAAGCAATATGTATACATACATACATTATATATATATATGTATGTATGTATACACCCTGCCAATATACAATACATATTGTTTAGTAAGTAATTATATATTTTTATATATGTGTGTATGTATATACACATATATATGTATACACACACACACACACACATATATATAATGTATGTATGTATGTATACACCCCGCCAATATACAATACATATTGTTTAGTAAGACTATCTTGCTACATGTAAGATGTATATGTTTATTCATATAGCATTTTAGTTGTGGGTCATCCTGGTAATGTCTGACAATCTCTAAAGAATTTTGAACATATAAAAAGCTGACCTAACTTTTAAATTAAGCCCCTTAATGATACTGACATAATGAAATACTGATAGCATTATACATGTCATACTGTTTCTGGAACAACCTTGCCACCTTCCTACTGCTTGTATTGGGAATTGCCTCAGCTTGATATGTATGCAACTGAAGAATGTCTTGAGATGAATCTCTTGGGATTGTTCCAGAGAAATGCAAATTAATTTTCCGTTCCAAAACTATGAAGTGATTATTTCACTTAACCTGCTATCTGTGTTCCATCAAATCTGAGCTTCCCATTCATATCCTCTACAAAAATGACAGATTTGGCTTAAGGCCTTGAACACATTCTGGATGTAGTAGTGGTTGGTGTACTGGGAAGGGAGCATTAAAACTTACCTTTGCCATTATTTTTCTTATTGAACTTACCTAGAAAAAGGGTTGTTTTAGCTGAAGCAAAACCGTATTTCATTCCCCTGAACCCCCACCTAAATGTTTGCATTATTTCAGTGTATCTAGTTTATACTTTCAGGCATCTTTAGCAAGGAAGAAGCAAGAAAGTGAAAATGAAGGCATGTAAGCAATCAGGTTATGTTTCTTGAATCAAGACTTAATTTTTAACAGGTACAGCTGTAAAATTTCTGAGAGCACTTGAATGTTTGATAAAGACTTCAGTTTTTGACTGTAAGCTTATGTTGCCTTCTATAGTTCAAATGTTGTTGCAGAATATGAATTTTTTTTGTTTTAGATTTTTGGATTGAGGTGATGTTGAGAGAGAAAATGAGTATGAAATTATGTAACACATGCAGATGGACACCTCCCCCATTGTGGGTTAGCAGCTATGCCTGAAAGAAACCCTTGTCCATGATAAGTTGGTCATTATCCCATGACAGAAAGGGCACCTGCAGTAAAATGGTGCTTGTTTAGTAATTCCAAATGCTCAGTTATTACAGTGCAGAGTTCCCATATCAGTGCCTAGATTAGGATGGCCATCATAGAGGACATTCTGGTTTTCTGCTACTCTGTCCTCCACTGATACAGAAATGGACACCTTTACATCCTCTATTTTTTCTCTTGAAGAGAAAAATAGAGACGCAAAGACATCTGGTTTCGTATCAATAGAAGACAGAAGACAACTGGACTGTCCTCTATGATGGCCATCCTAGCCTAGATGGAAGGGAACTTGAGAGTTCCTATGCATGTTGAAGCCATTTATCTTTTAGTAAGATTCATCGAGCTCAGTCCTTCTAGTATAGTCAGCTCAGCCAAGAGAATGAAGTCTAGAAGGCAAAAAGGTATCTCCTAGCCACCTCCTACTTCTCTGATGCTGAGCTGGCCAGGGTTGGGGTAGTATAGAAGTGTGAGGGCAGTGGGTGGCATGAAAAATTGCTAAATGGGTCCTCAGCTTAATTTAGAGTGCCCGGTGGAAAAGTCTAAGTTACTCAAGCTATAGTTGTTCCATACAATGCATTACACAGAGCTCCAAAGGCTGTACACCACCCCAGGATTCCCCTGCATCCAGAGGAATCTTCAGTTACCCCTTTTCGGCAGCCTCTAGATGCTTTATGCTGTTATGTCTAAGGGCAAGATGAGGATTGAGACCATTGTTAATGATTCAGATCTCCAGCTAATGTAAATTTAGCACTTAAGGAGTAATCTGGACTGTAAAACAAAATCTCTCCTTCCTGGCTTTGAATTGTGTTATTAAACAACTGATTTGCTTGATTTGGGTTTGTCCACCCCACATCCACCACTAGGGTCACTGGACAGAGCGGGTGGGTGGGCAGGGTCTCCATGGAGATCAGCCAGGACCCTTGTAGGCAAAGCACACTCAGCCAGGCAGATGGGATGGGGCTATGGGCAGGCGGGCCATGGGCAGTGTCTGGGTGTGGAACGGGTAGGCATGGCCAGGATCATAGGGCGATGACAGCACAGGGCTGGGACCTGGGGCAGAGCCACGATTCACTCCCTGAACATTTCTGATGGATGCCAGTTTCATGGGCAGGGACGTGTGGTGGGCAGATCATGGCTCTGTCCCAGGCCCCAACCCAACCCCACACTGCGAACACCTGTGATCCTGACCTGGGATCCAGCCTACCCATCCCACTCCCAGATGCTGCTCCCTGCATGCAGCCCCAGCCTATCTGCCCAGCCAAGCACACTCTGCCAGTGGAGGTGTTGGGGCTGCCTCCATGAAGACCCTGCCCACCTACCCTGTCCAGCAGCACCAGATCCAGTGGTGGCAGTGAAAACACTGGCAGCAGTAGCTGGGCAAAGTGAGCTGCCAGCGTAGGGGTTGCCAGGAAGCCAAGCCCAGGTGCTGCAACACTCCTGCCCTGCTGTGCACCTGGGGATGGTGGAACAGGCAGCATTCACCATGGCCCCAGCTGTTTCCCTACCCCTGGGCCAGGCAGGACCCATCACAGGCTGGATAAAATTCTCTGGTGGGCTGGATCTGGCCTACAGGCCATATTTTGCCCACCTCTGAGCAAGGTGGATGCATGTATTGGCATTTGACAACATTTAGTACTACTGAGAACAAAGTAGTCAGCAAACTGTTAAGTCAGCTCCCGGAGGTAGTACGTGGTCATTATGGGTGACCTGAACTTTCTAGACATCTGCTGGGAAAAGCAGTCAGCCAGGTCTGACCACTCATGTAGGTTCCTAGACAAGTACAGGACCTCCATCTAACCCAGGAGGTGCATAGCCCCACCAGGGGAGACACCTTGTTGGATCTGGTGCTGGCCACAGGCGCCAATCTCATGAGGGGGCTGCGGGTGCTCAATCACCTGAGCGACAGTGATCATCACCTGCTGAAATTCACCATCCAGCGCAAAGTGGCAAAAGCCTGCAACAAGGCAGCAGCCCTGGACTTCAGGAGGGAAGATTTCAATGAGGTAAGAAGAATAGTTGGGGAGGTACTGAGATCCCGGAAGGGAGGGGAGTCGGGTGTCCAAGAAGAGTGGTCATTCCTTAAGGAGACGATCATCCAAGCCAAAAGGGAGGTAATCCCAACAAGGATCAAAGGGGGCAAGAGGGCACAAAAGCCCCCATAGCTCACCAAAAGCATCTGGGAACGTCTCCTAGCTAAAAGGGAGGCGTACACCCAATGAAAGGGAGGGCCATCACCAGGGAGGACTATACCTCGGTTGATCAGGGCTTCAGGGGGGTGGTCAGGAAGGCAAAGGCAGAGATGGAACTGAGACTAGCTACCCAAATCAAGGACAACAAGAAGCCCTTTTTTAAATACATAGGGAGCAAAAAGAAGGTACTGAGAAACATGAGGCCTCTGCAGGACACACTAGGAAATCTGGTTGTCACACCAGACTACAAGGCTAACCTATTTAATGATTTCTTTGCCTCCCTTTTCCTGAGCAGGGACCAGATCAGCCCATCCACCGTGACCCCCTCAAGCCTTGGGGGAGGTGCACCCAGGCCTAGGGACAGTGAGGATCTAGTCAGGGAACTTCTGGAGGGACGGGACATATTTAAATCAGCTGGTCCTGACGACCTCCACCCCAGAGTGCTGAGGGAATTAGCAGAGGTCATTGTGGGACCCCTGGCATGGCATTATGAGCACTCATGGTGCTCTGGTGTGGTGCCAGAGGACTGAAAAAGGGCCAATGTGGTTCCCATTTTCAAAAATGGGAGGAAGGAGGACCCAGGAAACTCTGGTCCAGTTAGTCTTACCTCGATCCTGGGTAAGGTTTTTGAGAGAATTATCCTGTCACATGTCCATGAGGGGCCAGCAGGGGAGGTTATGCTTAGGGGCAACCAACCTGGGTTCATTAGAGTCGGATCCTGTCAGACCAACCTGGTGGCCTTCTATGACCAGGTCATAAAATCCTTAGATGCAGGGGTAGCAGTGGACGTAGTCTTTCTGGACTTCAGGAAGGCCTTCGACACAGTGAAAACTAGGGGACTGTGGCATCGATGCCTACGCAGTCAAATGGGTCACTAACTGCCTGGAGGGCTGCACCCAGAGGGTGGTGGTGGATGGGTCATTTTCGACCTGGAGGGATGTGAGCAGTGGGGTCCCCCAGGGCTTTTTCCTCAGACCCTCACTGTTCAATATCTTCATCAGCAACTTGGATAAGCACCCTGTTCAAATTTGCTGACAACAAAGATGACAACTAAGATGTGGGGGGAAGTGGGCATGCTGTAAGGGAGGAATAGGTTCCAATTGGACCTAGACATGTTACAGGGGTGGGCAGATGGGAACAGGATGGGTTTCAACACTGACAAGTACAAGGCGCTGCACCTGGGAAGGAAGAACCAGCAGCATACCTACAGGCTGGGGAACTCCCTTCTTGTCAGTGCAAAGACAGAAAAGGATCTTGGAGTCATTATTGATGCCAAAATGAACATGGGCCAACAGTGCAGGGATGCAGTCAGGAAGGCCAATCGTACCTTGTCATGCATTCACAGATGTATCTCAAGTAGGTCCAAGGAGGTGATCCTCCCCCTCTATGCAACACTGGTCAGGCCACAGTTGGAGTATTGCATCTAGTTCTGGGCACTGCACTTCAGGAGGGATGTGGACAGCATTGAGAGGGTTCAGAGGAGAGCCACCCACATGATCAGGGGGCAGCAGGGCAGGCCCTATGAGGAGAGGCTAAGGGACCTCAACCTGTTCAGTCTCCACAAGAGAAGGCTAAGGGGGGATCTAGTGGCCTGTTACAAACTGGTCAGGTGAGACCAGCAGGTACTGGGAGAGTCCCTGTTCCCCCGAGCACTACCAGGAGTGACTAGAAATAACAGTCACAAGCTGGCAGAGGGTAGATTTAGGCTAGATATCAGGAGGTGCTACTTCACTGTCAGGGCGGCTATGATCTGGAACCAACTTCCAAGAGAAGTGGTGCTGGCTCCTACCCTGGGGGTCTTTAAGAATAGGCTAGATGAATACGTCACTGGGGTTGTTTGACCCCAGTACTTTTTTCTGCCATGGCAGGGGGTCGGGCTTGATGATCTGCTCAGGTCCCTTCTGACCCTACCAACTATGAAACTATGAAACTCAATTTTATAGCCTCTCTCGCCCTGCAAAGAAAGATATCTTTCCTATTCACCACAGTCCATGGGCTTCTGCTTCTTATTGCATGATTTTGTGAGTATATAAGATATATACTCAGTCAACCTCTGCTCTGTTATACCAAACCTGAATTTCAGACAATCTACCCTTTCCCAAAGCTAGCATGTTTCCCATTTAGTTCTTCAATGTCTAATGGTTCTACTCTACAGTAATATGCAAGCACCTACAATACCACTATGTACTTTAGTAAATCTCCTAATGTTTTTGTCATAGGTAGTGGGTGACTTATTCTTAGAAATAAAAAACAGCCTAAACAGTGTACCCTCTGCAGTGACAGTCTTAACCTGATCGTGAGTGTGCAGTGACTCACTTAGTAAAGGCATAGATCTCATGAGGTCCTTCTCATTCCCCAGAACTTCCAGCCCACACTACTAGAAGCCTGTAGTGGAACAAAGTCAATGAGGCTGCACAAGGTGTAAACTAGCATGATTTGGATCAATTTATCTCTGTAAAAAAAGTAACCTTTTGTGGTAATCACCCTCATTTGCTTCTGCCATCTATAGGTAGAAGACGGAAAAGGCAAACTCTTTTTCTGGCTTGCACATGCCTCCATACCTTATGCTCAAACCACTTATCTGTGGGAAAGTGCTTAACATTAATGTACTGATGAGATAATAAACCAACATTTTCTCCCTGGGTCCTCCATCCTGTTCAGCAACATAGTTTCATAGTTGGTAAGGTCGGAAGGGACCTTGACAGATCATCAAGTTCGACCCCCTGCCGTGGCAGGAAAGAGCACTGGGAAAGGTAAGTTGGTCTTGACCAATTGCCTTTTCATTGTGCCGTGATACCCAGAATAAGATTTTCCTTGACGTAAATACATCTGCACGTGCGTATCTTATGGCAGAGGTTAGATGTGTTTACAGTGTTAAAAGAACTTACCCTTCTAATGTTGCGATTAATCATTTTAAAGCATGGAGGAACATAAACATATAACTTGTAAGCATAATTTTAAAGATCCTGACAAATAGAAGGGAGAATAGCCAAAAATAAGCCTTTTGTTCCCTTTTAACTGCCTAGATTGCAGGTGTTTTCAATTCTTTGGTATACTCATTCATCATGTAGGTACAGGAGGTACTTTAAGGGTACTATAAGGAACAATGTTATATTGGCACAAAAACGCTAAGACGTCCATCAAAATGCTTCTCAGAATTAGACTCCTGCGATTCTTACTGCAAACTTGGGAGCACAGTGTCAGTTATCAATCTGAACTGTGATTACATTTAATAAAAACAAATGTATTGTTGTAAAAGTAGCAGTTTTGAAATAGAAAGTTTTGTTGCCTTCAGCAATGGACTGGGGAGGTAGGGTATAGCAGCAGCATTCCTGTTTAAAACCTTTCCCAAAAATCATGAACTTATTGTTGTAATCTAAAACCTAAAATCAACAGAAAACTAGGACACACTCAGCTTGCAGGTTATGGATCCAAAGCTGTGGAGTAAAACTAATCAGTTCTTGGATAGGATTTTTTTTATTCAGCACAATCTATGGTCCAGTCAGTCAAATCAAGCCTTTCTGAGAAAAGAAGATTAGAGGCAGTTGTTTAAAATACTTGGAGGGTGGGGGAAAGATTTAAGCTTTATTACTGACCACTATATACAAAATAGTTTGTAATGAAAAAATAGTCTTGGGATTGTAGTCATTGAGTGAATAGAAAATGTTAACTGAAGATAGGACCATATGGACCAGCTTAGACCAGTTTACCTCAAGGACTGGAGATGAGGCAAATGCCCTCTGAGTACATGAAATTAGAAGTTCTAAGTTTGTTTTGGGAAATATGCAGAAATTACAAAAATGTGATTACATCTAAAAAGTATAAAAGGGGCACACGGAAAGAAACGGAGCATTTATTCATACTAATCACCCCGTATACAATAACATTTGTACCATATGTACCAGAACATAATTAACAAGAAGTGCTAGGCTTGCTCCCTGCCATAATAGAGACATATAACTATTTTGTTTGAACAGAATATAGGGATGACATTTTGATCTCAGGAAAAAAAAATAAACTTGTACAGGACTCCACAAGGTGGTGCATGTCTGTTTGTGTTGCATGACGACGGCCAGCATATGTTTAAAACCATCCCACAGATGTGCACATTACACATGTAATTGTTGTAGGCACTGGTACACATGTAAACTGTTACAGCGCTGATTTAAAAAATATATATTTACAAGTTGTTTGTCTACCATCCACTGATCCAGGTATCGACAAGTGGTTAAGTGAAGAAGGTCTCGGATAAACCAGACTGAAGTGAAAAATGAGCATAATTTATAATATCTTCATACCACGCCTTGTACACACGTTTAATTTCCCTTACTCATTCTAAGATGCTGAAGGAGTTCTAGTTTTGGTAGAATTTAGGCAGACTCAATTTGTAGCCTCTAGTAGTTTATTTTCTAGTCTCAGCACCTTTGTTTTGTTGCTCTCTATTGACTTTTTTGACAAATGCTTCACAACAAAAGCAAGTTATCATCAATCTTTTGATGTTAATTGGGTCCTAAGCGGTTGGCTGGCTGTTGCATAATCTGCAAGCTCAGAATTGCTCAAATGCCAGAGTATTATAGGCTATCTGAGGACTGTCATGTGTTTTTAGTACATGGCTCATTTATTTTTTTAATGCAAAAAAAGACATTTAGGCCGGATCCAGATGTGCAGGCATAGGTGCTGCCACAAACCTTTGCAGCACCACAAAATGCATGCCTGGCATGTTAAAATGTGCCTCGTGCTGCAAATTTGCAGCATGGGGGAAAATTGTGCTACCTGGAAATTTCAGTAGCAAAAAAACCTACGCCGAAAAATGCAGCACAGTGCACGCTTCAGAAGTGTGCGCCGACAGGCATTTTGGTCTTCCTGGGAAATGCTCTGGCTGCCATCCAGAGCAGTTCTACTCCTCTAGTTGTCCCCCTGGTTCCTCCAGCATACTGGGAACCGGGTGTGGGAAAATGGCAGTTTCCCTGAAGCAGGGCATTTTGCCCTGCACCAAAGCCCATGTGCAGGGGCGTGTCCAGTGACAAAAAGTAACAGCATAAATTTATGCCACTACCTTTTTCTGGGCTTCCAACACCCACCCCTGCACGTGGGGATGTGCTATTCTGACCATAGGAAACGCACCAATAGCCAGTTTCCTCCTAAATTAATTTTTTTTCTTTATATTTTCGTCAAACACTGAGCTACAGTTTTCTAAGACGCATAACATTTTGGCAACTACACACAAAGTGCTGCAGATCCCAACAGAAATATAAACTGGGTCTACTGAGTTCAGTGGTCACCCTTGCTGAACCCTAGAAATGAGTTGCAAGGTGTATGCTATTTCTAAGCCATTGGTATAAAACTGAGGCAAAGATAAATATGGGGCCTAATTTCCTCTCTTCCCTTCCCAACCCCTGCCAGGTATTACCTAATGTGAGGAAGGGTGGCAGGTAGCTTATTGGAATTAGAAAGTCTTCGTAGTTTTATGCATTAAATATTGAAGGCCAGATCTTCAGCTGCTTAAATCAGCATAGCTGCATTGACATCTACATCAGTGCAGGATCTGACACCAGGTTTGTACGTATTCCCCTGTAGGGTGTGCAACATAGAACAGTGAGATCTTTTGATGTGCAATAGCTCAAAAATAAAACATGCTAGAAGTTAAAGGAAAACTGACTAGTCTGTTTACCTAATTTAAGCTCAATAAAGATCCAAAATGAGAGTTTACAGTTTGAAAACTTTACAGCCAAGACATGAATTCTATTACTCATTCAAGAGTTTTCACCAAGATCAGTCAGTGTTTCAGCTCAGTGTAACCTATTGATTTCTACCTGCTGAGTAAAGTTTTGCAGGACTGAGCCCCCTAAGTGTCTGAAATACAATTACAGGCATAATGTACCATACCTTTAAAAAGTAATTTTACACTGAAAATGTCCCTTCAAAGTGCATGGATCAGTGTTATATGAATTTGCATCTGTTGCAAAAATCAGTGTGTGTGTGTAAGAGTATATAGTCTTAAAATTCAGCCTCTGTTCAAGCATTAGTCATAGTTTACTATTAGGTGTAGAATTATACATTTCAATTAATTATGTTATGATAAAGTACTAAAAAGTTCAGCATCTGTATGCTAGGTAACAAAATGCAGTTAACGTCTAATTTACCTACAGACCTAAAATATGGTCCTACAAGTTAATGCAATTTTAGTAAGTCTAATAAATCTTGTTACCAAAGTCCACATCCAGTAGATATCTAGGATTAGATGCTGTTTAATGTTTATGTTGGAGAAGTGTCCAGAATATGATAGAGACTTTCTAAACATATGGCAAGATAAAATCTCTGCCATGGAATATTGATTAATCTTAATTTTATATTCAGCTCATTGATATTACAATCAAACTCTCTAATCAAAAGCAATTTACAAAAATAGCAAATTTGCAATGAAATTAGTTTTTTGCCTTTATGCCTCTCAAGGCTCTGGTACACTCATGTCATATTAAAAATACTTTATAGCCAAGGGACTAGTGAAAAAATGCATTTCAAGAAAGCACATATCTTAAAATCTATACTGATATTTCTCCTCTTAATAAAATATATTTTGCACATAAGATTGATTTGTTCAGGTGCTTTTTATAAATCTACTTTTCTACTGAAGATAAACATAATGGGAGAAATCCTACAGTCTTTACTCATTGAATCAATTGTAGGTTTACCTAATTAAGGAATAAATTAGTGTGGGATATATTCCTATTTTAAAAAATATTATTTTCCACTACAAGAATACAATAGCCCTTACAAAATATTACATGACAATTCCTAAGGGGAGACCATTTTAAATGATAGGATTTTTTTTCTACAAAATGTAAAATTGTCCTCATTCATTTTTAGGAGGTATTAATTTGAGAGATAAATTTCAATCTTTAGCCACATACAACTTGTTTAACATATTGCTTGAAAATTGCCACATTTCCTTTTTGAATGAACTTCATTGATATGCTAATAATTTGTGTACTTCCCAACCATTGTATGGTGTTAAGCAGGCAAATGGTATAAATTAATAATAACTTTTTATAAATTGCAATAACTAGTTCAACACATTGAAAAACACCCTTGCAACTTATAAATACTCTTGGATTTCAGTGTTTTGGGCCCTGCTACTTTGGTTTAGGGAGTACTTGTTTTATTTATTTTCCTTTTCTCATTTGAATTTTTCATTGAATCAATCCGCTTATTTTTAAAAAGTAGCATAGAACAGATTGAATGGGTGTGCAGGTTAGGTTGAATCATTGCAAAAAGTAGAAAGCCTTTTGTACTAAATAGAAAGGATTAAGTTTATGAATGTTAAATGGTGTATGAGTGTATGTATACATGAAGATGTTGTCTTAGACAGTTATACAACTTCACATATCACAAAAAACCTTTAACAATCTACTTGAAAGAAACAGTAAAATACTGAAAACTAAGTATTGTATTACCTAGAATTGAGCAAACTACCTGTTTTTTAAAAAAAAAAAGTTCTTCATATCCTAATGGTTTAGTTCAGTGATTCTCAACCAGGGTTTCATAGTACCCTGGGGTGCCTTGAGATCCTTTCAGGGTTACAGCAGGGGATCATGCAGTGTTAACACTGCTAGGTGTGCAAACATGATTCATAAGATAAACGCAGAGATTTCAAAAGGGAATATGCAGAATTAAAGCCATTTTGCTCTGTTATGATCTTTTTGAGTTCTTTACAACAGAAGAATTGTCGTTATTTTTCTGTAGCCAAAATATTTGTGAAAACTAATAGCTGGCATTTTCTGAGGCATGCCTCAAGTCTAAAAAGGTTGAGAACCACTGATTTAGTTTATTAGTTGTATTGACACCCCTTATTTTCTAGTACAAAGTGTTAGACAATATTTTTGAAGTAATAATTATCTAGATACTGAGAAATATCTGGAACTTCCAAATGCCAGATTCCTCTTATAATTAAAAATAAGCATTGGTGTACATTAATTTCTTTTATAAGCCAACAAAATCAAACAAAAGACATAAATGTATTAATTCAGGTACTAAGTTCTGCACTATAGTATAGTAGTATGCCATCATATTTCTTTCCTTAATTAACTAGCATATGAATAAGAAAATATGATGGTGTAATTAACATTTTCTTCACTGTTAGAAATGGCCTGGGATGATTTTATTTTGCTACCACAGGATGGAATTGAGGAGCTGTTCCCATCATTGTCATCTCTAAAGGTAATAAATGCCATATAGAAACTTGCTACTGCATATGGCTGTAAAGATAAGTATATATTACGCCCATTCTGGATCGGCAAAATAACTATAGTCATGAAAAAATCATTTTAATAAAATCTAATATGTACATTTAAAAACAGTATACCATATAAAAGATTTTTTCTGTTGTAGTGTATATTCATAAGTGTTTTTATTGCTGTGATTGAAGTATAATAGTAGTCATATTTATTTCTTTATAATGTAGTAAGTAGCATTCATAGGCTTCAGCCAGGATTAAGATGAGATTGTTCTGGCAGTTGTACAATATGTAGGCAGCACAGCACTTCCTACAGAGAGTTTCCAGCAGAAGGCTTGATCTTGCAAGGAGTTAAGCACTTTGGCCATGATCCAGCAAAGCACTTAAGTTCTGCTTAACTTTAAAATTGTGAGTAAACTGATTCCTATTCAATATTTACTTCAATGGCTATTTCATTCAAGTTAAGCAAATTAAACATGTGCAAGGTCAGCAGCCAGACAAATATAGTTCTAAACACAATGCTTCCGTTTAGTATCTTGTTTTAACATGTAAAAATATCTTTCATCCTTTTTTCATCCTATATATTGGCCTTGAATTTGCTAGTATCTGGACATGGTGAGGATTATTTCTTTTGATTTATATCCATTCCCAAGCATTTTCTTTGTATACTGTAGCTCATTATGGTACTATTACACAGTAGCATTGCAGTGCAGTGGCTAGTAGAGAAGACTTTTAATTTTACTTCACCTCCTACAAGAAAATACTTGAGTCCCTCCTGAATACAAAGTGTCAAACACTTTGGACCTGAAACAGGCAGAGGCTGCTGTGCCTTCAGCTACCACTCACCTTGTGGGACCTGCTTACTGCCTGGTTGGATTGCATCCTGATTAGCATGCACATATATTTTTTCCATGTTTACTTTATTTAATTTATCAACATTCAGATAGATACTTTCACTTATTTTAAATAAAGTAGGTTATTTGCAGGATAAGGGCCTCAGTTAGTTAAGTAAGAGCAGAAATACACCTCTGTGACAATGTCTGTGCCTTATTCCATGCATACGTCTTTTTCCTTCGTACTAAACATATATCAAGTAGAAATGGGAAAATGCAAGGAAATGGAGATGAAGGATGCAACACGCGCACATGTGTGTGAGTATGCATATGTTTGTTTCTGCTACTGCCCTAACTCTTTCCATACTTTGTATTCACTGTCTCACTTGACTGACACAAGAAACCCACTGTAGGAAGAGAGGCTTCCTGTGAACTAAGCCTTGTTTCCATGGTGCAGAGTTTTCTATTTAAAAAATAAATTCCTGTTTTCTGGGGCTACATATATGTACCATGCTTGTGGTGCATTCATACCAAGCAAAGATTACCCTGGAGCCAAAGGAAGGGAAGGACTTCTCATCAACATGCATACTCTAAAAGGGGGGAAAGCCATAAAATATACATTCTGCATATTTTCTCTCTTCCCTCTTTGGTTCTGAACAAGGAAATCTCATTACTTTTTGGCATGCAATTTAAGGTCACTGAATCATTTTCTTGCCTTATTGGCATTGCACTGAAAGACCAGACTTGAAAACAGTTGTGTTTGAATGTTTTATATTCATATTAAATTCTGTGTCATTAAGTGTTTTAACATTTTAAACATACGCCCCTCAGCTAGTGGCAAATTGTTGCTGAATAGATTTTTTTTTGTTTTCTCATCCCCATGACTAGAGGTTTCTCACTTGCTGTCAGGATAGGCAGTGGGGCAGCTTCCTGCCCCAAAGGCCTCACTTCACCTGCTCTGATTGAAGTCTTTTAGGACTTCAGTTAAATTCCAGGCACTTGGACACTCTTCTTTCAAGTGAGATACACATAGAAACTCCAGCACACTAAACAAGGAACCAGCAGCCCTGTACAAGTGCTGTTAAAGCCTCTGACCAGGAGGCAGAGGTACAAACTTCACAGACTCTGAGGCTTTCTAAGTGCAATTTTTGGAGCAAAACCCTCCTTTCTTACTCCCTGTTCCTCCCCACCCCATAGCAACTTCTACTATTGCCTCTTGCTGGAGTGCTCTGTATGACTGAAGCTGTTGGAGGGGGGGGGGAGAGGCTAGTGAGTGCGGATCTCAGACCAGGCTCAGGGTGACGGCAGGATTGTCCAGACATATGCACCAGCAAGGAAGGGCACAAGTCACCAGATGTGCACAGCAAGTAGCCAACAACCGTACCCAACAACCTGCAGCCCATGGTAGCCTTAAGCAGAGTGTGCTCAGTCACCTGAGAACATGGGTGCTTGCTAAACAATTAGAGAACAGGATCATCTGATCCCTTATAATCCAACTACCACATACTAGTGCATATTACTGTATAATTCATGATGTTTATGACAAACCAATGCATACAATGGGTGCTTTCTGATACACACATACACTGAACTATTTCTAATAGCAAATCTTAATATTTGGCAGGCTGTTTGGCTGTGCTGTCACTTGAATGTACTTTGGTATAGTATACAGCCTGTACTCTGTATAGGGTCTGAGTTTGAGTGTAAAGTCTCTAAAATCACTGAACCATACACACCTTTATCCTCCCTACTCCTCCTCTTCCCCCCCGAGTTGCCAGCTGAAGGGAAATACAACAGAGCCCCCCTCTTCCCTCCTCCATGCACTTACCAATCCTTAGGACTTGCTGGGAAGTCTGAGGGATGCCTATTAAAACGTGGAGAAGGAGAAACAAGAGTCCCTTGCTGCTATCCATCACAGAAAGCCGGGGCTCCCAACGAAGGGTGCTTTCCGTCTTCTTCACTCCTTTTTAATTCATGCTGAAGCTCTGCCAGCTCCTTGCACTCACAAGCTGCTCCAAGTTGGGCTATATTTCCACCTCATTCTCTCTGTGTTTCTTGCTCATTGTGCAGAGTCTTAGCTGTGTAGGTTTCACATGAAGTATTTACACATGAATAGCTGTTACTGTTGCTGTTGCTGCTCTTTTAGGTCCCGTTACAATTCCCTCTGTCTCGGTTTCCCTTAGCCCATCACTCCCCCTCCATCAGTTAGTTGCATTTTGCAAAAGGATCTTCCCAGAGATTACTGAATTGATGCTTCTGTGTCGTTTGGAGCCCCAGGAGGATGGAAAGTTGCTGCTTGAAATGGCTGGAGTGTCTCCCTCATTCGTCCTATAGTCAAGTGCAAAAGTGGAAGAGAAAAAAGAAAGAAAAGACAGCGAGGGAGAGAGAAGGGGGGGGTGTTGCAGAGGTTCCAGCACTACTCTGATCTCTAGCAGATTAACTGGGATCTGAGCCACCTCTCTTTCTCACATGCACACACACACACGCGCGCGCACACACAACTATTTTATGCAGCTCTGCTCTGGTGCTGATTGAATCTGTGTTTGCATCCTGATGATAAAGGCAAATCTAATCTCCGTATTGGCCAGGACTGAGGCTGCTCTTGAATATGATTATAGGAGTGCTGTCAACTTGAAACTGGTCAATTTGACCAAAGTGAAACAAACCCTCTTTTGTTGCACTCCCAGGTCCCCATCGGCAAAATGCTTTTCTTTTTTCTTCTGCTGCTTTAATGTCCCCTTCCCCACTTCTGTGTGTGCAAGAGAGAAAACCAGCATGTGAGTAGGTGTTAGCACAGCAAGGGGTTTTCAGCATCTGAGACTTTTCCTCCTTCTGAGTGTATACACTTCTGGGAGCAACAGCAGAGGTACCCTGCCCTTATTAGTTTCCTGCCAACTCCCACAAAGATGATGGGATCTCTTGCTTTATTCTCTTCCCTTTGCCTTTGGCTGTTCCTTTAGCCTGGTCTCTATGTAGAGCCCAATTCTGGGGCATGGAGGTGCAGTCATCCTCCAGTCTGGGCTCAATGACTGTGCCAAGTTTCTCAGAAGTCCCAGGGAAGGCCCCCACTCCCAGCCCATCTGGCTTCATGAAGACACAGGCAAAGGGGTGAAGGTTTGTGCAGGATGTCCCTAGCACTCCATGGTCTAGCATCCTCGTTTGCCATTCAGGCTGTAATGGGTATTACCTAGCCTGCCCTCTTCTCCCTTTGCTGTAATGGACTTCCTGGTCCTTCTCTATGGTCCTGACCAGGATACTCCAAAACAACCCTCCATCACGCTGATCCTAATTGCCTCCATTTTTTTCCGGGTCTTGGGCAAGCCTGGTGCCCTCTGATTTCACCTGGGGTTTGACTGAGATATGGATATCTGTATAGCATAACAATATGTAGGGATCCCCGGGAGCATACTGAGATATGAGGACCCGATTATATTGTGTGCATCTTCCTCTGAGACAACTGGGATTCTGATAGCAGTGAAAAGTCAAAACAGATTAGCCTACTGTACTGGGGGAATACCTGGCTGGGGAGCAAATGCCTTTTGTTATATACGTAATTGATCATCTTTTCAGTAGGGTTCAGTGCTAGATCTCTGCTCCTGTCTGAAAGTAATTCATTATTCCTTCACATACTTAGGGTCTGGTTTAAACGGTGGGCCCAGCTCAAAAATTTCATGGCTCAATCATGGCAGGGGCTGCCATTTTCCTGGCCAGATCATGGTATAGGGGCAGGAGCTGAGGGGAGGGATCCTTCTCCATCTCCTGTGGCTGGGGCTTCCCCCTCATCTCCGCACCTAGCCCAGGGCAGGGAGGGCATGGTGAGGGGGTGGTACAAGAGAAGGCCCAGCCTAGCAGTACCTTTGCTTTCCTGGCCTTGGTCTGGCAGGGGCTGGCAATGGGCCAGGCTGAGCGGGCAGTAGGCTAATGCCTTCCCACTGGCCCTACTGCCTCAGGGGCTCCAGCCCCCTCACACCAACCCCTGTATGCAGAGGAGCCAGGCAGGCAGTGGTTCCCCCCAGCACCAAACAAATATGGGGCTGGGATGGGCCAGACCAGGTGGGTAGCAACTCAGCCCCATCCCAGAAGCCACCATCAACGCCTCTGCATCGCGGAGGCTGGCGATCTTGGGGGGACACTGCTAGTATAGAGAAGGAGGGATTATTCTTTTCCTCTGTGCCACTGCCATTGGGGAAGGCAGCCCAAGGAAGGAGCATGCCGGTCAGTCCACAGTCTGTTACTCCAGGCTCGAAACAGCACCCCTTCCCTCCTCCTCTTGCATCCCATCTTGTTGCAGTGAAATACCACGGATATGGCTGCTTGCCGTGGAACTTCCCAGCAAACGGTCATATCATGGTATTTCCTTGCGAATTGCATTTTTCATGAAAACCATTTAATTATGTGATTTTCATGAAAAATATGAAATCGTGATTTAAATCAGGCCCTACGCATACTCCTCTGAGGCATGTAGTATTATCTTTGTGCTATAAATAGGGAGACCAAGACACCTGTGGCATCCATTGACCTCTGATGAGGCTGTGGAGCTCAGCATAAGAGTGAGCATCTGAAACTGGGGTTTTGAACACTGAAGCAGTTTAAGTTAAAGGCCAGTTTTAAGACTTTAAGTGTGAACATTGTCATTGAACAGAAAATAGTTCTCTTCACTCCAAGTGCTTCACTCCAACTAGCAGACCATCCTTCTCTGTAATTTGATTGCTTCAACCTCAAGTTTTCAAGTTTCAGTAGAATTTATGATGTCTGACTATGAAATAAAGGAAACTGATCTGGAAAACTGTAACAGGAGAATGACTTCCATATAACGACAAACATAAAATCAAATAGCTAAGGTCCAAAATTTAAATTACTTTACATTTGTTTATTTTAGTATGCTAGTTCAGTCTTCCTGACTGTTAATCCAGTGTCTTTCATAAACACTGGCAAGTAAGTCATCTGTTTATCTGCAGGATGTATTCCAGCTTAGAAATGCAAGCTCCCACACAGCACTCTGCAGAACAGGTTCAATTTTTTCCTGAAAAGTCTACCTCAAAGGTTTAGAGACGAGTCTATGATATTGTTCTTTCTGCTGAGATTCCTAGCAGGGGTACTTAGCATCAGTTGCGATGGTATGTTTTTTTTCTTTTGCTTTTAATGCATTTGTGTGTGTGTGTATTAAAAATGACACAGTGTGATACGAAACAGTTTCTGAATTTTCAATATCCATTTGGAAAAATCTCTCTCTCAGAGAAATGAGTAAAAGAAAACAGCAGGTAATGTAGGCCCACATACTCATACTACAAAACCATTCAACAGAAGGAGTGCAGGATGACTAACAAATCTTATTCTCAGAGCCATGCTGGCATGACTGATGGTGATGACGTACAAACAAGTAGCAGTCCAAAACAAAGAGTTATATTAATTCCACTTCACCAAGATAAGGCAATATTTGTAAGGAGGGAAGAACAAAACGGATAAAGAAAATACCCTAAGTGGTACTTTCAAAATCACTGAGGACATTTTTATATGTGGTCTGGGAGTGAGCGGAGAGCATTTTAATTAGAGTGGCTTCAAAATAGCAGCAGGGGTGCTTTATCTAAAGCTTGTCAAATGAGCTTTAATAAAAGCACTCCCACCACCATTTTGAAGCTCAGGGACACTGATACACAAGATGTGAAGGTTGGCTGGAGAACAGTAACTACTGTGCTCCAGCAGACTTGATTAATCGATTAATCCAGCTGCCTCCCGGCTCGTGTATAGGTACCCTGAGTGTTGACCTAGCTCTGCTCCCACTGAAATTAGTGCCAAATCCCCATTACCTTCAATGGAGTCAGAGTTGGAACAAGACAGTGTTTTGAAAAGATCATCTGCTTTGCCTTCAGACTATTATGGAATTAATACAAATAAATTAACAATTTAAAAATTAAATAATAGGAATGGGGTGGCAGCTCTGCTTTCATTTGGTTGAAATCTAACCTGCTCCAGTTTTGCCAAGTACAGACTGTCAAAAAACTTGAGGCTGAATCTATTCAATCTTTGCACTTTAGTCTAAGCTGTGTAGTTTGAACTAATAGGCAAGGGAACAGACATTCACTTCTGATTTTGGACATGCAGCCACATGCCTGCAGTGACAGAGGCCAGACACTAGGGGGAGTGTTAGAGCACGCATCCCTGCTGAGCTGGAACAGCCAGCTTAGGCCAAGGTTAGCCTGCCCACCCTGCGAGGGGGGAGTTTGCAGGGGAGATACAAAGCATCCTGGGATGGTGGGATACTGTGAGTTAACTTGAATCTAGAGCGGCTCTGAGACAGAAGTTGAATAAACTGATTTCACCTAAATCAGTTAAGTCAGATACTACATCCATCCAGGTTTATCTTAAACTGGTTTCAGCCATTTTGAAAGTGGTTTTTGTGCACTGAACATCTGTTGTGTTATAGATTTGAACTGGTTTCTAATCACTTATACCAATTTATGTGTAATTTCCATCTCTAGCCTCAGGGTAGTTATGGCTCATTCATTCTACCCTGGCAAGCCAAAACAGAAATTTGCTTTATTCTGTAAACTTAGACTGGTAATATGTTATAGATAACATACTTCACAGTCCAGCAATGAAAAAAAGAGGGGCTTCTTTCCAAAACCTTCCATCTACTGAAAATCTGCCAGGGCCCCAATTCTGTGCTCATGAGTGCACTTAAACCAGTGCTTACCATTAAACAGATACTAACACACTTCTGTAAAAGGTCTGCTTTTAAGAAATCGCCATTCTGCTTTCCCAAACCAGGACCCTGAAAGGAGGAATTGTGTGGATGTGCACCACTGTTCTAGAGCAGAGTTACTCAGGTGTATTACTTTCTTGGGTTTTGCTTTTATTATGCTTTACTCTTTCATCACCTTTAAAACATGTACAGTGTTCTTGACTAACCATTAATGATTGAGCTGGCTTGAATGTTTTTTTGTTTGTGTATATAATTACAATGTAACTTGCTGTTCCTTAGAATACACACCTGATGGGACCTTCTCAGAATTCTCCTTTATAAAAATGGGTGTGGGGAGGGGGAAGGAATCCGCTTTAAAATTTTGCAGCTTTCACATTCAGAAACAACTTACTTGCCAGAAGCAGTTCTGCAAAATGTTTGGGAAACAAAGTAGACCATTTTAAAACACAAAAGACCAGGAAATGTTTCCAATTTGCTGAATTGTATGTTGAATTATCCTCTAGTCTCCTCTCCCCCTCCCTCCATTTTTCAGTAAGCTCTGATCCATTCGGTTTTTATGTCATATTTTTGCTTCTGGACAGTAAGTCAAGAGTTCAAGCTGTACATTGGAACCTGGATTAATACACAATGCTGACATTCAAGTCTGCGATGATGGGAGAGCTCTTCACCTTTGGATAAAATGTACAACATGGTGCCTCAAGCACAGTTTTTGCTGTCTGTGTTGATATTACAGGGTCTTTAGCGTTCACTTGGACCTCATTCAGGAAAGTGTAGGGGAAAATTCAGGTATCCTGGCCAAAATTTCTTCTCACAATTAAACAGGTTTGGATGCCCAGAGCTTTTGCATGTAAGCTGCCATTCAACTCATATTGGCTGAACATTTGCTTACTCATTCATTACATTGCCAGTATTTAACTAAATGCATTAGCAAAATGCTTTGAAAACCTTGAGAATGAAAGGTGCTATGCAGAACCAAACCTTATTTTAAGTCTAGATCACACTATTATAAATAAGAATGTGTGGATTGAAGACCAGTATTTCTCTCATTTCATAACACCTAGTTTTAACTAGATAAAATGCATAAAGACTGTGTAATTTACCATTTTAATATGGCTACTAATTGAAAAACCGGAACCTTCTCAAATTTCAGAGTTTTCTATTGAGTCCCACAGTGTAAACCATCTTCCTGAGCCTTTGGGTTCATATTGATGGTAAAATTAGAAAGCCCTGTTTTTATGGCCACACATTAAAACAACGGTTGTTCCCATGAGATTTCTGCCCAATATAATGAAAATCTCATGTGTGGCTGATTTTTTTTAAACTTTTTCCATTTCGTGCTTGAATTTTGTGGGATTTAGCCCTATTCCGTTCCAGTCTGATTCATTCTTGATAATAACCTTTTCAGCCTATGCCCTACTTGTTCTAAATATGATTTTCTTTGTAGAATTCAGGGAATATTAATCAGACAATAATATATTTTTCCACATTCATGGTGACCATTTAGTGCATTCCTACCAACATGCAATATAAGAGCCCACAGTTCATTACAGAAAATAACAGGAGCAAGAACTCCAAATGGAAACTTAATAAATCACACTTCACTAGTTCTTTCATAACCTACATGCAGCACCTCATAACACAGAAATTGATAGGATCATCTAAAAATAACCAAGCCAAATCAGCATTCTGCTTCTCAAACAAATAACCGTTATGTTTGCAAAATCTTCCACTCTGAAAACACCAAAGAAAAAAAGCTTCTATAAAGAATAAAGGAAATAACTAAATAATTTTTCTTTTTCTTGGTCAACTGTGTCCTTCTAAAGTCTGTTGGGAAAATCTCTCTCTCTCTCTCTGAACTATTGCATCCTCATTTTTTTAAATGATTTTCAAAAGAGCTCTAGAGCGCCTGTTCTTTTGAATCATGATATCTGGCTTGCCCTTTTCCCTTATAACAATCTCCCATTCTTATCTTCAGCAGATTTGACTTCCACAGTGGCAGCCTAACTGACTCTTTAATGTCTCCTGCCGTTTCGTACTTTTCTCCTCCTTTGACCATCAACCCTGAATCAACACTTCCATTCATCCAAATGGCTATTGAGAATTTACAAAGACCGTGTTTCACTCAGCATTGGTCCCCTGACCTCTCAGTATTTTGATTACACCAAACATCATACGTGTTTAAAAAAAAATTCTATCACTTCCAAAAATACACTTTCTTTAAACAGGAGGTTCCACTGGGAACTGTGGAGTCTAATTAAATCGAGAAACTTTTAAGGGTGCACACCATAACTAACTTACCATCCAGTTTGCCATTTGACACTTCTGTGATCTCCCGTATAACAATGTATGCAATTTCTCTCTCACCGTCTGGTATTTACTTCTTTTCCTCCTTGAAGTCAATTGTTGATTCATTTTGTTTAATGTCTTTATCCTGTCCCTCCATCACAAAATTCACTTTGTCAGCCCTCATGGCCAAAATCTTCTTTTTCCTTTCTTTATCACATGCTGCTGAAGTGCTTCTAAAGAAAGCCTCATGCATGGCTTTCTGTTCACATTTTTTTTAATTTTCTTTCTTCAGTTTTTGTTATCGTTCAGGTCAAACAACACAACTTTTCCATTCTCAGTAATGCCCATGTCTGTAGCTACACCCATCCATTAAGCATTTTTTACTTCCTACTAGCACTCTCTCTTTTTGTGACTTCCCTCCCCTCACCCACATCACCAACCAAGGAAGAAATCATTTTATCCCTTCACACCAAGCACGGGAAGCTGATTGACCACCTTAAAAAATAGACAGCCTCTTCCAGCACTAGAGAGAATCTGATTTCTCTCCACCTGATGCTAGGGACAACCAAAGAATAATTCTCCCACTGTCATGGTGCTGGGAACAGACACAGATCACCTGCCTATTTTCACACTGTTAAAGCTGGGAGAAACAGTGTTTTGGGGACAGGGAAGGCATGGTGAGGTAAACAAGGTAGTGCACAAATGGAAGAACTGGTGGGCATGAGTGATGGAATATGGAACTGGTGGAGAGAAATTTTGATTTTGTTTTTATAGGGAGAAGAGAGGTTGGGATTAGCAAAAAGTGGGAGTCGGATTTTCAAGAGACATAGCAATGTCCTGAATGCTGCACCTTCAAAGTTAATAATGATTTTCCCATTGTCTTTAGTGGGAACAGAGAAAGGCCATTGCTAAACATTTCTGAAAATCTTACTTTTACAGCCTACAGCAACAGGATACAGGATTTTTTATGAGTTTCTGGTACTAGAAGTTGATAAAAATAATAACTATGCCACATGTGGGTGGCAGCAAATTTTTGAATTAGTCTTTATTTCTATTTTGCCAACACATTACTGATCTATCTGTAAAGTAAGCATAATAAACCTTTTTCTTCCCACATGGGTGTTGAGATTTAATTAATCCTGATATGAAAAGCAGTAAGACAAAAAAATTGTCATAGCACTTCAGAACACACAACAGTAAGGTAAAATTACTCCCATTGAATAAATTATTTCTATTGAAAACAATATCATACTTATAAGACTTTAATCTTTGCTCCATTTTATACAACTGCTCTTAGAGTTCTAGACCCCAAAATGCAGAATTCTCTTTCCTAAACTGGAACAACATCTCTTCAGTAAAATATTACAGAAAAAAACTCTTAACAAACTAACATTGATTCACTCCAGTGAACTGGGCTAGCATTAATCTGCAAAACTGCTTTTCCCCAAGCGGTAGATACTTTTATCCATCTTACTATTTAACTATAAGACATAAATAAACCACAATCTAAAATGTAACCTACTGAAAACCTTTCTCCACCAAAGACCTATTACATTTTCCCCCTAATATATGATACACCAGAGACTTCTTAAAAGAGGAAACTTCCACTATATATATAGAACATTAATGGTGCATCCAGTACAGAAGCAAAGACTTTTGGCAAAATTCAGCTCAGTTATAGGGGGAAGCCAGAAAATTAAACTAAAGGGAGATGATTTATTCTGAATTTGGAGCAATAAAACTGAGATTAGAATGTACCTACTTGAAAGCACAATATTGGTTCACTCCTGGACTTTTCTGGTTTCTCCTATTTATACATTTCATGGTGAATCTTTGTAAGCTAACACTTTTAAAAAGAGTTTGTTAAACTCTGTTGTGTAATGTGCATCATATAAGTATCTATCTATCTATATTTTTTCCATCCCTGAGTGCAGAATTAATAATAGCTATGGATTAACTGATTGGGTAAATTAATTATAGTACCAACTCACAACCCAAATTAAAAGAATGCCTGGCTTATTTTTTCCTTTCATTTTTATAACTTTTTTGTATTCATCTGTATTTCCAAATATTGGCTTAAATATCAAATGCGAGTAGAGGTTTTTGCAGTATTCGAATCACATGCTACCTTGATGGGAATTAGTATATCAGTATCCTGAGATTTTCTGCCCTCTTCTACATTTGACATAGAAATGAGAAGTAGTTACTGGATTCATAGGAATATACTAATTCCTGTACTGGTGCAGACACTAACACAGGAACTGATGGGAAACAGTATCCCCTCCTTTCCTTTGGGCTTTTGGTGACCAGTTCACCTCCCAACACAGGTGTGGCACCTTGAATCTTTTAAGTAAATTTTGGCTTCAGTGACTTTCATGAGCTTTTGCAGAAGCATATCATCACTGAGGTATCAAACTGTCCAGAGCACTTCCATGATCTGCTCCCTTTTCCTATTGCTTCCTTTTCCATTCTTTCCCCATCCTGGAATGCCTACAGAGATGATGCAATGGTAGCAAAGAATTAGTAAGTACAGCTCTGAGACTGGCAGTAGGGTCCTCTTACCGCCAGCCTAGCTCTAATAATTAGGCCCTAATGGAGGAATTATGGTCTGCAATTTGCAAAAACCTGTGAGTTCGCTAACAATACTGAATGTCAAAGACTTTCTGATTTATGTTGGTATAATGCCATCTATATAGCACATACAGCACTGAATTGAATTAAAGCTACAAAGAATTATTCCTTTTGGTCCTGAATGTTAACAAACTTAAATTAATATGAGGTCCCTTCCAGCCTTACTTATCAATGAATAATGGTATTGCATTGTATGTTTGGTTTTTGTTTTGTGGGTTTGGGGGGGGTTGTTTTGTTTTCTGTACATTTCCATCTTTTGAGGGTAGAATATGTGTGTGTTCTGTTTGGGTTTTTTAAAGAAAAAATAAGCACCTCTAAATACTATTTTCAACATTTAATTTATTATTTCTTTTGTAGTAATGTACAATAGCCTCAAGCAAAATCAGGGATCTATTCTATTTAGCACTATGCATGCATGCCTGCCCACATGCGCGCGCGCGCGCACACACACACACACATGCATGCATGCACAGAGCTGATAATCTAAGAAGCTCAAAACAGAGAAATGGCTGGTGAAATAAGTAGCTCATACCACAAATGTTCTTGCAATGAAGAACGGCATGTGTCTTGTTCATTTCCTTTCTTCTTCACAAAATACTTAATTTTGATATATTGGTTGTTATTATTTATTATAGAGGCAGCTGGTAAGGGATATAGGAAAAAAGATTTGGGAAAAGAAGACAACAGTTATTACAGAGGAAAAGGTAAAGAGAAGAAATGGGAAAGGGAAAGGATATGACAGAACTGAGAGAGAGAAGCTAGTAGTAGTGGACTGAGAAGATGACAAAAATGTCTAGCGTTCAAACAACTATTTAGTTGATCTAATAAAAGATATCACCTCTACCAATATTTCTGAAGAAGGTCCAAAGAGTTACTTGCTGCAGTAGGGCATATTATCCCAGGTAGAACTATGATAATGTAGATATATTGCCTCTGATATGTGAGCCAAGCTGGATATCTTTATATGGTACTACCTTGTATCATGTAGACATATGATTAGTATTAATGGTGAGTTGAATACTCTGAGGATTCTTATTACTTTGTGACAGCCAGCTGCAGCTTGAAGATTGTATGGTGTCCTGCTCTTGTTCCTAAGTGGTCCTCTCCTTGCATCCAGCACCACTTTGATCTTGCTCAGATTAATGTTGAGCCTTTCACAGACAGCTGCTTTCTCCTTTGGGGGCTGAACCCTCTATTGACCTGGAAAAGCTGTGGATCAAGCCCTTCATGTTGAGACATCTGAAATAGCTCTCCAAAGTGCCATCATACATGTCCTATTATTGGTAATTAAATCATACAGGGACACAATTATGACATTAAAGTGCAGGTAGCTGAAGGACAAAATCCTTGAGAATTAGCTTCAAGTTCCTATGTATAAAGAAACTGTATTTCACTTGATCTAGCTCTATGTATGGTACTTTTGTAGACTCTTAATAAGCCAAAGCTTTCACAAATTACACGTCTATAAGTAATTTGAATGCACCTTTCCTCCACAGCATACAAATAAAACAAAAACTGCCCTATGCTATCTACACATGGGTTTTTTTGTAAATTTTACCATGTGTCTCTCATCTGGTTAATAACACGGGAGACTTGATATTGGCATTGTGATATGGGTTGATAACAATCCACAAATCCTCTAGCACTGTCTGGATTTTTATTTTATGCTTGACTCCTGACTAATTCACATTCTGTCCACTCTATTGTGTTGCTGCATGAATGCTTCCTCTGCAACTAGCTGATGACTATCCCGTTATTTGACCAGTAGAAACACTTTACTGCCTTTTTTTGTACAAAATAGAACAGGATAATGTATCTCAGCCAAGATACCTCATTTTCCTGTGCTAAGTATCTCTGAAAATTAGTCCTGGTATTGCCACCTATTGAAAATACCCATTTAGAGAAAATACTGTGACCACTACCTATAATAACAATCAAATTGGCTCTAACCATGTCCTTCTCTCTCTAGCCATCACACATTGCTAGCTGCGTAAATCAAAATCAGGGGCAAGAGAAGCTAATCATATCTGTACCAGTGATGTTGTCATTAATAAATCCAATGTCAGCCTCCCATAGATTTCTTCTGACTTGTGATTCTTAATTATCTTGAAGTACAGATAATTGAAACAATCCATTTGATATAGGGCAACCTCTATAACTGTGACTGTAATACATAATGCAGTGTTTTTAGGAATAAAAAATGGCTGTGCAAGCTGAGACATTAATCAGCACAGTTATTTTTAATCCTTTGGATCATTGAAGACTTCCTTAATAACACTGAATATCACTAATTCCTGATTTTTCCTACTTATATAATCTAAATACTGTTCTTAATGTGATAAGTCTCCCATCGTGAATAAGAGAACCTTTTCATTTAATTCTGGCATTAGCTTTTTGACCTAAGAAATTAGGAGATAGGAGTGCTGGAAAGGCACTTGAACTCTACAGTGCTCAGTTTCTAATAGCTTTGCTAAGTTTATGGAAACCTAGCTGAACCTTGCTGAGTCACCTTGACATGTAAACATATTATACAGAATTACTGATAAAATGAGCACAAGGAGGAAAAGGAATTGTATGGACTCAGTCTGTGTAGGTTGAAATGTAATAGTGAGATTGTCTCCAAGGACTCTTATGAAGTCACAAGCTGATATGATAGACCAAGCATTTCTAGGAATAGAAATGGATGGTTTTGCTCAGTCAAATTGATGGGGCAGTAATGATTAACCCCTATAGTAGTGGATGTCTTTGAGGCCCCTGACAGATATTACTCATATATAATGTGTAGCAAATTGTCATATGCCAACTAGCCATACACTAAAATTATCACACTATATTTCCATGTCACAAAGACATTACTGTTTCAACAAGCAACTTCTTTGGGGCTGATCTGCCATTTTTATCCAGGTGTAAACTGGTTTAACATTTGGCGTATCATGATTTGTCGCACATTATAATACCTGCCAGGGGCCTAGAACAGCCCTGAAGCTCAATCTGGGCTTTGCATCAGCTCTGCATCCCACCCCCTACACATGTACTCACACACTTACACAAGTACACATGCATGTGCACATATACACAGCTTAGGTCTCCTTCACAGAATGATCTGATTTACAGGCATTTGCTGCCATGTGGACACAAAAGTACAGGGGAATCAGTGACATCTTCAGGATATTAGGGTTGTTCCTCCAAAAGACAACATTTTTGCCAGAGATTTCTGGTAAGAATCTTGAATATGTCTAAACAGCAAGAAAAACCTAGTAAGATGACAGACTAAATTGGTTGGATCCTGTGTTCCTTGTGATGTGCAAAGTGGATCCTCTCCTTGAAGGATCCTTTCTTTCTCCCTGAAGGATTGTTGAGCCTTTTCAGGACTTTTACTCAACATTCTTCCTTCAGAGGGGCTTTAGTGAATGTAAGTGCAAAGGTAGAATAATTTCAGAACGTATGATCACATAATTTTTTAAATTCCATTTATGTTTCCTCTTTTGTTTTTCTTATTGTTGGTTAATACATGTTTACAAGGATGGTAAGGTGTGGATGCTACAATAAAAGCACAGCAAAATCCCTATATAAACCTACATTTAACTATCTGTGCTATTAAGTCATTTAGGTGATTGGACACTGGTGACCAAATGCCCTTTTCATACAATAGATTAAAGTTGGCCCACGGTGGTTTTGTTGCTTTATAACAGCTACTTCTGTCTCTCTTTAAATTATTTATTCTCCAATATTTTCAGTAGATTAGATTATATCAGTATCTGTTTGCTATTGCTGTTGTTCTAGTGGAAACAGTAGGAGGAAGTATCCATATTAAAAGTCTGAGAGACATAAGTTCTGTTCTGGCTATGCTACAGCTTTCCTGTGACAATTTAACTTTTGGTGTCCTCATTTTTCCTGTTGTTGAGTAAGGATAAGCAAGGGATCATAATGTTGGAAGAATTGTAACATTGGAAGTGAACACATCTAGTCCAACCCCCAAAAATGCAAGGATCCATAGTATCTCTCCTCACACCAGTGTTGTAGGGCCAAATTTGTTAATGCTTGTAGGAGATTTTTGTGTGTTCTCATCTGGCGGTTCTCAACATTTTTAGATTCAGGACTCAGAAAAGCTACAGCCCTTCTTGATTAAGCCTTCACAGCATCTTCTGGAAACAAAGGCGGTGGGACAGGTGGAACTGTCCCATATGCCTCTGTTTTAAGAAAGGGCATGGGGGGAGGATAGACCAAGAGGAGATGTAGCATTAGTCAGCTCTCTTGCCTGATTCGTATTTATCAGAGAATCCTAACAAGGCATGCTGAAGCTCTACCTGGTGTACAGCAAATACTCAGCCCCAGTTGAGAACCCAGTGGCAACACATAGGGGATAGACAGGGGTGCACATGCACCCCCTGAGAGCACCAGTGCACCCCCTGTCAAGCTGCACTCCCCACTCAGGTGATGGGCAGGGAGGGCATGCAAGAGAATCAGTGCCCTCCCGTGAGCACTAGCCAGGGAGTGCAAGTGCCATATGTAAGCCATGGTCGCTTCCGGAAGACCCAGGAGCACTGCAGCCACTTTCAGGAGTAGCGCAATCACTAGCCAAGTACCTATCTAATCTATTCTTCAAGGTGCCCAAGGTAGGAGCAAGAACAACTTCCCTAGGAAGCTGGTTCCACATCCTAGCCACCCTAACTGTGAAGTAGTGTTTCCTAATGTCCAACCTA
>JAGPOW010003316.1:33977078-33988220 GCA_030014935.1 Caiman crocodilus
ATCTAGTGGCCCTCCTCTGGACCCTCTCGAGGCCGTCCACATCCCTCTTGAAGTGCGGCACCCAGAACGGGACACAGTACTCCATCTGTGGCCTGACCAACGCCGCATAAAGGGGGAAAATCACCGCCTTGGACCGGCTTGAAATCCATTGCTGGATGCACGCTAGGGTTCGGTTGGCCTTCCCAACCACTGTCTGACATTGGCAGCTCATGTTCATCTTGGCATCAGCAATGACACCAAGATCCCATTCCACCTCTGTGCTAGCAAGAGGAGAGCTTCCCAGCTAGTATGTGTGCTGGGCGTTGCTTCTCCCCAGATGCATCACCCTGCACTTGTCCACATTGAATCCCATCCTGTTCTTATCCGCCCACTCATGCAGTCGGCCCAGATCCCGCTTCAGCCTCTCCCTCTCCTCTGGTGTCCCCACCTCAGCACTCAGTTTGGTATCATCAGCAAACTTGGATAGCTTGCTTTCCACCCCCTCGTCCAAGTCAGCAACGAAGATGTTGAACAGCGCAGGCCCGAGGACTGAGCCCTGGGGGACCCCGCTGCTCACATCTCTCCAGGTCGAGTATGACCCGTCTACCACCACTCTCTGGGAGCGCCCCATCAGCCAGTTTCTGACCCACTGAACCATGTAGGGGTCAATGCCACAACACCCCATCTTTTTAATGAGGATGAGGTGAGAGACCGTGTCAAACGCCTTCCTGAAGTCTAAAAAGACTATGTCGACAGGGACGCCCGCATCCATGGATTTGGTCACCTGGTCATAGAAAGCAACCAGGTTGGTCTGACAGGACCTTCCCTTGACAAACCCATGCTAGTTTCCCTTCAGCATAAAGTCCCTTGCCGGTCCCTCACAGATGTGGGACTTGAGAATTTTCTCAAAGGTCTTTCCCAGAACTGAGGTGAGACTGACAGGCCTGTACTTCTCCGGGTCCTCTTTCCTGCCCTTCTTAAAGATGGGAACCACACTGGTCACCTTTCAATCCTCTAGCACTTGTCCAGAGCTCCAAGAGAGCTCGTATAACCGAGCCAAGGGCCCAGCAATCACGCCCACCAGCTCCCTCAACACCCTTGGGTGCAGGTCATCCAGACCCGCCAACTTAAAAACATCCAGCCCTTCCAGAAACCCTTCCACCAGGTCTACCCTCAGCCTTGGCCTAGCAGTGATTCCCGAGGGGGAATACAGGCTTCTGGTGGGAGGGATGTCCCGGTCCCCCCTCAGGAAGACTGAGGAGGCAAAGAACCCATTGAAGATCTCAGCCTTCCCTTCGGCTGCGAGCACCAGGTTGCCCGACAAGTCCCTCAGGGGCCCAACATTGCCCGGGGCTCTCTGTTTGCTCCCCACATATTTGAAAAAGGACTTCCTGTTGTCCTTGATCCTAGTCGCCAGGCAAAGCTCTACTTTCACCTTGGCCTTCCTAATAGCCCTCCTACACTCCCTAGCACAAGAGGAGTACTCCTCTTTGGAGATTGCTCCTCCCTTCCGAAGATATTATGCCTCCCGCTTAGCCTTCAGGGTCTCCCAAATATCCCTATTAAGCCATGGGGGCTTCCGGGCTTTCCAGTTCCCAAAAAGTAATATATTTACATATGTATTAGTATGATTCAAGATGAGTAGGTAGGAAGGGTTATTTGACTGAGCCAACAAAAGGTACAAATAATTATTACATTTTTACCGGGTCCTTGACTAAGGTAAATTGGAATGGCTGCAAGGATTTCAACAGAGCTCTGCCAATTCACACCCTCTAAAGGTTTCATTCCTTTGCTTATTAACCACCCCTCCCCCATAAATAAACGCTGGAGTGCATATATTCCAGAATCTAAAATGCTTCTAATGAAATAGACCAGACAGAGTTTGAGGAGTCACACATTTTCTGAGCAAAATATAGGCAGTATAGAAAAAGATTTCTGTGCTCATCCATAATGACTTTAATGACTTTAATGTACTCTTAGCCTATCTATATATTGTATTTAAGTTTTAAACATTGTTCTTCTGATGCACATAATGTTGGGGAAAAGTTATGATATGCAAATGTAGGTTTCCAAAGAACAGCAAAAGCTCAGTACATTAGCCAAATCTGCCAGCTTTCACTGCACTAAGCTTTTTGCTAAAACTAAGGCTTCTGTTTCCTCAGTCTTCAGGTATATGTGTTCAAAATAAATATAGTATATTTATTGCAAGCCTCAGAGGAGATGAATTAATTTTAGGCAATTAAGAAAATAGAAATGGAACAGTTGAATGCTAAGGTACTTACCCTAGCTAAGTATGGTCAGTAGCTTTGAGACCTTTTTCTGTAGCTGCAAAAGAAGCTTCAAGTAAAGAAGACTTGCTGGTGGACAAAAAATCAGCTGACACACAAACAAGTGAAGCTGGCTACATGTGCAGTGGCGTGGAGTACATAGAATGAACAAGTTTAAAAATCAGGGAATTATTGTTCTCTAATCTGTTCTGGTTAGAATATATGGGGACACTGTGTAATGATAGTAGGTGAACTTTTTCAAAAGGTTGATTTTTAAATTAACAGTGTTGCTTTAATGTTCAGCTTTGTCGGGGGGGTTACAAGAACCTGTTGTTGTGGCCTAAATTATGTGCTTGACAAAGTCTTTTTTTCAATATTCATATTAAATTATTATAAAAGCACCCAGGCAGACTATTGCCTTTAGTTTTTACCCCAAATTCCCCTTGACTTTGCAGGGAGCTCAGTACACATTAGTGGGTCCGTTTCTAAGAGTGAGGTTCAGGAAAAGCAAGCAGTCTTTCTAATGACAAAAATGTTTCAAGTATTTTGTGAAGCTCTTCCGTGCTTCGAAACTAAAAATTTGACAGGGATGAATATAAAAGCTTGTCTCTTGGCAAACTCAGACATCATCCTGTCTTTTCTATACTGCCACTCAAAATAAATAGGACAAACCTGTGAGCTTGGCTGTGCTGCCTGTCACCATATAGGAAATATCTGAGCTAAGTCTAAACAGACTCAGAAATGGAACCTAGGTGTCTTGAGTTCAAGTATTCTACCACTGTCAGCCGTGCGAGGATGTCCTGTGTTTTGTATACATCTTATGGGAATGAATCTCAAAGGAGAGATTTGGAACCATACCAAAAGATAAGTGGATCTGAGAATTTGCAGGGTACTTGGGATGTTTTTCTACATGACTACATACATAGTTCAAATATTTATGCAAAAGGAGTTTTCTTCCCAATTTAGCAATGGAGAAAGAACTAATCTAGATTCACTGGCTGTCTTCAAAGTAGACTTTACTTTTCATTTGCCACAGCCCCTTTACTAATTGCATAAGCTAGTACATGCATGATCTGGAGTTTTCTCTGAATCCCATAATTGTCTGGGCATCAGAGCTCTTGTTAGAAATGTTCAGGAAACTGCTGTATGTTCTCATAGAGTGTTACACATGGTACCTTATATGAGCCCATGGTATGGAATAAATCCGCTGGGTTTCAGTTTGTCATGGCCTCACCCTACGACAAGTTATTAATAATTAAATGTATAAAGAGTGTGTCCCACTTAGGTTCTAAGAGTGGGGACTGGGAGAGCAGGATCCTTACCCACACCAGTGAACAGCAGTCAGAAATGCTGGAGTTGGCTGCTCTAGCACAGTGCCACAATTGCCCCTACCCCTGTGGAATCTGCTCCCTGGTGGTATTACCATGCTGGGCAGCCCCAGCTGAGTGGTTGCCACTATGGATGCTCTGCCCGCTCTGACTCTATTGCTCTTAAGGCACCTGAAGCTGGGAACTGATTTGGAGTCCCAGCATAACAGCACTACTGAGGCACAGACTCAGTGGGGGTGATCCATGATTCTTGGGCCCCTCCTCCTAATCTGGTACCTGGGATGGGTGCCCTTCTCACCCACCCTTAGTTACTGCTTACAAACATCAACTTTTGGAATTATGCTGGTGGGCAGCCATCTGGCTCCAGTGTGTCTAAAGAAACACAGCTGTGGAAGTGGCATCTGGTCCCAAGGCGATCTGAACCTCTGTGAATACCAAATTTTAGTACACTTATCAAGAGGCTTTGGTCATTTCCTACTCAGCATCACCCATTATTCCATTTCTGACTAAGTCATTGCTGTATGTGCCAAGCCATCTATTGAACTGCTTTTATAGGGTGCTAAAGGAGCAGCCTTTTCATGACAGTAAGTGATATCAAGCTACTATGATTCTTTACTCAGAAAGTAGGAAAGAAAGCTCTTTACATATCTTAATTTACTACCTATCTAATAGTCTGGTGACAATCTGTATATTGTTTAGTATACTTAAAAAAACAAAAAACTATCAGGAGGGTGCATGACCAGAGTCCATAGTTGTCTCATGATTTGTTCAAGCAACACTCACACACCCACCTGGCCCTGTGACTAGTCAAACACTGTTTGCAGCATGCTGTTTTAATATAAGAACTCTAATAATGCTATGAGTTTTACTACTCACATCAGATATATTATACTTACAGATGGCATTGAAAGAGCTATATTTATTAGCATGGCAGTTGGGAGTTCTAGTGCAATTTATTTATAAAATTCATTTACAGAATTATGGAAAAATTGGATTGGAAGGAACCTCAAGAGGTCATCTCATCCAACTGCTAGCTCAAGGCAGTATCATCCCTCTCTACATTATTGTAGGCAAGTTCCACCTGTTCTTAAAAACTGAAGGAGCAAACCCACACATACAAGCGCTAGGTACAATACCTGAAAAATGAAAAATACCCGCCTAGTTCATCCTGTGCAAAGCAGGGCACTGCTAATAACCTGCCACTGCAAGGGCAGGAAGTAGTCCATTAAAATATGCTCAACTTATCCAAGGAACAGGACCATGCTACCAACAGTCTGTACCAAACTGACTGGAGTGTAAAATTACTTCCTGATCCCAAATGTGCCGATCAGTCTGACTCTGAATGAAGAAGCAAGACTCCTGCTAATGAGGAACCTCTGGCTTTTCTAAATCCCAGCAAGACCATCTTTACATTCTGGTCAAAATCCCCAGCCCTGAGCTGTGACTAACACCTGATGCTTCACAGCAAGGTGCAAAAGATCCCAGATCCCAGCAGCAATCAGAAAGGAAAGTTCTTTCTTGGCCACACATGACCAGCAAAAGCTCAGGAACATAAGAAAACTAAACACCTTCCACTGGGGGTGACTGGTGCCTCCTGAGTCTGCGGGGGCACCTGGACAAGCCAGCGGCAGGGACAGGGCTGGCAAGCACCCACAGAAGCCGCCAGTGGTGGCGGTGATGGGGACGGGGCTGGCAAGCACTTGCAGAAGCCACCAGTGGTGGCAGGGATGGGGCTGGAGAGTACCTGCAGAAGCCAGCAGTGACATCAGCAGTGGGGATGGCCCTATTGGCAGAGCACGTACTCCCCTCCCCCTCCATGCCCTCCCTACCAGGTACCTATGCCCCCCCTACCAGTTGCCACAGGTAGGAGATTGGAGCCCTGGAACAGAGTGGCACTGACTGTCAGCTTCAGTTCTGCTTTTTTATGGGGAAAAGGAAAGTGGAGCTACATACCTCCATGTGGGGGGAGATGGCGCTATGTAGGGGTGAGCGGGGGAATGCAACAAGGATGTATTTATGTCCAGCAGCTAAAACACTACATTGTTTTTAATGTTTCGGAGGCTTCCACGCTGCAATCTGGGAAGTGGAATGTAACTCCGCATATCACACCCCACATATCACACACCCTGATTGAAGAGCCAGAACTTCTTTTTCTATCATTCCATGCTCTCTTTGCCTGCCCTGAGGCAGGTTAGAAACAGCATCTTTATTGCCCATTCTTACATGCTACGTTGTCCTCATCTCCCCCATACAGTGAAAACACTTCAGGATATTTCATCTTTTTATTTTAATAACACACCTTGAACAGTAAATTGAGTCTTTTTAATAAAATATGCCTGCCCTAACCCAAATCTATATATAAAAGGGAAACTGTTTCCTGGTAGATGAAAAGGGAGCAAAGAATTACTATGGTGAAGCTAAATCTAGTTAACTGTTTCCTTTCTCCACTCCTAACCCACAGAAAGTGAGGCAAAAATGCAATAATCTCTCCCCCTTTCCATTCAGGAGCAAAGTGCTGCAGTTTAGGGGTGCAGACAGATGTAACATTTGGAATGTTTCCAAGTGCAATGGGTTTGGAAACATTTAAAAAATATAGTGTTTCAGCTATTGGACATAAATACATCCCTGTTGCATTCCCCCACCCCCCCCTTCCATCACCCTCCAACATAGAGTCATCTCCCCCCACATGGAGATATGTAGCTCCACTTCCCCTTTTCTTCATAAAATAGCAGAACTGAAGCTGACACTGTCAGTGCCACTCTTCAGTCCCCTCTTCCAGGGCTCCACTCTTCTACCTGTCCCTGGGGAGAAAGAGTGGGGAGATGGGACCCAACATAAGTGAATATTCTCCTGCTACTGTGCCTCTGCTTTCCTGGAGAGCTCCCCTGCCAGGACCAGGAAGGTGGGAGGCCCATAGGGGTTGGAGAAGTGGAAGGCACAGCTCTGTACATATGGGAGGAGGTACAGAGGCCTACTAGTCTGCAGGGGGGGAGATGGTATCCAGTCTTCTGGCTCCCATGGTATGGGTATGCTAAGAAAGTGGAGGTCGAGGTGCAACAGGAGGAAGGTGCCAACTGCCAGTATACCCTGAACTGCTGAAGGACTCAGGAGTCCTCTGTTCTGATCTGTACAGTTAGTGTATGGACATGCAAAGAAGTGAAGCACCACAGCCTAATGGGTACTATTTTGGAGTCTCTGGCTGTTTTTGGAGCCCTGTCAAATGCATGTACATCTGTACGGCTTGCTCTTTGAAGCGCTTCAAAAGCATTTGAAATGCTTCAGATACAGCTTCTGCCCCCATCCTAGATAAGTTTACTTTAGGCTAGGAGCAGAAAAACCAAATGTTTACACCAAGTTCAGCTGTTAAGTTTCTAAGCAGTAAGTCACCTCACCTCCTTTACACCAGTGGAATTGTACATCTGTTCATGTTTGAAGTTGTGCGTATAACATTAAGATTGTTCCCTTTGAATCTAGATGTTATCACAATAGAGTAGCTGTCTTAATGGATATAAAAGGTACTTTACCCTTATGCAAGGTGCTTGTAAAGCAATGCAGAACTCATTACTTTCCTCTATAGTATCAAAAAGAACATTGGAGAAACATTTTCTTTCTTAAAAAAAAGATCAGAAGCTATATACTGCCAGAATACTAGAGATGAGGGATGATTTCCACTTTGTCAGCTAAATTTAATTCCTAAAGCAAGGAAGAAGGTTGCAAGATTAGTTTTAAACAAGTAGATGTGGCAGCTGACATCACTGTAAGAAACTTAATCAGTTACCCACATAAAGATGTTGTGTTCTGCATTTTTTTTTCCTTGCTGGAAATGACAGCGATATTAACATTTGCTTAACTTTACATTAGTGAACTATTCTGTTTCAAATTACAACAGTGTCTTCCAATGCAAATTTCCAAAAGGGAAGAGAATATGCATTGCTTTGTTAAAATGTTTCTAGAATAGCCATTCAGTCACTAGAATTAAAATTGTTCTAAAAAAATAGATACTGGAAAACAGCTATTCAACAAGGGCCAGCGTCCAATCACTTCACCATGCTGTATAGCTTGTTACTGTTTGAATAGCCACTGAAGACCCAAGAGTACCTGTCTAGTCAGGCACTACCCAGCATGAGTAATGAGGGTAAGTGTGTTTGGAATAAGGTTCAGAAGGTATTCCAGTTGCAGAAACAAGGAGAAGTTTTAGCAGATAGGTGCTGTCCTAGAGAGTTTACAGTGTAAGTAAACAAAAGGATAATTTTGAGTGATTAGCAGTAATAATAGGTGCACGAGTAATTTATTAAGTCACATTTAAAAAATGTTAGCCATGAACCTTTGCTGCAGATGAAGAGTCTACTGTGTTGTTCAAATAAAAGGTGGTTGTAAGATATTTTTCAGTGACCTTTTCTGAATTCAGGCCCCCTCTGCCCTGGGCCAATCTCAGGCTGTACATTTAAAAACTGCAGGCCACGTCCAGATGAGTGCGAATGTTTGTTTCCATGGGGGCAAGTAGCAGCAGCACACCTTGTGCAACACCTTGTGCCCCTGCTACTCATCCCTGGGGAAAACCCATGCCATACAAACTCTATCACACACCAGGTTATCCCGAGTGGGGTAGGGGAGGCTGGGGTCAGCAACTGTACTGGCTCTACCACTTTACCTGCGGTCCTGGGGGCCTCCCAAGCTGCAGCCATGGCAGAAAGCCTGGCCAGCAGCTGGAGCACTCCCTTGGAGCCACTACATGTGCTGCCTGACTTTTTTTCAGCATGGTTTTTTTTTTCAGCCCAGGATCTCCCAGAGTCAAAAAACCACCCCAGCACACTGCAAGTTAGTGTGGACAAGCATGGATGTGCAGTATGTGGCACTGCAGATCTGTCTGTGGCACCACACACCCCACATGCAGACGTGGCCTGCTCTGCAAGTTAGCAGTGTGGGGCATGTCTGCATGTGTGGTGTGTGGTGCCACAGACAGGTCTGCAGCACCACATACCGCATGTCTACACTTGTCTAGATGTGGCCATAGAGGCTACTTTAACTTGTAGAGCTGCCAGTTGCCCTAAAATAGTCATAGATTCAAGGACTGTCACGATGTTAGGAAGGTCCCAACCACATCTCCTCGTTAGTCACTGTGGCCACCCCCTCCACACCCCAACAGTGGCAGCTGAGAAGGGTATGATTACAGAGCTCTGGTGCTAGTTCCAGAAACTCCTGTGCAGGTGATCATCCTTTCTCTGGTTGTGCTGGTTGTCATCTTATGCCACCAATTGGAAAACAAAGTTGTTGTAGCCAGTAGAGAATAAAGAACCAGTTAAGACTCTGGTTCCTTGTTTCCATTCTCAGAATTCATTTCCAGACTCTTAGTTTTGTGTATTGAAAGGCTTGAATATAGTATTTCCCATTCAAATATTTGATGAATGGATTTACCTTTATTAAGTTACATTTTTGCTGACAAAGGGTTATTATTTTGAATCGATGTATAAAAATGTATGAAGTTATATAACATCAGATATATACATTGAACTCATTTACATTCCTGATGCCATGGCATACATTCAACAGAATAAGAATTGTTCATTGTACAGATAAATGTGCATTCTGGGTGCAATATAATGTCAGATGCCTAGACAGCAATTTTAAACTCTGGTTTACGTTAGAAAGTCAGAATTGTAAATAAAGTTTACATTTTCCACTCAATGTGCATACATGATGCTCATAGGTCTTGTTGGGAATAAATGTAGAATCATAATATACATGCACTATCATACCTCTGAAAACAAGGTCTTTCTTTAAAAGCATCAGCACGTGTTCTTATGCTTTATGTGATGCAATCCTTACTAGAATGGTGTGGATTAGGATGAATTGTCAAGGACGCTGTATATCTGCTTAGACAGAATGTGTTGTCTTTTTGTTAGCACCAACGATTCACTCAAGATTAGGACCCCCTACTTAGTACATAATAATGGACACGTGCTGTTTGGGGGAGTTTATAGTCTAAGAAAACAAAAAAAGACAAATGACAGGAATTATCATTGTTCTTATTGTATATATGGAAACTGAGGCAGAGTCAGTAGCAAAAAGAGGGTTGGAATCCTAATGTCCCAAGTCACAGTGATAGTATCGTAGCTAAAACATCACCCCCTTCTTCTGAGGTGTGAATAGCCTTTATTTCCTGGTGTGTGTGTGTTGTTGATATGTCTTCAGAATTGATTTTTTTTTTTTTTGTGGATAACAGGGAAACACTTTTGGCTTCAGAATCTTTATTTGCAAGACATATTTTGTGTTCTTAAAGTATGTCATTTATGATCGTTCCTTTCAAAGGAATCTTTAAAAACAAGTTTAATCAATATTTAAGCCATATCAAGTATGCTGCGAAGAATATGTATCTGTAGTTAAAACTATGAATCATTATTAGCATCACAACTCAGAATTCCACCATTTTTACTGATGGAAAGAAAAGCAAGGCAACCTTATATAGACTAAAAGAAAGTTTATATAAGCTATAGTAAAAATGTTTAAATGCTCCGATGGAAAATCATAATGGAATAAGAAGGGACACAAAGAAATCATTTCATTTCTTTTCATTATAACAATGTGGATGCATTGAATGACTGATGTTCACAAAATACTCATTATACTTTTTCCAGTTTTCTGCTCCTCTGAATTCTTGAAGGCTGTGGTTCTTACAATGCACATAGAAAAATCAATGAGATGTCTGATTCCTGCTGAACCGTGTTATCATAATGCTTTGGTGTACTCTGCTCATTACAATTCCTTTAATTTGAAGTGGGGAGGGGGTGAGTTTACCAGAGGAGCAGTTACCAGAATTTGTCTCAATTTATGACATAGATTTTAAAAAAAACAAACTTAAGTGGCTTTGTAATGTATTAAAATGTGCTTTATCTCAATATCATAATTACTTGTTTTCATTTTGATGTAATAAATGGTAAACATGTCCTATGTAGTATTATATGTTTGTGATTTGACTAAAACCCAAACAGACATAGAATGAAATCAACTCATTGGCTTCCTCCAAATATGGCTTCCACCACCTTCTGTGGTACTGTATTTTTCATCTGATCCAGTTGAAGATAGCTGCTAGTCAGTGATGATCACACAGGGTTTACTTAAATAGTTATAGGATATGTAAGTTAGTTGGGTTGGTTATTTGTTGATGGAATCACTCTTCCAAGTAAGGAAGATATCATCAATACATATAAACTGTATAAATATGTAATCTTCCTCTTAATATCCTATTCAGGATCTGAATTACATAGGAATCTACATAGAGACAAAAAGAAGAATGTGATGCACCTGGGGAGAAGCAACCCCCAGCACACATACTGGCTGGGAAGTTCCCTTCTTGCTAGCATGGAGATGGAACGGGATCTTGGCGTCATTGCTGACGCCAAGATGAACATGAGCCGCCAATGTCAGACATCCAGCAATGCTATCGTGCATCCAGCAATGCATTTCAAGCTGGTCCAAGGCGGTGATTCTCCCCCTTTATGCGGCATTGGTCAGGCCGCAGATGGAGTACTGTGTCCAGTTCTGGGCGCCGCACTTCAAGAGGGATGTGG
>JAGPOW010003316.1:33988320-34025913 GCA_030014935.1 Caiman crocodilus
TAGGTTGGACATTAGGAAACACTACTTCACAGTTAGGGTGGCTAGGATGTGGAACCAGCTTCCTAGGGAAGTTGTTCTTGCTCCTACCGTGGGCATCTTTAAGAGTAGATTAGACAGGTACTTGGCTGGGGTCCTGTGACCCTGATACTAGTTCCTGCCATTGACGGGGGGTCAGACTAGATGGCCTGCTTTAGGCCCCTTCTGACCCTAGATACTATGATACTATGATACTGTGATACTGTATTTACAAGTTTGTCTAAGTCTATCCTAACAATGTAGTTGGTTCAGTAAAATATACCACCCACAGAAATCCTTACCTCTTGTATATGGAGATATGTCAGTTCAGTTTAGTACACAAATACTTTAAGAGTCAGTTCATGAAACAGCTTATTCAACTGCTATATAATATATGCAAGAGTAAGGCCCCTCCATGCCTACTCAGTCTTTTGACTGTGAGTCCAGTAGGTTCTGACTCTCTCTGGGGTCACAGCGGGCTCCTACATGGAGGGCTGTAATCTCCCTGAGGTCCTTCTTGCTGCCTCTAGGCCAGCCCAAGGCACCCTCAAATTCTCTCCTGCCACGTCTTTGATGTTAAGGATATATGGAAGGCTGCCTTTATACCACCCTGGGCACAGCGTATTGGGACCTCTGTCCCCATGATCTTTCGACCCCACCAGGGTGTCTCCCCATGTGCTGGGTGCCTTCTAGGCACCCTGGCCTTAGGGCCTTGTGTGGCTCCTACCAACTCCTAATACCACTCCCCAAGCCTCGCAGGTGTACCGGACGTTGGTGTGTCTGAAAACTGTGCCCACTCTTTCGGGCCTTCTCTATCAGTGCTCCCTCCTCTAGGGGCTTCTCGTCAGTGCTTCCTCCTTTAGGGGCTTCTCTTAGCGAGCCACCAGTGTTCTCGGCCTACCGCACGGCTGCCCTCTTCTCAGGCTGGGCGTACTGTGCTGCTATCCCCGCTAACCGGGGACCACCGCAGCACTTGCCCTTCTCTGGGGGGCGCTATGCTGCTAATCCCTGTCTCTTGGGGTCCACCGCAGCATCCAGCCCCTGGCTGGGGTCTAATGCCGCACTAACCTCTGACCGGTCTTGCGGTGCCTGTCCTGGGCTTCTCAAAATGCTGCCCCTCGTCCAGGCTTCTCAAAATGCAGCCCCACGTCTGGGCTTCTCAAAATGGTGCTCCCCTCTCTGGGCTCACCATGCCCCTGCAGGATTTCTCAATAACGCTGCCCCTCATGGGCTCCTTAAAATACTGCCCCTTCTCGGGCTTCTCAATACTGCCTCTCTTGGGCCTGGGGTTTCCGCACCCTGTGTTGCTGCGCCCTCCTGGGCGCCAGGGCCCCACACCCTGTGAGTCTCTATGAGGCCTCCTCCAACCCCTATAGCCTCGCCCAAACCACCAGTGTAATCCAAACTAACAAACCAAAACGCAAGTCTCCTGGCTATAACTAAATATAAGGCACCTGGCCACGACAATGCAAGCCTCCTGGCTATGCCTCCGCATCATTGCTCCAGCCTCTGGAGCACTCATGAGCTGCATTCACATTCTGTTTCCCCGGAGCTCCTGCCCCTCTGGCTGCTGGCAGAGAACTGCCAGCTTGGCTCTGGCTCTGGGCTTTATCTGAGCTGGGCCCTGCCCCTTAGGGTCAGCTGACTCCCCTTAGTTGCCCTGGCAACTTGCAGCTGTGCGCCTTCTCCCTGCTAGGGCTTTTCCCCAGCAGCTTTTCCATACGCTAGGAGCGGGGCATTGAGGTGTGCCGCAACATCTGGTATTTTGCACCATGTCCCAAGCAGTTGCGAATTGATGTCTGAGTGCCAAGACAATATGTTGGTCACTGCAGATTTGTCAGCATGATGGGGACAATGCTGGTCATTTGAATAGATCTCCAATGGGCTAAGAAAGAAAGCTATTTAGCCTCTAAAGTCCAATTCCTTCTCTGTGCTGCATTTTGGGCAACACAGCTATGTGCCACCAAATGATAGGAGAAACTATATGTGCGCATCCAACCCCATAATAATTCTTGTGTGTCATGGTGGATAAATATGTGTTAAACTGACTGGAATAGAAAGTGGAATCCTGATAGAAATATTGTAGATGCTAACAAACATCCCAGATTTTTAATGCCTTTGGTCATAGGTCACATCAGTAATGTGTAATGCTTGTAGAACAATAATCTTCAAAGCACTTTGTAAACATTAATTTATTAAGATAAACATCTTTGGAAGACAGATTTAGGAAGTAGTAGCATTCCCACAAGTGCTAGTGTTTGTGCTTTTCGAAAGCCTTGCAGGGACTAATCCTATCACCAAGATGATCTCCATATTTCAGTGATTGTTTCTGGACATACAGCTGATATATCACTGAGAATCTGAGTCTGCATACATTGTTGTGTGATTCTGGGAATTTTGGTATACGTGATCCGTTTATTCAAGATCTAAAAAATATCTGCATTGTGCTTCATAGGCTAATAGTAAACTGAGGTATGCAAGATGTGCTTGAACAATAGCTTTAAGAATGGATAGAAATTGTTTGGTTATACCTCCAATTGGAAATAGTTCTGAAGGAAATCTTTGGAGTAGGTTTCTTCAAAATACATTCTTTGTTCTTAGATAATGCCTGCATTTTGTCACTTAAAAGCATAAAAACACTTTCTTTGAAAGTCCAGGAAAAGATATAGCCTCTTTTAATCTAAATTTCTCAACCTCCATGTATTTCTAGATTGAAATCATGAATGATCTCTTAATCGAATTATTATATTTAGAATTCTTATTTCTTTGAGTACTCTCACACTTTTTCTTTTTATGCCAATTCAACTTGAATAGACCGTTTCTTAAATAAACAGTTTTATGCTAACTCTCCACTACAATCTGACATGCATAATAGTACAAACCACTTTGACTCATGCTCCGTGTACTTAGTGCTTTATCCAAAGGACATTGAAGATTCATAGTTACATAGTAGCTAGGGTCAGGAGGGACCTGAACAGATCATCGAGCCTGACCCCCTGCCACAGGCAGGAATGAATGCTGGATTCACAAGACCCCAGACAGTGATCGTCCAACCTCCTCTTGAATTTGCCCAAGGTAGGGGTGAGGACCACTTCCCTGGCAAGTTGGTTCCAGAGTTTGGCCATCCGAACTGTAAAATATTGCCTTCTGATCTCTAACCTAAACCTATTCTCCATCAGTTTATTACTATTGTTCCTCATCACCCCAGGTGGTTCTGGGGAGAAAAGGGCTCTGCTCTTTTATAGGAGTTGTTCCTCTGATTTCAGTAAGCCTTGGATGACAGTCCACAGTCTCTGATTGCCATTTGGCAGGGTGCATCCAAGGCCGCATATATGAAATCGCTATTTCCTCAGGTATAGACAAACCTTTGAAAACATAGGCTTAAATAACAAAGCAGGAAAGTGGAAAAAGCATAATCCCCAAATAGTGGGCCTAAAGCAGACAGTGGCATTAGATACTACATTTCTGTAGCTTGTCACGACAGGAATGTAGCTTCGGCAAGCACTAACCATGATGCTGCCACTGCTGCACAGTAGTAATGAGTACTGTGTTTGCCCACTGTATTCTTGGCTTGACATCTCACAAGGTTGTTTTCTTAAGGAGGAAGGAAGAAGAGTGTTGTAAATGTTTTGCTGAACTCTGCTCCCAAAGAGTTGTTGGCATCTTAGTATATATGAAACACCAAATTCTTCTAATCTATACAACATGTTGAGAGAAAGTTCTCCTGCTAACTGTCTGGATAATAGGATTAGTAGCTGTTCGCCCCTTAAAAATCCTTTGCCATCAGTAGTCATTGGTTCAGGTACTGTCAGCAAAACATCACTCCAGAAAATTCCATCACCTAATTTCAATGGATCATTACATTAAATTAATCTTAATCATACTAATGAAGGTCATCTGTTTAATGAATAGGACCCATTTTGTTTAACCATAAACCTTAATTATCAGTCTATAAGCACTGTACGTTATGTCTTTAGACAGTGGTGGGTTTCACCACTATTGATTTTTATCCCTGAAGACCTAACACCTTTTGTTTCAGAAGTTTTAATATTCATAAAATATTAATCAGCCAGTCCCAGTGGCCTGGTCTTGAGGGGCCCTGGGAATCCCATCCCTCAGTTCTTCTGGGACCCATTCTGTTAGGGTGATAATGTTATTAATTTCTGATTGAATGAAGATGCCACCTGCTCAATGAAAAAAGTCCAGAGATATTATCATAATTTTAGACTTACTGTTGTGGAAGGTGTATCCTGCAGTGGGAAATGAATGGTATAAGATGATGCTGTGTTGAAAGTGCTTCTGACAGTGCCTAATATAATAGGCTACTATTAATGTACTACACTGTGTAAGTACATTTTTAAAAGCATCAGTTTGTGATAGACCATAACTTTTTATCTGTTTGAAATGTCATATTGTATTCCATAAATAGACATTTAGACAGCACTGAAATTCATGAATGGAAATCATAAGGTACCTAAAGAAGGTTATGAGAGGATAGTGGCTACTTCTCACACAGACCCCAACCTAGTAATCAGAAGTCAACATTTTCTTTCTATGCTCTTGTCAGGAGGAGCTGAGCTACAGTTCAGTTTTCTAAGTTTTTGCCGGTATTTGCCAGCAAACAGAATGGAATGAGAACCTCTTTTCTTAACATACAAGTTCTTAACATACAAGAACCGCTTTTCTTAATATACAAGTTTTTTATCTTAAGAAACATAAACAGGATTTTTTTGAACGTATGTACCACTTACATGTATGGTAAATCATAATGAGCACAAAAGCAGTGGTTTTTGTCTTTTCAGTTCACCTTCCTTCTTTCCGCTACAGTAGCTAGTTCTCATCTCAGTTTGGATCTTATTTGAATTACAAACAATACAGTAGTTAATGCAGTTTAGCTAATGGCAGAACTTGGCTGTATCTACTCTTTTTATTATTCTTATTTTCCCAGCACTGCAGGTGTGCATGGCTGTTCACAAAAAATATGAAGAACGGTTACTTTCCATGGAGCTTCCCAACCCTACACTCAGGACAAGGTTCTACCCCATGCAGAACAGAGCAGCAACCATGCAGTCTCTTTTCCTGCAGAGACATAGTTATATGTTTCAGTGATGTGCTAACAGTCAGAAGATGCATTTCCCCAAAGGACATGAAAGTATGACTTGTTAGAATGATGTGTACAAATACATGACAATTTTAAAAAAATCAAGTAATTAGTCAGGGATATTGATTACGTAATTTATCTCCCCTAATATTTTTAGTTAACTTTCCATGAAAGTCTGCTTGTGAAGGAGAATGTGGCTTTTGAAAAAGGTTTTAAAAGTACACGATAATAGGACAGGAAAAAAAGTTTATTTTCTGAAACACACATTTCTGAATTAACGTAATTAGGAAGGTTACAGTATGGTTGAATTTGGCTCTTTTTTCTGTACTCGTTCAAATTAATTGCATGCAGTTTGCATATAAAGTTGTTAATTATTCACTCGAGCATCAGCTATTATTTGTGACATATAAGGATTGTAGTTTCTGGCTAAAAAGTGAATTTGCTGTTAGATACTACCAAAAGTATTATCATGAATTGCTGCTTCTGTTAAAAATAAAGAAATAAAATGCATCTACTACCTCTTTAAATCACTGAATTATACCTGTGCTGTCTCCCTGCATGTTATATAGGCACAAAAACCACCCTGATCAGCCTGTTCCTCCACAGTTGCCTTGAAATCAAAACTCAGGAGTGGGAGTACTTATTCTCTGTGAATTAAAGGCAATCTTTGCTTAGTAATATATTTAAGCAAGATTTTTGGACTGATTTTTTTTTTATGACCTCTGTCATTTATGACATTTTGTAGAAATTCAAGTTTTGTTCTTTAGTGACTGCCAATACAAATACAAGTCCTCTTCAGTTAACAGCTTGTTATACTTAAGAAATAAGGAACACCGGAAATTATTATGGTCCATGTGTTACTAAGAGGGTTTGGGGATTAGTAGTTTATATAATGAGTGGACCTAACCCACATGAGGTTTAATTTAGCTTTTTTTTTCAAGAACCATGTTTTCTCATAATAAAAGTGGGTATTAATTTAATTTACATTTTGTTTGCTATTAGGCACAATCTGCACACACTGAAGTAAGTACTTAAAAGCCCTTACAAAACACTTTGTTGTTTCTTGCAATCATTCTTTTTAGTTTTGTGGAATCTGTTGATTAATTTTTCTACATTTCTTAAATGAAATAGTCTGGTTAGGTTTGATGTGGAATCACAGAAAATTACAGATAGTATAAATACATTTTAAAAAAACCTCAACCACATATAGTCTTTTTGATAAAGACAAATAAATTTAACATTGTTCAGTCAGGATGGAAACTTTATAAGCTTCTAAGTCATGGTTTAAACAAACGACCAGAGACAGCCCTCAGTTTGCAAAGAACATACAGCAAAACCAAAGTTGGTTGGGATGATTATCACAAGCATCTCAAACTCTTATCACAGAGGAGGCACCTAAAACTGAGGTAAGCCACAGTTTAGGAAATGACCAGTCACCTCCTTGGTAGGTGTAAATCAGCAGGGCTCTAACAGAGCACAGGATTTGGCCAAATGCATTTTCCTTTCTATTATTTTTCAGCTACCCTGATATTATTCTATGAAAGCTACAACTGGAGCAGAAAACAGGTTTAGTACCTAGCTATGTGGATTATAGCTTTCATGACAAAATTATTTTCCATCTGGAACTCCTCCTGTCCTTGTCATGAATTAGATTGGGGGAGGGGGAGACACATTCAGAGCCTGAGAACATGATGACAAAGCATTTAGCCAAATTTAGCAGGTTTGTTGGAATCTGACAGGGCCGTGATACAAATGCTTCTGCTATGAACATTATTGAAGTGACTTTTAATTTGTTAGTTAAAGAAATACCCATGGAATAAAGTAAATCTTCCTCTTTTAGACACTGCTACCACACACATAGTTTGGTATGATTAAATCGAGTGATTTAAGATTATACTGCACTTGTAATCACTACCAAACCGATTTGTTAGACCTAGAGTTTAGATAATGGGGAATTCGATATACTCTGCCTACTCTTTGTAGCCATAACTGCCACCAAAATCTGTTATTCGGGGATGTAGAATGTTCTGAAAATTTAGGATGTTTATTTGAAGCAAAAGTGTCTGCCTGCTTGGAGTTTTTTTATCATTTACCCCAGGTCAAACTTTAATTACACACAATTAATTTATGTCAATACATGCAAACAACAGACACGTTCCTGTCTTATCACAAACAGGAAGAAATATAACAGGCACCTAAGAATAACAGACATTTAAAGCATTTCTAAATTACAGCAGTAAAAGGTTCTCCTAGATTCCAGGAAAATAATTATGGACTAAGAAATCTTATGTTTTGGTAGGAGTAATCATGGTATTAAATTCTAGTAGTATAGTGGAAGGTTGTGAAATCCTAAAAATTGAAGTACCTCACGCACAATGACTGCTCCTCTCCTGAATAGAGGGATGCTGAGAGTATGAAACAGCCTATGTAGTAGCTACATGAAGTAAAGCTCAAGGATCTGGGACTACAGACAAAGCCATGACCTGTAAATAGAATAGCAGAGAAGCAACAGCACAAGAACACAAAGTTGGTTAAGGCAGGCAGAGAAACAGTTTAGGGCAGCAAAAAGGGAGGCACAATTAGGAAAGTGATCAAGGAAAAAAGTAAAGGTATTTGTAATTTTCACTGAAAAAAATCTGATATGGAAAAGTCATTGAACAACGAGTGGTCTTTGAAGGAATCCTGTGGTCTCTGTAAGCCAATCCCTCCCACAGCCAAGGACTTTAGGGCATAAGGTTGAAACCCTCCCTGAGAATGTGTGACTAGAGTTCCCCTCAGCCCATCTCCTTAAGGTTGATTGTTAGGGAAAAGGATATTTCATTCTCTTATGGCTATTTCAACCCTTCACTGCTTTATGATCAGCACTAATTGGAAACCATGTTGATTATCTGTAACAATGACTTGTATGAGAATTTTTTATTAAGACTACCATCTGGAGCAGCCTTCCAATAGGAGCAAGAAATGTAGCTAGTTTTAAGATGAAGTTTAATGCATTAGGAAGAAGACTGTATGTATGACACAATTACCTGCAGCAGTAGGGGGTCTGAATTCAGGGCTCACTCTAGTTCTCTGTGTCTTTATTCCTAATGACTTGCCAGACTCTCGGCTGGGGCAAGCTGGCAAAGCTCCATTCAGTTCAGTGGAAATCCAACAATTTGTGGCGCTCAACCTCTGCTGAATGAACTGAATCTGGCCAGTAGGGCTATGTCATCCAGCCACAGGACTCCCCATAGATCTGAAAGTGTGGTGCTGATGGAGCGATGGCAGCATTAATTGCCATGGCTTCCAAGAGCCCTGTGGGCCAGATGACACGGCTCTGTGCACTGTTTTGCAGTGTTGCTCCATAACGAGACCCAGCATGTGGGGCTGGGCTGGCAAGCAGATTGCATCCACAGACCAACTCCACCCATCAACACTACATTGCATGTGGTCTATAGACCAACCCCACACATGGGATCCACCCCAACACCATTGCTCTGGCCTTCAGGGCTGGAAGTTTGAGCACCATTGATTGGCATCAGTGATGGCTCTGGCTCTATGGTTATAGAGATTCCAGTCACTGTCAGCTTGGAGCAGATTGGAACTACAGCTTGCGAGGTTTGCTATGGCAAACAGCCCCTTTGAGCCAATCAGACTTCTCCCCACTACTTGCTGCTTCATGTGCCAGGCAGATCTCAACACCTGTTATGTACCACTTTAGAGCCCACTGATCATTTTTAGTTTTATGGCTTATGAATATGTAAGAGATGTACATGTATACACTTGAGCTGAATACATAAGTAATGCAAAGCTGGCCTCACACTTGTTAAAATACATTATTACTAGCTAATAGTCAAAAATATGTTATAAAGATGTTACTGGCATAAAGATGAATACCTGCTGAATCTGGAGGAAATGTAAGGTAATGAAAACCAGAGATAGTTTTAAAATGGATAGTATTTTCACAGTAGTCTTCATGAGAAAACCTGGTGAAGCTAACTGGTAAAGACTGGTTAAGCCAGTCAACCACCCTGCCTAACTGCCTGACTAACACAGCTAACTCCATCTCTGTGTTCAGAAGGGTTGTGAGGACTTTAGGTTCCTTGCTACTCTGTGCTCATTTGGACTGCTATTATTCTGCTTATGATGTATCTTCTCTGAAGGATTTCTTGAATTACCTCTTAATGGGATACTCCTGTATAACTTTCATAGTGGAAAAGAGGTATGAAATGGAAAGAAAATATTTGGGATCTTCAGTTGTATTTGGAAATCAGTCCAACAAATGCTCAGCTGCTCCTCACCTCCCCAGGGTGCAGCTGTGAGGGACAGGTTTGTAAAAGGACTCTTTGATTCTGGGGCTTATTGTCATCTGGTTCGTACCACAGTATAAAACAACCTGAGCATGTCTACACAAGGTGCTTACTGCACAGTTGACTAATTAACTGTGCAGTAAATGTCTTGGAGTCTACACATGTGCCTACATTAGGGTGCACCAAACTAATAAACTCCTCAGCAGGGTAGGACTTCTACCTGATTTTTTGTTCATTCACAGCACTTATAGATGCTACCCCAGCTGTCTGGGGCAGAGGGTGCTTCAGTGCAGGGCTAACTGGCAGGCAGCCCCCTCATACCTCAGCCAAGCGCTCCACAGCACATGGAGCCCCACTGGAGCAACCCAGGTTGGCAGGTGACCCCGAGGGGCATCCTGCTATCTCAGGGCTGCTCTGACAGCTCCACATGCTGTAGAGGTGCTGGCTGGAGCACAAGGTGCTTCAGAGCAGGGGTTGCCTGCCAGCTAGCCCCTGCATTGAAGCTCCCTTGTGCCTCAACCACCTCCTCTGCTGCACTTGGAGCCCCCCATTGGAGCAGCCCTGAGCTGCTCCAATGAGGCTCCATGCACTACATGAATAAACTCTGGAGCAATATGCTTCAGAGCTTTTTGCTCCTAGGCACAGGTTTAACTGGCATGCCCAAGAACAAAAAACTCCAGAGCAATAAGCTCCAGAGTTTATTCATGCACATTAATTGCACATGTAGATGTGCCCCCTTAGAAGTGATCTAAAATACTTTAGCTGTTCTGGCTCCCAAGGCAGCAGTAAGAGATTACTGAAGCAAAGCAACAATCCTTCCATGCTACCTTTTTCAATACCATGTACCTCAAATACCCGCTATGCTGGGCACCATAGGAAGGCATAGGCAGAAGTAGTTATACCAGCTGTATGTTAAATGGGGATATTCCCAACATGGATGAATCCAAAGTTGAATAAATCCACTGGTGGACGGCCATAAAAATCCTGTAAGTACAATAGAGAGTCAGGAGTCAATGTGAAAGAACAGTGAATCTTCAGTGAGTAGGTGAGAAATTAGTCCCTCCTTCCAGAACTTCAGCATCTTATGATCATGGCATTCATTCACAATGCAGAGTCTGCAATGCAACTGCGAGCACAATTTGTTTCTTGTCAATAAAACAGTGGAGCCCCTAGAGCTCTGAATTGCTCATTAGCAACAAACAGTAAGTTAATTATAATGCTAGTTTTCAATTTAGCAAAAATATAAAGAAAGAAACAAAACAGCATACTAGGTCACAAATGGCAACAGATAAACCATTAGTCCCGCTGACCATTTCTACAAATTGGTTTCTGTGTAGAGGAGTCTCATTAAATATAAGCCTACTAAAGCTTGTTTTTTCCTGATTGGGAGTTTTAAATCGAGAAAATCCCAGTCAGTGAAGCAGTTGACAAATTTCTTGGCAGTCTGGTGTGAAGGCATGTGTTTTGTACTTTTCCATTTAGATGGCACTTGGTATCACCCTTGATTTATTTGAAATACTCGTGATAACAAAATGTATGAAATGAAATGATTCCCATACCCTTGCCTTCATGTGGCAACATATGGAGTCTCTTGTGTTATACACTGTTAATGCATTTATTAGCTTAAAAAATAACTTCACTAATAATTAATATGAATCCTGACTCAGGCAAAACTCCCATTAATGTAAGTAGGAGTTCTGCCTGAATAAGAAATGGACAATGACTTTTGAATTTAGACTCATCAGATTGCCCTATTGAAATCTGTAGGACTAGGGACAGAAATGACACATAAACCGGTATAAGTGATTGGAAAACAGTTTAAATCTGTAACACAACAGAAGTTTGATGCATATAAACTGCTTTCAAAATGGCCAAAACCAGTTTAAGATAAACCTGCATGGATGTAGTGTCAGACTTAATTGATTTAAGTTAAATCACTTTATTGAACTTCTGTCTGAGATCCCCTCCAGATTCAAATTAACTCACAGTCTCTGAGAACCCCAGGATTCTTTTCACCTCCCCTGCAAACCCCCCTCGCAGGGTGGGCAGGCTAGCCTTTGCCCAAGCTGTCTGCTCCAGCCCAGCAGGGAGGCATGCTGTAGTACCCTTCCACCACACCCACCCACCACCCTGACTTCTGGCCTGGGACACTACAGGCATGTAGCTGCATTTCTGGAATCTAAAGTGAATGTCTGTTGACTTGCTTATTGGTTCAATCTATGCATCTTAGATTAACCTGCAAAGATTGAATCAATTTAGCCTCCAGCTTTTGACAGTGTTTACTTAGTTTAGGACTGTAAACAAAAGTTCAGAAAACACAACTGACATTAGGTGGCTTGTTTTGAGCCATCTAAACCTAAGTCAACTTCTGCCACTTGCAGGCATTTACCTAGGTAAGTAAATTGGGGGTGAAGAGGAAGGGACTAATGAAGCTGAGGGGTCTGGTGACTTCATGGGGGGGGAGAGGGGAGTGGCTCAGCTTTCCCAGCCCCAAAGCTGCACTGTGAATGCATGCAGGCATTTGTTAGGCTGGGATAACCCATTTTAGATCATGATTAGGCTGTTCTAAAGTCATTTAATCTCTTGAGGTGAACTAACTTAGATCAATAGCAACATTTTCAGGGTGATTTAAACCCTGTGAATACCTGCAGATATTAAGATCAACCTAACATTGGTTAGATAGATCTAAATGTAATGCTTATATGTACCCTAAAAAAGTTGGCTTTTGACCTTAATAGAGACAAAAATTGAGTCATGGAGATTAAATGTCAAAACTGTTGGTGCAGCTCTTCCCTGATGCATATTAGTATCATTACATTGGAGTCAATAGACTTACTTTGATTTACATAAGTTGTAGTTTGAAGCCCGTGATTTCAGACTATTATCCTGGAATGCAGAATTTTGTGACATTTCCTTTTCTAGACATTCTTTTAAAACAATGTCATCTTCGGTTAGAGAAAAATATTTTTATAATAATGTTCATATATAATGTTTTCTCTTTTGTTTCTCTGTTTAAATCATAGCATGGGTATATAGCTATACTTAAATTGAATGCTTTATCCCTACCATATGATTTTGTATCAATCGTATGTCTTTTAAAGAAAATGGATTGTTGTTTCTCATTTCCTTTCAAATAGCTTCTAGTTCTGTGTTGTGTCTGCTGAGACTTGTTATATTACAAGGTTTACTCTGATCACATTAGGTCAAACAATCCTCTAAGGTCTAGGAGCCCAAATCTAAATAGCATTATACAGGATTCTAATGGTCTTATCATGTAAATTAAGGCTAAATTTTAAAGAAGTATTTAAAGGAAGCATATTTTCCACACTTGACGTTTCCTGGCCATTTAAGGCCTTGTCATTTTAACTGTAGATAAAAAAATTGGTTATGCTTCCTGGCTTCTCACCTTCTGAAACATGATGCTTGTGCAGTTTCAACATCACTGCTTAGAGTTTTGTTGCAAGACACCTTGTTGGTTTCTGCAAATAGGTTCTGAACAAGGTAACTTCTTTAAATGTCACTTGCTTTTGTTGTTGCTTGTACTACTGTGTTGATTTGTTTTCCTTCCTTTCAGCTCCCTATGGTATTTTCAGCTATTCCACATCATTTGTTGATTGGTATCTTAATTTATATTCTAAATTCTTGGCAAATTTCATCTCAGCTATGTCATATTTTCTAATGTGTCTCTGTTTACTAAATTGAACTTTTTTGGTAAAAGTTTATTTATCAATGTATTCAGTAGGGGTCATTTTAGAGATGTTTTCATTCAGGGGTGGATATGGGGTGGGGGGAAGTGGAGCAGTCACACCTACAATGAAGGACAGCTGCAGTGGAGCCATTTCTTCATAGTCCCATGAGCCAACGTGCCCTGCTCCATGAGGGAAGCAGGTGAGGAAGGGAGGGCCCATCTGCTGCTGTCCCAAGGGTGAAGGAAGCCCCAGAACTGCTCCTGCCCTGCTCCAACTGGGGATGCATGTAGAGACTGCATATGGCACCAGGTCCCTGCTCCCTTTTTCTCCACCACCTCTCACCTCCTGATCTAAGGACTACAGCTGCAGGGAGCAGATGTGCAGAGGGCCAGGCAGGGCAGCATCAGTGGACAGCCCCCACCCCACCCCAACTCCCCACTCTGTTCCAGCATCTGCTCCTGGACCACAGGTGACAAACAGGGGGTACACAGGAGTGCCTAGAAGGGGAGGGATCACCCACTGAGGCCACCTTCCCCAGCCCTGCTCAAGCTTCAGCACAGCTGCTCCCATCAGCCGGATCCCTCAAGCCATCAGGAAAAACTTCAGTGGAGGTGGCGGAAGCAGGGACCCAGCACACCATGTGGCTGGATCAGGACATGAGAGGCTCTGGGCCTTCCCCTGCCCCTGGGTCAGCTGGAAACTGCAGTAGCAGCAGGCTTTCAGGTGCTCCTACTCCCCGCCCACACCCTGGTTACCTCTTTCAGTTATGTAGTAAGTCAATTATTAGTTCATACAGGTTTTGAGTTAGCTTATCCAGCAATATTTTGTGCTGAATACAATCATAGGGACATACAGAAAATAAAAACAGCTGCCAAAGACCAGAGCAGTGTAAGAAGGATGGAACAGTGCAACCTGAAATATGAATAAATTTTGAGTTGCATTTCTTCTTTGAATTAAAGTGTATTTTGCTGGGTACCTTTACAAGACCAGCAATACAAAGTGCCCTCTGTTTTTTCTGGAGACCTGTGGTCTTGCTAGACATCTGTAATGAATGAAGTTCTGAAATACACTAGTCTATAACTGACTAGACTGATACACACAAATACAATCAGCATGATTTCAGTTTGCAAATGTAATCTCTAAGGCAAAGCTTTAGGTCCTGCTTTAGGAACCCCTCTGTACCAGCTTTGATAAGACACTTAAGCACACAGATGAGACTACAAAAACTGAAGAAAAAAGCCCAAATCATTTTTTTTAACACAGTATGATTTTTTTTTTAAATAAGATTAAAGGCCAAATTTACTTGTGGTTTCAGTGTCTGAAAGTCTGCTGGGGAAGAAATTGGATGGAATTTTCCCCTTTAACTGTATATGCAGTTTGCCTGAAGAAACACAAAATGAACATCACTAGGCAGCACGATTAGGGTGGTTCGTGATTCTACCCAAGTGTTTCATATTTTGTATAGGTGGATCTTTTATGAAGACTCAGTGGACTTTAAAAGTGGCATTTCCTGGAAGAAAACCTGTTACATAGGTGGATAGGTTAATTCTTTTGATTGCTACATAAGCATATGCTTCATATTAAGCACATGCTGTGCGGAATATAGATGCTTTCCAGAACTGGAACCTATAGAATCCAGATTCCCATTCCTATGTACTCCATGTCGCAGACGTAAAGCCATCACCTCCCAAAAATTGATTATATTCTGGTTTTGTAATTCCATAAGGAATTTCTTTGACTAATTGCCACAATAAATCCTAACCACATCACATGCATTTGTTTGGTTGGTTGTTTGCTTGCTCACTCATTTACATATTTATTTATTTATTTCAGTAAAAGTTAAGAAAGACAGAAATTTACATTTGAATCAGGGAATGTGTTGGGCATTTTCCAATATTTTTGCTCTTAAATGAGCTTGCTTTCCTATGGAGACTGCAGGAACAGTTGATTTAGTAAACCAGCAAATTCAATATATTTATGTAAATAACATCTTCATTCAATTAGTGGGTTGATGTTAACTGTGATTTAGAGGTTTTAAAATAACATTAATTCTTTCTTACTTAGGTGGATCGTATAGCACTCTCAGGCACGATACATCCAGCGTTCCGTTAATTATAACTCAAACACTCATATGGCCACACAGAAAAGTTCTACTGATTCATCCCATGTGAACCAGAATGATCACACTATTACTTGCTTGTAACTAATCAATGCATCTAGGACAGGAACAACCTAATTTTGCAATGCCTGGAGTACCTTCTGAAGGAACCTCGCTACTCTTTTTGAATGAGAGGAGCTAACAGTCCTACCCCCTTCTCAGAAGCAGTCCCCAGTGCTCAGAGGGAAGAGCTGTACTAGTTAAACAGAAATATCCGGATGCTGGCTTGTTTTGATTTGTCTTTGACTACAAATAGTTCATGTATAAGAGGCTCTGGGAGAGTTCCTTTGCTTTGTCCTTTGGACTGCTAGCTAATGCCATCGCTCTTATGTCAGGTATGCCAAATGGTCACTTGACCACTTGGTACTGATCTTTTTGGTGTCTTGATCAGGACCTCCAACAACAAAAGTTTGCTGCAGGAGGCAGCCGTGCATGCTACTAGGCAGGCCAAGGTGAAGCTGCAAAGTAATCAATGCACTTGTTCAAAATGGTTAATGCAATCAATTCCTTTTTGGCAGCAGTGAATGTCATTTAGGCATCTACAATTTCATTTTCAAATACACCCCATCTTTCCTCGACTCTTCCAGAATTTTTTGATTGCTTCTCTACATCAGGTAGGAAAAACGCTGCCTTTTTTATATGTTTGTTTTTACAAACTCTCATTTTTCAGTGCTAGTCAGAGAAGGCAGTGAGTTCAAAGCAAACATTTTGGATTGTGTGTTTTTATTTTCTCCTGCTTGCTTTCTGACATTGTTAAGCAGATATAACTCAATGTTAAATGCATGAAAAAACAAAAGGCAGGGATTTTTAATGGAGCTTGAGGAAATGAGACAAACATATCCTATTGTTCCTATTTCTTCCAGGCATCCTTGAAAAATTAAAGCATCAAAATGTAAGGCTGTATATAGATGTCTAGTTGACCTGGGACTGATTGTCTTGGGGTTCAACCCCATTAAAGCAGAGCCTTGTGTTTCAGGATCTTGTTACACCTTACACTGTGAACCACACATGTTGATGGATGTTATTGCTAGCTTGAGTTTGGAGCAGTCACACTTCAGGTCAGCAGGGGCCTGGAGGAGTGAACGGTAAGAATCTCCTCCCACACCATTTTGGGCTTCCCTCCAGCCCTGGGGCATTATTTATTTGTGGCTGCTTGTGCAGCCTGCCCCAGGAGAGCAGACAGGAAAAGATTAACTTGCCTGCCTGATGCTGCAGCTGGGCAGGCAGGTTAACGCTTCCCTGCCTGCTCCCCTGGGACAGATGGCACAGGCAGCCACAAGTAAGTGAGGTGGAGGGACAGTGAGTGGGGAGGGTAGGAGGGGAGGCAGACGGGATCCAGGTCAGTGGAGGAGTGGGAATGGTGGGGTGTTTGTACAAAGGCAGGGGCAGGCAACTATTTGAACCTGCAAGCCACATAGGCAGTTTTGGGGTGCTGTTGTGAGCCAATAAACAATCCCAACTGCAGCCACTTACCAAACCCAGAGCCCATGTGCCCTACATCTCCTCTCTGCCGCTACTGCCATCACCAGCACCCATTAGCAGCTGAGCACGCAGCCCTGGCTCTAGCCTGCCCTGGGCCCGCTCCAGACTCACCCCAGCCAACATGGGCCATCTTCAGACCAGACAGGACCCATGCACATGGGCCCATGCCTGCTCTGGACTGCCCTGCCCACGATGTGCAGCAGTGGCAGTGGCTGGGCAGAAGCTGCTTATGGGCATGGGAGAAAAGTGGCCATCTCTCCCTCACCACTGCTGGCCCTTCTTGTTGCAGCCACCTGGAGCCTACATCTAGGCATCCTTAGAGCTCCTATCCACTGCCATCACCACCACCATCACCACCACCTCTGGGCAGTCCAACAGGGCAGCAGTGGCAGTGGAGAGGAGCCACAGGCCAGCCTGGGTGTGTGCTCGAGGTGACTGAAGCAAGAATGGCCCGGCAGTGAGGGGAAAGTAGCCACTCGTTCTCCATCCCCAGCAGCAACTTCTGCTTGGTTGCTACCACCTCCACTCACTGTGGACAGGCTGGTCTGGAGCAGGCACAGGGCAGGCTGGGGCCAGGCCTATGTGTGTGGGGCCCAGCTGGTTTGGAGCTAGTCTGCTCTAGCCAGGGCAGGTCTGAAGCGGGCACAAGTCAGGCCAGGGCACGGGTCCCTGTCAGTCTTCATGGGGCTGGCAGTGGCAGCTGGAAGGAGCCACTGATGCCTGAGCTGTCTAGAAAGGGAGTCCAGCCATGAAGCCACCCCAACCCCCACTGCACGCCCAGGAGAAGTGGGATGCACGACATGCCAGATGGCGTTTGGGCCAGACGGAACCAAGTGACCTGCTGCAGGCTGAACAAAGTCCCTCTGTGGGCCAGATCTGGCCTGCAAGGCATATTTTGCCCACCCTTGCACTAAGGTGTAGCCCAGAGTGGCCTCATCTTAGTGTAACATGAGATACGTAGCACAGATCAGAGAGAATTCTGGCCCGGAGTGATGTAACTTTGAGCTGCATAATGAGTGCTTAAAACCAGCTTCAGGTGTTAACGTGCAGATAATTCCGGGATTAAGAGCTCCAGGAGCCACCTAAATTTACTGTGTAACAATGCCCTCAGTCATTTACACACATTGCCAGTAGGTGGCCAGGAACAGCATACATCCAGGCCAGCTTGTGCTGGAATAACCTGCAATAAGCATACAGACATGCAACAAAATGCCTTAGGAAAAAGCGCTAGCACATTTTATCCAGCATACTTCAGAGAGACTTGAAGTGGGACAGCAGAGGCATTCATCTGTACTCTCCCAAGACAAAAAGACTTTCTCCCAAGACAAATGCAACATCTGTTCACAACCTAAGATAAACAAAAGAAATGCAAAGTAAGCAGATATTTTTGTGTACACCTGTTACTTCAGGTCATTCTATTTTCCTCCTAAATGCCCACTGTGTCTCAAATTTTAGGAATCTGTCTTAATTGACCATATATGTCTCTTGCATCTTTTCAAACTTTTTTTTCCCCTGCCCACCTTTTTCATGCAGAGGTCTGCCTTCTGTTAATCCACAGAACTAGTAAAAGAGGTCTGTATAGTGCAATTTGTCCTCTTTTGCCTAGTAAGACCAACATTTTCAAAAGTGGCCTCTACCTTTGAGCACCTTAGTTTCTTCTGTGTACCAGAGGTGGGCAAAATATGGCCCATGGGCTGGATCCAGCCCATCAGGCCAGTCTATTTGGCTCATGGAGCCCATAAAAAAAATTAGTAAATTAATATTTATCTGTCACTGGCTGCCTGTCAAAGATGACAGAAGCCAGGGGCAGTAAGGCCTAGGGGAAGCCAGTGGCAGGACTAAACAGCAAGGCCTGCCCAGCCCTGCTCCTCAAACTCCTCACCCCTACCCCACAACCAAAAGTCTCTGCCTAAGAGAGCTTCTGGTTGGGACCATGGAGCTGTTCCTGCTTCCCCACATCCCAGAGGGAAGGCACGGGGAGGCAGGGAAGGACCACAGGTAATGGCCCCAGTCCTTGGGGCCAGGCCAGACCAGCTCCTGCTGAATCCCAGTCATGGCCATGCAGCTGGGAGGCTCCTCATGCTGGAACAGCCGGGGGTGAGCAGGGAAAAGCTGAAAGTGGTGGCAGAGGGGGGAGAGTGGGAGTGAGCAGGCACACGGAGTGCAGCAACAGGCGGTTGGCAACGTGACACCCACACAGTGTCCCAGGGTCAGGGCCAGTGGGACCGGAGTGAGGCAGCAGGAGCACAGGATCCTGTCTGGCAGGAACTCTATGGAGCTGGGCTGGCTCCCCCCTCTCTCTGCTAGTGCAGCCTAGCCCGGCTTTCTCTCTGCCAACCTGTGTTCCTGCTGCCCTGCTGTGGGCCCCACTGGCACTGACCCCGAGACACCACATGGGCTCCATGCTCCTGCCTAGCTGTCACTGTCCTGCAAGCGCCCACTCATTCCCACTTCCCCAACCCCAGCTGCTGCTTTCAGCACTTCCCTGCCCACCAGCCAGTCCAGCAGCATCTGGCTCCCAGCTCCATCACCAGACTTCTGGAGCGCAGGACCCATGCCAGTACCCTGGAGCCAGGAGTGGGAAGAGAGAGAGTGTGTGTGTGTGTGTGTGTGTGCGCGCGCGCATGTGTGTGTATGTGCACACGCACGCATGCACATTGGTGCAATGAGGGAGGGGGAAAGAAAGAAAGACAGAGAGAGCAATGAGGACGAGAGTGTAGTGGTGGAGGGAGGAACAGAGTGTGTGTGTGTGTGTGTAGTGACGGAGGGACAGACTGTTGGTGTGTGCATGTGTGCTTGTGCACATTGGTACAATGAGGGAGAGGGGGAGAAAGACAGAGGAAGAGAGAGAGAGAGAGAGAAAAAGAGAGTATAGTGATGGAGGGAGGGACAGAGTTTGTGTTCATAGGGTGAGTCCTACCCTCACACACCTTTGCACGCCCACACACAAACCCCCACGCTCACACCCCCTGACATACCCCAGCCACCCTTCCTGCCACACACAGACCCCAACAAATCCCATACCCACCCACACCCCACATATCCACACACACACCCACTATAAACCATTCAAGGGAAGCTTTGTGACCAGGTTCTTAAAAAGGAGGTAGTTTAACCTGTCAATCACTTCAGTGGCACTAGTATAATATGAAACCCAGGGATTTTATTGCCCAATAATTGCAAACCAGGAACATTATTGCCCAGTAGTCCTCAACAATTCCGCTCGTATGAATTAGTGCAAAATATCACTTTGATAAATTCGATTAAACATTATGAGTTTGACTGCTAGTGTTAGCCAAAGTTAGCAACTCTGCATGTGCTTCCTGGTTTCTTTAGATTTGGAACAGATTTGCTTAGACCCTCGTATTAACCTCACTATGTTTTCTTGAGATCTGTTCCTTATTTGTGGGCTCAAGATTCACTTTGGTCTATTAAAGTATGGAAATTTAAATTAATTACTGGAAAAAATTAAATTAAGCTGGCTCCCTAGCTGCCAATTATCCTGGGTCTATTGTCAGGTCCCTTTCCTTTGTAATATTTCTTAACAAACATTTAAAAAAGGTTGATTTTATTTTTTTTGTAAAGGCGTGGATTGCTTATCATTTTTTCCCTTACAGATGCTTTTATATTCTGTCAAGTTTTTCCTGAAACCTCATTATCATTTTGCTAATATGCTATGTCTAAAACATGGCTCCTAGCCAAGCTGGTCAGTTCTATAAAAAGCCCAAACTGTTAGGCTTTCCTCATCCATATAGAAAGGGAGTTTAAGTCTTTGCTGCACTATGGTAGTAACAATGATTCGAGACTTTTCTTACTCAAGGCTGCTTGATTTTAGTGATTCATTTATCTTGTCCTTTTTTATTTTGTATCTATTATTTCAGCCCCTGAAGGTCAAATTTAAAAATAAGTATGTTCTTGAACATGAGTGACATCATGTTTCATGTCCTTAAAGGAGAAGAAGGAAACTGGAGGAGACATGATGTTTTCTAATGGCTAGCCACTCCTTGATAAAATATGTATGTGAAATACAACACTGACATTCAACATTAATGAATAATGTGTCACTTCCATTACAAGTATCAAAGCACCCATTAGAAGGAGATGAAGTTTACATGGGTATTACTTCACCCACTACTAAAATGTGGCCCCACCTGGGATTTAAGAGTGCGTGACAGCACTGTGGAATGATGCAGGGCAGGAAGGGAAGAGCTCTACCCAACTGAAACCAAAAAGAGACTTTGGTAGGCTGAATACAATAACCTGATATAGAAAATAGCACTTGCTTAACAAGCAAGCCATGAGGCTTTTATTAGCCACAAGATTTTGTTTTATGTTTTATTCAAGACAATATATTCACTACCTGGTCTAAAAAAGTCAATTAGCTGCACATTTACTACACACAAGATATTAGAAACTTTGGTTAGTTTATTGTAATTTATTATTTCTACTACATAAGCAACCGGAGACTCCAGGTGGGGTTTGAAACCCTAATGATAAGTTTATAAGTTGCATCTTAATAAACATCCCTGCCTTCTACATAAAACAATATGTGGGCTCAGTTCCAAAAGGCTGACAGTCTCTCATGGGTGGATCTTGTATGCTAAAGGCCTAGGGCTGTATTATTCAATTTAAGATTGAAGCAAAAACAAATATAAGTTCACTGGAATGAGTTAAAAACAGTCTTCAGGGCTGTGAAGTAGGAGCTTCATTCCCAGGACCACCTAACAGGCAGCAAAATTGCAGAACAAAGATAGTTTGATTGGTGGAACGCCAAGGCCAGAGAAAAGAGGGTCACTAAGACCTGTGGAATGAAGATCTTATAAAGGATCAGGTAGATTCAGTGAGCCACAAAATCAATTGACTGTACCAGGACCTATTTGTCTACATCACGTAGGGTTGACTACTCTTCTAACCACTGGACCATCCTTCCCCTTGTTCTGTGACTCGATAGAAATGGTCCAGAAGGGTCTGGTAAACAAGATCGGATCGTCAGGCAGGCAAGTGGATGGAGATGTCTAGACAGTGTAATGGTTGCTAAGAGATTTTTACTTGCGCCTCTGTTGACACTGGCGTAGGTGATGAACGATTACTTGGTTACAGACAACAGGTAACGAGTGGCATAACAGATAACAGGTAGCGTAACAGGTAACAGGTAATGCAACGTGATGAGTCGACAATTCGTGAACGCAGTGAGCATGCAAGGAAGGGGTGCATTGGGCCGGTCGATGACGGGGAGATGTTGGAGGGAGATCAGGCCGCCAACTGTCTCTGAGGTATTTTCAGAGAGCTCCAACTTGGGTGGAAGTTGAGCAGGGCTTTATAGGGTAAGCTGACCGGATTGCTGACGTAGGGTACACCCATATTTGGCGGCAATGACAGTTGCTAGGGGTGGGGTTGATTGCTCGCTCCAGCTATTGTGACAGGAGCATTTAACTATTTCGAAGACTCGTCTATGACACCCCCCTACTGGACAGCTGCAGACTCTAGGCTGAATACCTGTGCCTCTTGTTGACTGCCTCATGCTGAAGGTGGGAGCGTTCACCACCTCTGAAAATCAAGCCTGAGGTTGAGAAATTGGTCCCCTAAATTAAGCAGCTAAGTTGGAGAACTGGACTCCCTCAATGCTTGCATGTTGTTTATCTAGCTCTATGTAAAGCAGATGTTTGTATTTATGAGTGCATGCAGAAGCTGGTAAACAGATGAATAAAGATTATTATAATTGTGCAGCTTTTCAGCCTTTGCCTTCTTTAGAAAGGCTGAGATTTCCTGTTAGAGCCAGCTGGGAAGTGGAATCAGTGACAGAAACAGCAAGACACAGAAGCCTTTATCACTTGAGGAAAGTGAAAATCAAAATGCTATCGAATTATTATCTCCTGTGTTTGTATGTTCTGCCGGTATCCTTCTGAAAAGAAAATACTATTTTCTTCTGTGATGGATTTGCATCCTGAAGGATCTCTGTTATTCCCTGAACCACAGCGATGAACTGTTTTCCTTTTTCTACCTCAGTATATATCAATATGCTTCCACAGGTTGCAAGCAGGAGTGACAGGAGTCAAATTCCTCTGAGGTGTTATGTAAAATTTGAGCCCTGAAGTTCATCAAGCTATGGCAGGGAAAGGATAACGCTGAAGCCATGGGAGATAAGGAAGATTAATGGGTACCAATTCTTCCTAATCTTGGTACATAGTCCAGCTTCCCTCTGCATGCTACTCCCTAGGTATGCCTGTCACGCAGGAAGAAAGGGCAAACACTGCTTTTCCCTTGGGTTTCTCAGGATGAAAATTGATATGCATTAATCTTATCCTCAGGGCAGGATGTACTGAGTTGTACATGAGAGTATGGTCTTCTCTGAACTCTACCTCATTGTACAGTTGTCGGTGTTATGATTTTAACAACATCAATTTGATGATGGTTACTTTACTCCACACACTCAAGCTGCAGAGATTTCAGAGCTGACAATAGGGACTGTATTCAGGAACATCTGCTTTATAAACATAGGCCTTTCTTCTTTGAGCTAAAAAAGAATACATGCGAGTTCTGAGGAGAATGCTTGTTACCTAGAATATTATGAAGTTTTAATAGCAGTAGGGCAAACAGGCTCTGTAGGTCAGCTCCTGAAGCGTGATCCAATCTCTTTCTCATACACCCATATTCTTGAGAAGGTCTGACAGGTCTTGATTAGTTCTGGGAACGGGAAGTAGTGCATACATACAGAACCCATTACCTTACAGTCCTTAATTACAGTAGCATGGAAAGGACAGGGACATCAGAACAGGCAATTATAGACCCCAGAATCATTTTAAAGATTCTTCCTCTTGGGATTGACCAATGAGTAGAAAATTTATGAATTCCATTCAACCAAATGTGTGAATGAAGTAGAGATCTCATGTGATGAATAGGATAACATCCATTGCACTTGATTTCCATTTGAAGTGGAAGAATTTGCATAAAATTATTGCCCCATCCTGGATTTATGTATCAGGTTTCATTTGCCTCATTTAATGTTCATTAAAAAGGTGCTTAAAACCACCTTTTAATAAAGCTATAAAATTACTACAGCGGACACGTTATGCACACAACCATACAGTAATGTGGAACTACACTTGATGGTCTGCTGTTATCAGAAGACCCAGTCTTCAGTGATCATTTCATGGATATGGTTTAAGTTGTATCAAAAGTATTTTAATTAAGGAACTATAAAGTGACCCATGTTATATAAATATTTGTATTGCTATATCAGTAACCTATGAACCATTGTTTTAGCACTTGGAAAAGGCTCTTTAAAATTCATAAAACTTTTTTAATATGACTTAATCACAATCAGTGTTATGACATGAGATTTTTTTCATTCATTCATTTTTCTCCTGGGTGACTCATAGAGGTGGGGTTCTGTGACAACTGGTTTGAATTGTTTCATATTGGAGAAGGGTTATGCCATGTTCTTGTAGTTTCAGGTAAGTACATATTAATTTAGCTCAAAAAAGTGTCATGGAGCAGCAGTGTAGTGACGCATCCAGGCTGCTGGAGCAAAGTGGAAGCAGCAACTTCTGGCTGCTGCCATGATCACGAATGCACAGCTGTCAGGAGCAGCCACATTTTTGCCCCTTCCCGCAAAGTCAGTGCCTGGGCCAGTTGCCCCCCATCACCATCCTCACCCTGCACCCCCCCCACCCCTTAATTATGGCACTGCCATGGAGTCTTGTAACTTCATCATAGACCTTGTGAGATGGATGTTTTCCTTAGATCCCCAGCTTCTGAAATCACATGATTATATGAAAATCTTACTTGTGTTTAAATGAATTAATTTTCCAGACTTCTATGTCTCAGAGAAAACCTTGAGGATGTGCCCCCCCTAGAAAGTCAAAACTCAGAAAGCAACTAGAAATTCTCAAACACATATTATTATTTTTTAAGTAATTTTTTTTAACTCAGTTTCATTATTTTTAAATGCTTGAGGTTGTCCATTGTTATGTTCCTAGATGGACTTGAGTCTCTTTAGAACTAGCTCTATAGTCAACTAGTCGTGTTCAATGGCAACTAATGGAGTTGTGCTAATTTAAAACTGCTGAGGATTTGACCCACAATTAATTCAAAGAGTTAAATGAGTAGTGCCAAAATGAGCATTTGACAGAGCATTTGTATTAAGAGTAATTTAGTCATATTGTTGCTGTGTTCCCATTCCCTCTAATAATACAGTTCTTTTTTTCTTCCCCAAGTTTCTTAGCGTATCATAGTATCTAGGATCAGAAGGGGCCTAAAGCAGGCCATCTAGTCTGACCCTCTGCCAGTGGCAGGAACGAGTGCCAGGGTCACAGGCACTAATGGCTCAGTGGTTGTGAGCGGGGAACTATTGTACAGTAGGGGCACCTACAAAAGGCATTCAGAGCTCTTAAAATTTCTGGGAGGACAATAGTGCTAGAAGTCCATATTAGTTTTAACACAGACTCCTAGCTCTTTGCCACAGATACCACCTAACAGGCAGGGGATACCCATTTTTAAAGTGAGACTTAAAGGAGAACAATGTAATGCCACAATAGATGGTGTACTGGTGTACTTGGCAGCTTATCTCTATTCTACTAGACTGTAATTTCCAGTTCTAAGGTCCACAGTGCAAGTCTTCTAGAATTACTATAGCCTTATAAAGTAGTTTGGTAGAAGTGGACCCATTGGTGTACACTTGACTCAGCTGTACTACTCCATAGCTTCAACAATGAGCCATATCTGAATTGCACTTTATCAAGGAGCCACCTTCTGAGTCATCATCTCCTGTGAAAGGGTTGTCCTAATGGCTTCAACTCCTGGAACAATCTTTGGGACATTCCTTGCAAGAGGGCAAGAGCTCTTCTCCTTTCTGAGCTGAGTTCCCAGACCCATGCAATTCTGAGTTTGTCTGCATTTTATCATGGCTTCCAAAATGTCATTGGAGGAACTGAAATCTTGTAGCTATGAAGGTCCAAGTAATTTGCAAGATCAAGGATTTTTTTGGTAATGTCTTTTATTAGGTCAACCATATAGTCAGAAAAATAATTGGACAAGCTTTTGGGGCCAAAGTGCCCTTCTTCACCAAAAAAACCCCTTGCTTTCTCACTGGAGCAATTCTAAGCCATAAGCCATGAGACAGAAAGCTTCTTTCTCTCATCTTTTTTACAGGGCTTAGAGCTGATAATGATTAGGCAGCTGGTGCACTTAGTCCACTGTGCATTCACTTGTCTGTCATCTAAAATTTAGATTGTAAGTTCTTTGGGGCAACGACTGTCTTTTTGTTATGTGTATATAGTGCCCAGAAGACTGGTGCAGTGGCATCTGGGCATTGTTGCAGAAGAACCTATTTGCTACTTTCAGACCTTCCACAATTCAGGAAGAGTTTCCCATTGTTTCAGTCTGTAGCTCATTTTGATTAATACTAGTTTTGTACAAATGGTTTGTTATGACCTATGTAAATAAAACAGAAACCTAGGGGGGAAAGGAACATACAGCATTAATAAGTAGACTGCAGTTATATGTCACTTAAACTTCTTTCACTTACAGAGATAACTTTTCCAAATATGGATGCAAATAACAACCCATAAAGGATTTAATGGCACTGTACTGAGTCTTCACAGTGGTTCCACTGTGTCTCATTTTATTGCAAATTAACTAGGTAAATGTTCAAACGAATGATAAAGTAAACCAGTGAGTACATTTCATAAGGACTAAATATTATGTAAGAAATATTCTCTCTACTCTTCTCAATACTAGATCTTGACTGAGGAGCCTCACAACAGGCTTGGACAGAGAAGTAACTGACATTCTTCATTAATTTATTCTAGAGGTTAAGTAAAAGAACAAAAACATTGCTGCTTAAGAGAGAAACTCACACCAATTTTCATGTTCTACCCATGTGACTAGTAATCTAAGTGGATGATACCCAAGGAATACTGTTACAGTTATGTGTCTATCAAATAATGATCAGATGAGTCCAGGATCATTTTTGGTACCAAAAGCATGTTCCCATTCATGATCAGATGCAGGTGTGTGTGGGTACATGTGTGTGTGGCTGGTACACAAAAAATAAAAGTTCTGGGCCAAATTTCCATAGGACTTCAATAATTTGCTTCACCTGAAGGTTTGGCCCTATTGTTTTTTGATAGCTATAAAATGTGTACAGCTTACATAGTTTCTTGTTAGGTTATAACTGTTTATGATATAGTCCAGAAATTCTGTTGTGGTGTTCTGCTATATAGTATTTGATTTTTCTGCTTTCTACGTGAGTCTAAGTTTCCTTCTTTCTCTTGCCTTTTTCAGCTGCTAAAATAGCATTCAAAATAAGAGCTGTAATATAGTAAAAAAAAAATCAGTTTATGGGATACTTTAGGAAACAAAGCAAGCAAAATGACTTCTATAACTACTAGCAATGCATGAATTGCTAAGACAAATAACAGTATCACCCCTAGGTCTAATCAAGGTTTGATTGTATCTGTATTGTCAGTGAGTCAAAGGACTGGAGGAAACAAAATAGACTATTGCTTGGGTTTAGAGTGTTCTTTTGGATAATGCAGTTTAGTAATTTCCAGAGGTTGTCAGCTGGTTGCCAAAAGTGTTACTGAGCGCTTTAAAAAACAAGCTGTCTTAATTGCTAATGTTACTGGATTCTCTAATTATTGTTTCATTGTTTGGTAAAGGACTAAGTACTTTTACAGAATTCCATCCAGGGAATGTTAATAGAGCTAAGAATACATTGGTATAACAACAAATAAGCTGGTCCCAACACTATTAAAAAATAGGTGGCATGGAGCAAGACATTAACCTGGCACCCCTCTGTGCCTCTGATAACTTCTCCAGCCGGAGACCACAACCCTTCACTGATCCCCTTCATTTAGTCCTCTGAATTTCTAAATGAGTTAAATCTGCTTTTTCTCCTCCACTTCCTTTTTTGTCTCAGGACAGGATGTCAAAACCTATGGGCACCTGTACATGAGCATAGAAGCTGCTCTGACATGCTGTCATTACAGTGCATTGGAGCAGACTCAATTGATCGAGTCTGCTGGACTGTGGTAACTACTGCACTCCAGCAGCCTCCTGCATCTCGTGTATCAGTGTCCCTGCACTTAAAAATGGCAGCAGGGATGATCTCAAGGTCATCAAACTAATAAAAATGGTTTGATATGCTCACAGCAGCCTAAACCATGGAGGAAATGGGCAGCTGATGCTTATTTCCATGGTCCCTGCCCATTTCTATACCAGCTGCCCATATATTGTCTGTAGTTCGCTTATGATATAGTGAACTGCAGTAATCCAGCCTGGAGGTGTGAAATGCAAGGATAATGATGGCTAGGTCCCCATCTAGGTAGGAGGGACAAAGTTTCCTTATGAGCTGAAGGTGAGAGAAAACAGTTTTAGTTTCTGATGCTAGTTGGCACCCAGAGTAAGTGAGTAGTCACACAGGATGCCGAAGCTTTGTGCCACTTTGCCAGATGGGGGCCATATGCCATCATGCAGGTGAAGACAACCTCTTGGCTTACCTTGTGACTAATCCCACAGAGACAAACAGAGCAAAGCACCTGTCAGTTTTCTTTCATTTAACAAAATATCTTTTCTTATACTCACAATGGAGAAGAAAGAAAAAGTTCCTGTGCAAAGCAATGTATACTCAGTGGAAAACATCTTGCTATTGTTCCTTAAAAATACATGGACCCATCTCTTCAACTTGTATAAATCAAATTATTTCCAATGTCATAAGTAGAACTATGGTGCCATACACTATCTGAGGACCTGTCTTACTGAATAGGAACACAGCACTGGAAAGGGTTTCCTGGGCCCAGTCCACTTGAAGGCCATCTTTTACTTAAGGAACCCCCCAAAATTGCCCCTCCAAACCTTCACACACAGCTAAAAGGCACAATATCAGAAGTATCAAGAACACCCTATCACATACCAGAGGCTAAAGCAGGGGAGATGAGGGCACTGCCAATGCCCTGGCACTACAGTGAAAGGGAATTTGTTGGTTAATATACACTGAGATCTTAGGAAAAAGGCCGTGCTACAAAGGAAGGCAAAGACCCTCCCAGTCCATGCCAAGCTGACCTAAGAGAAAGCACATCAATAGTAGAACAGGAAGCTCAGTCTGCAATAGGACAGTGGACTTTGCAAGATACTGAGGTACAATCTGGCCATCTTCCTCCAGGAAATATATTTTAAATAGCTGCCATTTGATGCAAACTGGATTATTCCAAGGGGGAAGGGAACTCATCTAAGTACTTAATTCAGCAAGCCCCAGGCACAAATCTCTAGCATGTCCCTGAAAAGTGGTGAGGTTTATCACAGATAGGTGGTTTAAAAGGGGCTTTACTGTAAGCTGACATTTGGCTTGCAAAAAATGAAGCTGAGTAATTGGTCATGCATACCATTAAATATATTGGTAGGAGGTTCCTGAACCATCAGAAAGTTTACTCCAACACATCAGAATATTATAACTCATTGTACAAGTATACTGGTTGTCCAAGTGACCACTAATTATATGTCTCTCTGACATGAATTAAATGTTCCTTAAAGCACAGGGATAAAAGAAGGATTTAACAGGATCATGGCATACCAAATATACAACCATATGCATAGCCACAAGTATGTATAGCTCAGAGTTCCTCCTATTGCAGTCCTATCCTAGACTTGATACTAAGCCTACCCTATAGAATACTTTATGAGGAACAATCACAGCATTATCTGTATTTGTTGTTAAGCCTCAGATGCAGACTTAGTACCATATGCTTACTTGCTGTTAAGATTACCTGTGCCAACTGGCAACTGCATAACACAATACAGTGAAATCTTCTTGAACGTTTGTTATCATCCACACAATGCAGGAGTGAAACCCATTGCTCTTTATTGGAGCAGTCCATTGTTCATATCCTGTAATATAATTGTATGCTACTTTCTCAAAATATTCGCTGAATATTTGAATATTATACAAAATATTCACTGAATATGATTTTAAGAGCCCTGGTTTCTTATTTTCCTTTTAAATATTAGGCTGGTGTTATACCTGCAAACAAACTAATCAAATAAACTTACAATCAACTTCTCCAATTAAAGACATGTTTTCAACCAGTTCAGAATGATGTTCTTTTAGTATAAATAATTGTCTGGCCAGCTATTGTATACAACTTAGTATTTTCAATATAATCTTCCTGTTTCATTCTTAAAGTTATCATACAACCAGTGTTCCTTGAAGTCTTTTGAAACATATCAGCTTCACTGTTATGACCTGAAGAAGCTTGGTACATCTTGTGTGTCATGTGCCTTTTTCCTATGAGTAAATCTAGTCTGTTTGAAAGATTTGTCTACTTGCCTAGTCAGAAGTAGTTTCTGCTTAAAAAGCTACCGACCAATAGAAACAAAATATGCTGTTATTAACTTTTGAATAAGAAGCCCATTAAAAGTGATCAAGCAGAGCAAGCAGGGGAAAAAAAGCACCTTGCTTTCCAAAATTTGGCAAAAAGAAAGACATGTTATGATTGATGAAGTGGTTCGTACAATCAGGCAAATGACATTTTGTTCCCGTTGCAGTCCATGTCAGAGATATTGCTACAGCCAAGGGAAGTTGATCAATTTGTTTTTGGAACATAATTTCTTTTAATCACCTATGCCTTAAGCACCTTGGGGTTTGTGCTTAACCTCACTTATTACTCAGTAAAAATTATGTAAGTGCATAATTTAAAACTACACATATCATTCTGCCAAACTAAAATATTTAGATGTACTTTTGGTTAACTGCAGACAAATCACTCACCATAACATGCTCTCGAATGTCTCTAAAAAGAGAGAAACAGCCTACACCTGATCTGATGATGATACCGCACAACCCTCAGACCTTGAAGCTCTGACAATAACATGGCACCTAGAAGCCCAATAGTCACCAAGGCACAATAGGGACTGGAGTCAAAGGCTGCAAAAGAAGGTCAAAGAATCCCCAATGGGAATCCCCATTGGGCTCCCCAATGTTCTCATCACACCATGGAAAGAGCACAAAGAATCGTACTGAAGTGACTATGGGGAAGAAAAATGAAGGAACCAGTCAAGAGACTCCAGATATCATCCACTGAAGAGTGACAACTGGGTAGAGCAATCCAGGAGGTGTCTCCTTAGAGAGAGGAGTCAGAAGTCCATGTGCACAGAAGACTATGAAAGAATAAGAAAACAGCCCAAAAAGGGAGCACAGGATTGCTCTTCAAAATAAAGTAAAATAAGATAAAATAAAGTAAAATACTGATTCTACTTGCTGGTTGGAACTTTTCTAACTAAACAGTGTCATCAGAAAATGATAATTTCATGAACATGGCTTGGGTTTGACGCACATGTTCAATTGTACATGGGGTCCAAGTAGAACCTGATGGGTTTTTGATAGTCTTCTGGGCAGCCGAGGCTTCTAAGTCTGTGGTAACCCTGCTACATCAGACCTTTCTTGTTCTGTTCATTAGTATAATGGTAACTTTCAGCAGATGCTATGTTGGGTTTTTTTAACTATATCCCCATGCCCCCCAAACAATTAAATTTGCCTGTGTCTGTGGTGTAACACACTCAAAGTAATAGGTGCCTGATCCAAAGTGTCAGAGGAAGGACTTCAGGAGTCTTGTATCTGACTTTAGATGAGGGAAGCCAATTTTAACTGCCATGATAGACATGGAGACTAAGAACAGAAAATGGTATTTCTCTGAAAATGTCTCCTAGGCGAAGACCTACCTTTCACCATACTGCACACCACTTCATTTTTATTCAGAAACCCAAGCTGAAATCCAGGCCCTGTGGAAGTCAGTGCCAGTTTGACCATTTTGTTGATTGGAAGTAAGGATTTTCCCTTTGAATCTATTCTTCTGTATGTAAAGCAGGATCTAAAGCTAGGGACACACATTACACATAAACCAGTTTAAGTGATCGAAACTGATTTAAACCTGTAACCAAACATATGTTCAGTGCACATACACTGGTATGAAAATGGCTGAAACCAGTTTAAGATAAATCTGGTTGAATGTAGTATCAGACTCAACTGATTTGGCTCAAACCAGTTTATGCAATGTCTGTCACAGAACACTTGCTGGCTTAAATTACATCAGACTTCCCCAGCATCCCAGCATGCTCTGCCTGGGCGGGGCTCTCTGCTCCATAGCAGGGCTGGCTCCTCCCTTTGGCTCCCTGGCTGCATCTGGGCACAGACTGTAGGCGCCTGCCTGACTTCTTTTCCCCTCCCTCCCCCACCCCCACTCTCTGCTAAGCAGGCATTCACCATCCCTCACAGACATATCAGCATTAGCCAGCAGACCACATGCTGGCTACCTCCAAGCTGTGGCACATGGGACAAAGGCAGAATCAACTGATAGCTGGCAATGTCCCTCCGTTTTCTTAAAGGAGTGATAAACACTGAGTCAGGGGAGATAAACATTCCCTGCTGGGCTGGGGGGGAACCCCTCCCTAATCAGAGCATCCTGCTGGGGCCATGCACCCTCAGCTCAGCACTATACAAGAGAAAGGAAGGCTGCTCTAGCACCCGCACCCCCAACTTCTAGCCTGAGCCACTGCAGGCATGTGCCTGCATTTCTGGGATGTCTGTATTGTTATAAAACTGATTTAGCCTAGCCAGGTCAGACTAACCTGCAAAAATTGAATCAGTTCAGTATCAGGCTTTTTTAATGTCTGTTCTAAGCCTGAGAGTTCCTGAAATGTGGTTTGAGTAGAAAACTATCTGCTCCATCTCCAGCAAGTTCAAATGTGGGAGAACAAATAAATTTGGCCTCTAAGGCAGGAATTATAAGGTTTTTCTCAACGTTGCTATTACTGCATCTGGTAGACTAGATCAGTTAACTATTTGAGGAATACCAGGGCCTCCTTCAGTTGCTAACTTCAGAATGTTTCATAATTTTCAAAGTAATCTCTCAGACAGCCTTTTATCACACATACAAAGATGCTTATTAAACTAATCGCATCTTCTTTTATGGAGTGGATTGCATTTGTATATCTGGCTGGATTTCTCTTTTCCTTTAGTATTCTCCATTGGGATCTGCTGTACTCGGCCTTGGTGAAGCTGCAGCGGGAGTACTGTATCCATGTACATGTAAAACAGAAACCTGACTTCAGTGATGTATGACTTGTTCATAAATACAGTTCTGCTCAGTGTCATGTTCCAAATGCTCTTACTTACTAAAAAGCTCCATTTCCAAATAAGTATGCAAAAACATGCTGAAAAGCTAATTTAAGAGATGATAAATTTGCTCTTGTAGAGGCCAGTGTCCCGCTGTGCTTCATTTTATTGCAGATTAATTATGGAAATACTTAAGATGACACAGTTAACCAATGGGAGAATTTTGATAAAGGCTACTAATCCAGATAAAAATGGAGTGTTAATGGTCATGTTCCACAGGCAATGATCTTGTTCCAAGGTGGCTATATTATAAGGCATGTTAAAGTTTGATGGTGTATCCTAATAATGAAAATGGCCCCAGTTGCCTTATCACTGGGCAAAGTTCACATGCAACCAGCTTTTTTAAAAAGAAAATAAGATTTGGGGGTATTTTAGCTTTCTGGTGCATGTAGTTTTCTGAAATGTGCCTTATGGGGAGCACTGGACAGTGAAGTTCTTTCTGTAGGAACTGTCATGGTCTAATGATTAGAGCAGGGAATGAAGAGTCATATCTGTTGTTTCCTTGTCTCTGTAATCAGCACCCTGTGATTTTGGACAAGTTATTTAGGGTCATCCCCCTTCACCACGTACAGGTAAAGGTACTAGGGGATCTAATATGCGATACACATAATCCTGCCATGCCACATATGAATCTCCTAGGGAGATTGCAGCAGCTCCACTGAAATCTTTCAATCCTGGGGGCGCATGCTGTACCCCTGCAGCTGGGAGATCACAGCTGCTGTGGTCTCTGAGCCACGGGGGGTGACCCATGAACCCCTGCTCACAGCAGTGCCCCTCAGCTCAGGACTCCCCTTAGCTGTGGAACTCCCAGCCCTGGCTGCGTCTGGTGCATCCCTGCAGCTGGGAGTCTGGTCAGCTGACGGGGCTCTCAGCCACAGGGGCAGACTCTGCTATGTGTGCGTATTAAATCTGAATACCAACCAGCTGCAAGGTTAGTACACATTTTCAAGGTCTAACTTTATAGCTGGTCGGGATTTTTTATGGTATGATATGTACTTTGCATGTACAGCTGGTCTCAGTTCATTGCACAATTAACCAGTAAATTGTATAATAACTGTAACATGTGAAGTGCAGTGAAGGATAGGGCACAAGGAGCTGTCGCCTTATTCCATATCCTGGCAGTATTGCAGTTTTTGCCCTCAGAAGAATGTGGGGGTGCTCCATCCTTACTACACTGAGAAACCACATAAAAGAGAAAGGAAGAGTCTGGCCCTCTTGACTGGCTGTGCAGCAGGAAGGTGCATTGGTAAATGATGTATTAGGGTGTACACTACCTCCTTGTGCCCATGAGCCCCTGGAACTAACTCTCATACTGCTCCTTCCAGGCTAGCAGCTGTAGCTCACTTGAGCTGCAGAAGCTGAAGATGTAATTTTGAGTTGCACCATGCTTTCTTAGCAGGAGAGTCAATAATCACTCTTTACATACCCCATTGTGTTGCATTGCGTCACATTACACCAAGTCACAATGTGTGTTCCTCAGAAGGAGCCAGAGTGGGCCATTGTCCCAGACAAGATACTGGACTAGATGGACTGATGCCTCTATGGCAATTTCCATGTTCCTAATCAAACTCAAGTTTTTAAACAGACACATGCTTAAGTACACATGCACTTCTTTCTGAACCAAGCTGCCACTTGTATACCTGAATGGAGGAGTTTGCATGACTTAGTTGAACTTGCACGAAGTGCATATAAGTAAAAACAGCGGGCCAGCTAGGAGGGGACTCTTGCTACAGTTTACATTAGGCTTCCATTATATAAAAAGCCAAGATAAGCTAGGCAGTGAGGACAGAACCTAGGCTCCCCTCTCCTAAAGGAGTGCCCTCATTGCTAGGCTGTAGATCCATGGTCTCTCTTCTTCATTTGTGTCCTGGTCCATGAACCAGTTTCTTGTCTTCACTAGGATATGTGAAGCCTATTCTATAACCTGGTAGATAGGGCATTCTCCTGAGAGGTAAGAGATGTGTTCAAATCTCCTCAGGTTGACAGCCTATTGTGAGTCTCCCATTCCAGGTAGATACTTAAACCAGTAGGCTAAGATACAGACAATGGGCATCCCTTTTACTCAGGTAACCATGGGCACTTTGTACTGAACTCAATGCTACTGGTGTTCATTAGGCAGGATTGAGATTGAGCCCCTCTGGTGAATTAGGACATCTTTACACATGTTCTGGGCTGAGGGGCACTTTAATTAGTGTGGCTCTTGGAAGCCACTCTAATTAAAGCACCTGCAGCATTTCATGTATTCAGCTTCCTGAGCTTCAAAATGGCAACAGGGGTGCTTTAACTAAAGTGTGTTCAATAAGCTTCAGATAAAGCATCTCCACCACCATTTTGAAGGATAGGAATGCTGAATACATGTGATGCTGAAGCTGCAGGAGCATGCTAATTAGCATGCTCCAGCAAATGAGTAATTGAGTCTGTGTCGATGCACGTGTTGAAGGAGGCATCAGGCACATATATAGGTGCCTTTAAAGTTGATGGGTCTCCACTACATTCCAGCATCTAGTGGAATTGAAGTCAAAGTTAGAAGTCTAGGTACTCATTCTTCGCCACTAAGGGTGCAATTCAGAACTTTTGCAAAGCCTTATGAGTTATAATATTACCCCAAACGAAACAAAAGTTCACTGTTGGTTCCAGAGGGGAGGGGAATCTAGCTGCGGTCTGGAAGCTTGCAGCCAGGTTCCCATAGCAATAGCCAGGGCTCTCAGCCAGTGCCTGCTGTTTTCAGAATGGGACAGGGGAAAAGCAGTGAAGGGAGCTTGTTCTTGGGGCTCCCAAGCTGGTGCTGAAAGGTGAGGTGGATGCATTGGAGCCCCTGCCATTCTCCAGAGGGAGCTGAAAAACCCCAAACTGAACTCCCTCTGCTCTCTTTATCCCCTATCATTCTAAAAACAGCAACAGACTGGGAGTGCCCAGACACAAGTTACAAAAGACAATACATTTTGAAATCTCTTTATCTGATATCTCATACAATGAGAGGTCAGATGTTCACCCAATTGGTCATTTTTTAAGCTGTTTGCAGCTATGTACTTGTGTTTGGTCAATTTGGTCACACATATACTGCTTTCTGTGGCCAGATTGGGCAAAAATTGTCACTTCTGTCAGCACCCTTAGGCATCTGCAGGACCAATTTAAATCTGGTCCCAAACTCCTTCAACTTTCAGAGGTGGACTGGCCAAGTTCGATGATGACACCAATTTTTTGAGTAAAGTGTCCACACCCAAGAACATGATGGTGATCCAGGCCAACCCTGAAGGGCTCAGAAAATGGGCAGATGAAAACATGATGGCCTTCAACACTGAAAAACGCAACGTACGCCACCTTGGGAAGAAAAACCTGTAGCATGCTTATTGGCTCGGCAGTGCTACACTTGCTAGGCAAAAAAGACTTGGAGGTCATGATTGACCACAAGATGAATATGAGCCACCAATGCGATGTTGCAGCTGGTAAATAGAGCAAAACTCTCTCCTGCATCCATAGATGTTTCTCTAGCAAATCCCAGGATGTCATCCTCCCACTGTACTAGGTCTTGGTGAAGTCACAGCTGGAGTATGGCATCCAATTCTGGGTTCCACAATTCAGGAAGGATGTGGAGAAGCTTGAGAAAGGCCAGAGGAGACCCACACACATGGTCAGAGGGCAGGAAAACAGGTCTTATGGTGAGAGGCTGAGAGCCATGGGACTCTTCAACCTGGAAAAGAGCAGGCCCTGAGGGGGACCTGGTGGCTGCCTATAAGTATATAAGGGGTGTACATCAGGATCTGGGGGAATGCCTGTTTACCAGAGTGCCCCACGGGATGACAAGGTCAAACAGTCACAAGTTTCTCAAAGACCGTTTCAGACTGGACAAAAAGAACTTTTTTACAGTCCAAGCCGCCATGGCCTGGAACAGACTGACTCCAGAGGTGGTGCAAGCACCTACTCTGGACTCCTTCAAGAGTCAATTGGACATTTATGTTGCTGGGATCCTTTGACCCCAGCTGACTTCCTGCCCCTGGGGCAGGGGCCTGGACTCGACAATCTTCTGAGGTCCCTTCCAGCCCTAATGTCTATGAACCTATTGGGAAAAAAACCTTCCAGGATAGCAATCAACTGCAAAAATTTACTTCGTGTTGGAATCCAGTTTGCTGCCTTCAAACGAGGTCTTTCTGGGCCTTATGCTCTTTTGGTATGTGAGATGCCAAAGTGCAAATAGCAACAGACCAGAATATGCTTAGATTAGGTCTCTGCATATATTTCCCCAAAAGCAAATCAGCATAAAAATGGGGGGAAGGAGTCCAAAAAAGAAAAGAAAAAAACAAATTCTACCCCAATGAAAGCTGGAAAATGCCAAATTGACACGCTGATTCTATCACAGTGTAAACATATAATCTTAACTGTGCCCTCAGAGGAAAACTGTATCATTGTTTTGGGGATCAGAAATATTTGTCTTGACTGGAAGAAATTAGTTGTACATGTATCTGAATGCAGATTTAGCCTCCTTAATAATTATTATTATGCAACTACAAACAAGGAAAAGACGCAGCTTAGTGCATCAGTGTGTACTCTGTCCAAGTTTTCAGATGACACAAAACTGTGGGGAGAAGTGGACGTGCCGGAGGGCAGGGAACAACTACAAGCAGACCTGGACAGGTTGGACATATGGGCAGAAAACAACAGAATGCAATTCAACAAGGAGAAATGCAAAGTGC
>JAGPOW010003316.1:34026013-34099704 GCA_030014935.1 Caiman crocodilus
GGTGCTCTCCCCTACCCTGAGGGTCTTCAAGAGGAGGTTAGATAGGCATCTAGCTGGGGTCATCTAGACCCAGCACTCTTTCCTGCCTATGCAGGGGGTGGGACTCGATGATCTATTGAGGTCCCTTCCAACCCTAGCATCTATGAATCTATGCATATAATCTTGGTCCACCAGCAGCAATTCATTGCTCTGTCAGTGATGCTGGATGAGTCACCTTGAGTGTCCTATTCTCCTGTCTAGACTTTCCTGTTCCTCCTTAATACAGTCTTACATACTTTATTCTGGCTAGGACTTTCTGGGACAGAGGTTCTGTCTTCTCTGTATAGATGTTAAAGGCCCCATGGTACTTTTTAAAGTTTAGGAATGTTTTCCCCACTATCCTTGGGTAGAATTCCTTGTCTTTCACGTTTCCCATTATATGCAAGATGTTTGGTACTGACTACAGTGTGATGCTCTAAGTGAAGCACTTTAGGATCTTTCAGGATCATCTGTGCTGCCTTTTGCTTTTACTGCATAAAATGTCCTTATTTAAACCCTTGAAAGTTTTCTTATTACTTGGTATGTGTTTGGGGCTTTTTCCCCCTTCCATAATTAGTTTTGCCCATTACAAACGCAATAGGTCCCTTGTCCAAGTTAAATATGTGGTTGGGTGACTCATTGCTTAAAGCACTTCAGTGTGGAATTTAGCTAGTCATTAACACATTGGCTATTTTATTGCCTTAAAGCAGTTCTGTTAAAAAATGTAGATCTTAAATGGCTGCCCTTTGTCAATATCGGGTATGGACATAATGCCTGATCTTAAACTGTCTGAAGTTATTGTAAGAGTCTTCCTTATGAACTACTGCTACTAATGTCAAAGAATATTGGATTAAAACCTCTACTAGGCCAAATAATCCATAGAGGTCAAATAGATTAGCTTCAGGATAAGCAAAAATAGAACTCAATCAAGAAAATCTGAGCCCAACAAGTTTTAGAACAGTGTTGCTAAATGTATGAAAATCATTGTAATTGTATGGGAAATTCAGCCACTATAATGCACAAGACATAATCATGTTTAAAAGAAAATTTTCACATTTGTCATATATTTTGACTTTCAAACAACCTTAACTTATCTCCATTTCATTCTTTAGGCACACAAACTAAGTTCAATGCATGTAACATGTAAGGCTGCTTCTCAACATAAATGTAGTACTGGGAGCATTGGACACTCAAACTTCAGAGCTGACAAGAGACTATAAGCATCAATATACTATTTACAACACTAAAAATAGCAAATATATGATCAAAATTTGATGATACATTAAAGGCAAACAATTTTCATTAGTATTTTCTTATTTTTTTTGTAATGTGCAATCACTGTTATTAAATACAATAATTCGGAAGTTTCAGTAAAATGTAACTTTTTCAAATCTGGCAACACTGGGCTAACAAATGCCCTCTGGCTTGAATATAGCTGGTCCTAAAGTCTTTACAAAGTGGTTAGCACAGGGGCGTAGGCATAGCTGACATGTTGAGAAAGACTTGGGGGGTTAGGAGGCCGATGACCAAGATATAGGCAGTCACCCTGGATACAGCCACAAGGAAGCAGAGATCCAGACCAGAGTGTCTAACCACGGATCCCGAGCAGGCAGCTGTAACTATAAGAGACTGGGACACAGACAACCTCCAAGGTAAAGTCACAAGCTGGGAGCCAGTTGTCAGAAGACAGGGGGCTAGACTGCAATAAAGAGCAAGGTGGAGGTGAGGTTGGGAGCCAACGGATCTGGAACACACAGGGTCAGAAGGCTTCTGCCACCTGCAAGAACTAAGACAGAAATCAGGAACAAGGATGAAACTGGGACGCCAACGAGCAGGATCAAGGAGTCAGAAGCCCAGGGCTAGTCAAAAATCCTTTCCTATTGAGTAGCCTGAGGGGCAATGAATGCACTACTGCTTATCATCAGGCAGCCATGGCCATGCAGGTAATTAGGGATAGCTGGAAATAGTCCATGGCTGTGTAATAGCCAGTCTGTGGGCCACTTGTAGCCTGTAAGAGGTCAAGCTGCAGCACCGGGCTGCTGCCTGGCCACCACTCCCCACATTGCTCTGGCTGCAGTAGTTGTTTTAAATATATATTTGGAAAAAAAAATTGTGTTACGGGTCAGATTAGCCAGATCAGTTCCAAATCCTTTTGAACAGTAAAAAGAACCATACATATGTGGCCCTGCTACCAGCAAGTATCTTCCACCCCAGACTTTTTAGCCTGGAGCTTCAAATACTTCCAAATCCCTGGGCGGGCATCCTGCATGCAGGCCCAAGCCCGGAGGCTTGGGGTTCAGATGCCCCTGAGTTTTGCTTGCCCTTGGCCACAGAGCAAGCTAGGGAGGAGTCTCCCATTTCCATAAAGTCAGTGTGTAACCAAGACCCTCCTACTGGAAGCTGGCCAGTGGGAAGCTAACTATGAGGCTCTTGTAGGGAGTCCTGTCCAATTTGGCATTTGGACAGTGGTGCACCCTCCACTACACAGTACCATTTCTAAATGCATTTTGGCTCAGGTGTCAGACCAGTGCAGCGACTACACTTGATCTTAGCTCACAAGACACCTGGACTCTCCAGTTTTCCTCTCTGGCTTCTGCTTCCTGCCTCCGCCCCAAGTGTTGTGTGCTGCATGGGGAGCCGAAAGTGAGTCCAGAGCAAGTGGGGAGGGTAAGCTAGTGCGGAGGTAAGGGGAAGGGTGCAGTAGTGGAGGGGCACCACCCCAGTGATGGTGGGGGGCAGGGTTTGTGATGGGAGGGAGGGACAGTGGTAGGACTACTAAGGCAGCTCACAACACTTCCAAAGGCATGGGTTTGAGCTTTGTTCTCAATTCATGCCAAAACCTGCTCCCCACTTAACAAAGCAGTAAATGTATGCCTGATTATTTGGCCTGGAGAATCAAAGGTGGCTAAATACAAAGGCTCTTTTTTGTTTGCCAAAGATTCATGCCTTAAGTTGGTTAGCTGTGTCAGCTAGCAGACCTGTAAGGGCCTTGAACTTGACCTAGATTCCCATTTAAGATGGGACATACCTTCCAGTAAAAGAGATTAGGAATACATGATCATAAATTTGTGTCCATATAATTACCTGCCTCTAATTACCAAATGGTTTTGACAGTTTGGAAGCTGTGACTATGTCTGGAATTTCCTAAGGAAACTAAGGAAGCTAGGTACCCAGTTGTCACTGAAATTCAATAGGATGTTGAGCAGCTAAGCCTCATGGGTCCCTTTGAAAATCTCAGTTTATTAAAAAAAAATTAACCTGCTGTTGATCATCGCTGACATTTCTTCCTTTTAGTGGTATGAGCAGAGCCAGCAGGGACTTTCATTTGGATGTTTACCAGAAATTCCTGGCCTAGTCTGGTGAGACTTTACTTCAGTGTGTCGATAATCAAGACAGCGCTTTCCAAAGGTATTTTTAAGAGCACCGGTGAAATTAAGTACTTTTCTCAGGAAGCACTTTTCACTTGTTGTGTAAGCCGTTTTTGTGCAACGCTGAATGCATCTCTGTTTTGTATACAATGTCCCAAAGGCAATGTTTGTTTTCTTTGTTCCAATAGACATTAGAATTGGCTCACTAATGTTTTATTCATGAAAGTATATCTTGTGAATGTGGGCTCAAATATGTATTAGAGGCGAAAAAAATCACTAATAGTAATGCCTGAAAGAATCTTTACTTGTGTAGCAAATGGACACATAAATTAAATTACCACTGCTAGTGCATGCCCAGCACTCAAACTGTAGGCCAGTTCAAAATGATTCTGAAGCAATTAGCTGAGTTCAGAATTGCAAATCAGGAGTTTATTGTAGTCAAGAAAATAGGGCATCTAATCCTAAATGAAAAGGGAAGTACAGGTCTGTAACATGTCTGACAAATTACCGTCAGGTTGGCGGAGCATATTAAATTGTTCTGTCACAACAGCTAATCGTAAAATAAAATTCTACCTACGTGTCATTTTTAGTCTTTCTCAGTAGTTCAGTATGTTTCTATGCTACTGGAGTGAAGGATTCATTTTGTTTTTCACTTTTCCATTCTGCCTAGATTTTCCATTCTGCCTGGAGTCAGCCTCTATGAGTGCTTATAGAAATGTTTGGAAATAATGGAAATGATTATAGGGATGATGGCAGCTTATTTATTCTCATTTAGTCCTCGTCTGCATTGGAGTGTTAAGCTACATTTGAGTTTTAGAGCCAGCATAGCTACAGAGATACGGTTGAACGGTTCCAAACTCTTAGTATTGATCGGTGGTTCTCAGCCTTTTTAGACTCAAGGCATCCCTCCATAATTTTTGTGAATTATGTAGCACCCATTTAAAAATCTACTGCATTTACCTGGATCCAAAATTACTTTGAATTTAAGTACAACCCCCAATCAATATATACATTAAAAAACTATAAATGTGTTATAATTTTCTGTGTATAGAATCTAATTATTGGAAAGTCACCTATAAATGAGTCTCCTCTACTACTACAGCAGGGGGGAGGGAGGGGCACAAGCAGCCTGATCCCTGTCCCTTGCCCTGTGCTGTCAGACATCCCCATGAATGCATGCCCCAAAACATGCCCTCGCCCCATGCCTGAAGCCCCTGGCACTGGGGCTTACCCTTTGGCTCTGCTCTGGCAGAGCAAGAGCCGTGCCTGACAGTAAGCAGCGGGAGGAAAAGAGGGGGAGAAGGTAAAGGGGGGGCAGAGGCTGTAATGGGAGACAAAAGCCACAGGCAGGAGACTATAACTCAATCCATTGTCTTTCAATGAAATGTAATCTTTGTAATACCCTTGTCCCTCTGAAAATCTTTTGAAGGGTCACTTTGAAAAATAACACTTGGGTGTTATTTATCATTTTGGTATGTTTGAAAATTGAACTCAAGACCTCATGTCGACTGGTTACTGTTTGACAAAAAAGTTAAGGTAAATTTATGTCAGCAAACTTGGGAGAGCAGCAGGTTGTTTTAAATAAAATGATGACTACAGGCTTAGTGTCAAAGCCAAAAAAGGTCATTTTATTTTCAAACTAATTGTAAGTAATTTGATTCTAATTGATATTCATTTATCTTCATAGATACAGAACAGTAAAAGGTTACATATTAAAATGAACCCTCTATTTCTCAGTAGTCAGGTCTGTTTGGAGGTCGCTCAGGGAGGCAAAATTACTCCTTATTTTTATCACAATGTATACATGTCCCTAGCCACAATGTTAATCCAGCTCTTTCATGAAGCTAAATCACTGCTAGAAACTAACAATTGAATATCCTACAAAAAAGCCTACACTAAGGACCTGATCCTGTGCAATGCAAATGCAGACTATAAGAAAACCCTGGGGGACCATGAAAATTTCAGGGGTTTAGAATACCAATTTCTTCTTGGCGTTCAGAATAGAGTTACTATTAACAAATGCCATAATCCACTGATAAGAGAAAGTCTTGACTGGAGGTTTTATTCCTTATGAGATTTAGTTCTTTCTTTTGATCTTCTCTGTGCACTGAAAAAAAATCACCTTTTGGCATAAAAGCCTTATGATTTTATGTTTCTTGTACAAATACAATTTTAACCTATCTGTGAGACTTCCATTTCTAAACTTTAGTTAGCACAACAGGCATGTCAGCAATGGGGAGTGGGGTGGTGGCTGGGGAGGATCAGTGGCTAAGTGCTAACCTGGAATCTGGAAGGCTCAGCCCTGCCATTGCCTCCTTGTGTGACCTTGAGCCTGTGGCTTCAGGTAGAGATCACATAACATTTGAAGTGCTTTAAATGCTTCACAAATGGAGTGCTTCAGCCATGGACAGACATGCATCCCCCCAACCAGTCCCTTCATTCGGTCATGTGAAAATCACTACAGCTGCATGCAGGGGCATGTTGTCCAGGTAGGAGGAGCTTGCTGGATCCTGTGGCTCCTCCCTCCATCAGAGAGGAGGAGTGGACCCAACTGTTAATGAGCATTCCCTTGTGTGTTCCACTTCCACCCTTCTGCAGAGGATACAAAAGTGCTCATTGGCAGATTTTCTGTTCTCTCCAACCCTCCTATCTCAAGCAGAGCACTATGGGATGCTGGAGGAATGAAGGGGTCCTGGACTAGCCTGTGGAACATGCACATGTAACCTGAAGTGCTGCAAAATGGAGCACTTCAAAGAAATTATTGCTTTTTTGGGGGTTATTTTGGGAGTGCTCCCAACATTTTTGGGGTGCTTCAAAGGGCATATTTGTCTGTCTGCTCACCCTTCAAAGCAATTCGGAGGCATTTTCAAGCATTTCAAGTGTTATGGATGCTTGCCAGGGTTCCACCAGATCGCTTGGCATGTGTGTTTCCTCTAATATCATCAACACAAGCATTATGTTGGTATGATGGACCCAGTGCATGTCCACAAATGCTGTATTCATTGCCCAGAAATATTTACCCACTGGCTCCCAAGAAAATAAAGGAATGTAGCTGCCTTAAAACAGTGCTGATACATGCTAATAGGTGTGCCTGAGACCAAGAACCTGCGAGGAGATTTGGTGACTTAGTGCACACTCAGTGTTCCTGCAAAATAGCAAAATTGCCTTATTTTCAGGAACTAGTGCATACAAAATAGGAGCAAGTAGATGGGATGTGCTTCAGGGCAATACTTACAGGTATGGCAGGAGGTAGCATATATATGCTCCAAATGTGTTGCATCATGCATGTGCAAAGCTGACTGGATACTGCAGAGCACACAGGTGAAAACAACCAGAATTGCTTACATTTATGACGAATGACATGGGTTTCAGCGAAGGACATATTTCTTTACAAACCCAATCCAGCCTGTAATAAAACATCTGTGTTTTAATATAGAGATGCAGGTATGTCAAAACAACACTTTATAAATAAAAGTAATACACTCCCAAACCTCTCCAGAAAAACTCTATTTGAAGGACTTCTTTCCAAATAAACTCAGGTTATATTGGCCCTATATGGGTTGTGCACTACAGGAAATAAACCTAGAGCTTGTAATTCTTTGCCTTATCTTTATGTGTACCATACCTAGCACTATTGGGATTTTACGGAGAGTACAGCCATATTTGGTGGTGTTCTTAAAACCTGAGCTCCTGACATCAAGCGATTATGTGAAAATCTGCTTTCCTCACATTTTTAACTGTTAAAAAATACCGTATATAATAGTAATATTGTAAACTTTTATCATTTGCAAGCCAATCTTATGATCTTGAGGGCTGATAGGTTTATAACCAGGGATCATGGTTTTCTCTTATTAAAAGATCCCCAACTTTCGGGGTGCAAAAAGTAACCCAAAATCCACATTTTTTGTGATCAAGGTGAAACACCGCTGATAGATAGATAGATAGATAGATAGATAGATAGATAGATAGATAGATAGATAAAGTGGTGTTTCACTTTGATCATGGAAAAATGTGGATTTTGGGTTACTTTTTTTAACCCGAAAATTGGGGATTTTTTTTAATTACAGAAAACCAGGATCCCTGTATATAATATTCCAGTGATGTTAATACTCCAATGGCCCCCTCAACACTTTGTCCAGGATTTTTTGTAGCTGCTGTCAAAAACAAGACCACACAAAATAAGAAACAATCTTTTTTATTTTATTTGCCACAGAAATTGCACTTGAAATTCCATAACTGAACAGGAGAAAACAGATGCTTTAGAGGTTGAAATCAGTGAATGTTTAATTTGTCTGACAAAGCTGGACCCAAAATAAAAGATTTAAATGTTAGAGATTATAAAATGGCATGTATTTATGCAAGATTAGAGCTACCATTCAATGGATGGTAAAAATCTGTTGCTTAATGCATGGGTATCAAACTTATCCTGAGCCCCAGGCCAGATCTGGGACTCCTCCCAGGCTGGATTTCATGGGACCAGCAGCAGACGTCCAGGGCAGCAGTGGCAGGGAGCTGGGGGTGGCAGCAGCTGTGATGTCAAGCTGCAGAAAGCCAGTGCTCATAGAGCAACTGTGGGCTCTGTCACACAACCCTCCCGCACCTTCCTACCATCATTGTGCACGTCCAGTGGTCTCTTCAAAACCTCCAGTGAAGGAGATTCCAGAACTTCCCTGAGCAGCCTGTGCCATTGCATTACTATTCTTAACAGTAAGTAGGTTTTTCCTATTTTGCTATGATGGTTGTGTCCTGCACCCTGTGGCATAGGAAAACAGCTGGTCTTCCTCTCCTTCACGGCAGCCTTTCAAATACATATCCTCACTTTCCCCACCCTGCCAAGTGTCTTCCAAAACAGGGGGCACGTGTTGATTTTCTGCTCAAAATAGAAGCATGGCAATGCTATAAGATGACTGATTCTCCCTTTCCTTCTCTTGCCTCCAGCAGTTACATGGAGGGAAGGGCTGAGTCCATCAGGGGTAGATTTAGGATGGGTGCAGCAATGCAGCCAAAGACTGTTTTGATTCCTGCTCCATCCAAATTTAAAAATTACTGCAGCAGCAGTGGCATTTCTGTTTGGCAGCACTGATGGAGTCAGTTGACTTCATGGCTCATTACAATCTGCTTGATTCCTGCCAGTTGCTCTGCACTCCACAGGTGTTAATGACCTCTCTCCTTTTTAATTATCTGGTTGATCCACTAATCAAGTTATAATTTGTTTAGAAGTTTTGCTGTCCGTTAGCTACTTCTTGTTTCTATTCTTCTATTTGCCAGCCCTGCAGACTGTTTTTAGTTCTTTTTACAATCTTAGATTTGCCCAGCGAGTCCAGTCTTCAACAACAACTACAGTTTCAGGTTTTGGCTAAGCAGCCAAGAGCTGGCGACAATTTAGTTGTGAAAGGGGTAAAACTGTATCTTTTGTCTGACTAAAAAAGGGAGGGTGAGTTAGCTGAAGGTTTGGTCTGTTCCTGCTCTATAGGGCCATATCTCTGGATAAATCTTTTTTTCTTCATAATGCCTTCTCCAAAATAAGGTATGTCTCACTTGGGAGCTATGTATGGTATGCAAGAAAATATCGTATTTGAAAACTTCTATCATGTTCCTACTCACTCTCATTTTATCCAAGCTAAACATACTGGCTAAGTACAGACAGTCAAAAAGCCTGAAGCTGAATTGATTTAATCTTTGTGGGTTAGTCTAAGCTGGGTATATTGAACTAGTAAGAAAGTGAACAGACATTAATTTTTAATTCTGGAAATGCAGCCACATGCCTGCAGTGGCTCCCACCAAAAGTCAGGGCCACTAAAACACTGGTCTTCTGGAGCAGACATCTTGGGCCAAGACTAGCCCACCCACCCTGTGATGGGAAGCGGGGAGGGGAAGGGAGGTTGCAAGGGAGGTGAGCAGCATCCTGGGATGTGGAGGGACTGTGATTCACTTGTATCTGGAGGGGATCTGGTATAGAAGTTCAATAAACCAATTTAACCTAAGTCAGTTAGGTCTGATACTATATCCATCCAAGTTTATCTTAAACCAGTTTCAGGCATTTTGAAAGTGGTTTATGAGCACTGAATTTCTGTTGTGTTACAGATTTAAACTGATTTCCAATTACTTATACCAGTATAGGTGTAATTTCTGTCTCTAGCCACCTAGTTCTCCCAAACTTTCCTTATACCGCTTGCCTTTCAACCCCTTAACCTTTATTGTTGCCTGTCTCTGGACCCCTTCCAGTTTCTCCGCATCTTAAAATTGGGAGCCCAGAACTATACACAGTACTCTAGCTAAGGCCTAATTACTGCCAGTAATATCACCTCCCCTTGTCTTGCACCTAGTTCTTCTGTTGATGCCGTCCAAAATGACATTAGACTTTTTTGTGAGCATATCACACTGCCAACTCACACTGGCTCTGTGATCCACCAAAATCCTCAGATACTTCTCAGCAATTCTGCTACACAGCTAGCTATCTCTGATTCTGTATTTGTCCATGTGGTTATTCTTCCTTGGAGGCAGCACCTTACATTTTTCTGTTTTGAACTCCAGCTTGTCATCTCTAACCCAGCTCTCCAGACTGTCAAGACTCTTTTGAATTTTACTCCTGTTCTCCAAAATGTTTGCAATCCTTCCCAGCTTCATGTCATGTGTAAACTTGATCAGGAGACCATCTCGTCTGGCATCCAGATAATTAATAAATATGTTAAACAGCACCGGGCACAGGATGCCTGTGAAAATCCACTTGAAACTTCCTGCCATTCTGAAACTGATCCATTTTCAATTATCCTTTGCTTGAAGTTACTGATGCACCCAACTAGTTACCTTGTAAAGGAAAAAGATCAAGAAAATTTGGAATGATTTATTCTAAACAAATCCATTCTGGCTGCTAGTGACTAGTCTTTTCACCCTCAGATGTTTTTTATAATTTGCTCTAGTAACGTCTCAGGTATTGAAGTTAGGCTGACTAGTCTATAATTCTTCCAGTTTTCAATTTTCCTTTTTTTCTTAAGAAGGTTGTTTTTGGTCACTGCATTCCTCACTAGTTACAGCTCTCACAGACAAGAACACAAGTACCAAGTCTCTTAGCAGCTGCTGGGGGTAAGCATACCCATGTTTATGGTACACAGGGGGTGCATCTACAGGAGATGCGTTAATGCTCATTAGCCAAACTTAATGTGCATTACAGGTACATGCCTATACATGTATGCCCTTAATGCACATTAAAAATGATTAAATTAGGCTAATTGTGCCTAAATTTGAATGCAATATATCAAATTTAGGCGTTATTAGTTAAAAGACATTAATGCATGTGTAGATGCAACCCGGCACTAACATTAGTGTCAGCTCTGCCGAACCACTAAGGGCCCATGGCAGAGCTGCAGGGCCAAGTGCACTAACTTTAATGCCAAGTCCCTGCACATGTAGACACTTGTCAAAAATCACTTAATGTGCATTAAATTTAGTCATGCTTAAATACACGTGTAGACATGCCCAGAGTAGTGTAGCCTAACACCATAGTCTAAGAATGGAAGAACTGTGGGACACCACCCCATAAAATTGAAGACTTAATTGCCACAGGTCTAAGTCATGTAAATGACCAATAACACTGCTCACCCTGCCATCAAATTTCCAGCCCCATGAGCTATGGAGTATATATGGCATCATGTCATTTGGCCCATAGGGTTACTTACAGGGCCAGGAATCACACAGTGGGACAAGTGACAGCTCCTATGGCTCTAGGAGCCATGGCAGTTAATTGTGCCACCATTCATCTCACTGACAGTTTGTGCCCCACAAGGAGGCCTGCAGGTCCACTTCCCCATAGAGTGCCCTAACTGCTGACTGTGCAGTAGACTGGCATGGGGACACTCTCCACTTCTCCAGCTAGAATTGGGCCATCTAGCTGAGAATGCAAGATTCACAAAGTTAGAAGTGAACAAGCAAGGCAGGATGGGCATGTCTGTGGCTCTGTGATAAGGGCCTTCACCTGAGTTGGGGAAATCCTATTCCTTGCCCTCAGGATTATTTCTATTTTACCCTTCCCCTTCCCCACAGCCTGATCTTCAGCTGATTTAAATTGGGAAATACCAAATTTCATCCATCAAGACTTAGGCTCTAGATAACTAATTTGAGTCTGTTTTTTACTTTGTTGCTACTATATTTGAAACACACAGACTTTATTTCCCCAGCAGTCTATAAAATCAAGAGGACACTGTTGCAGAGAAGGACTAGCCTGCACTTTCAAAGCAAACCTGACTTACAAAGCAACAGCAACTTCTGTACATTCAGAGCTAACTCTATCTTCTTGCACCATTTCCCTTACTCACTAATAGTATAAATAACTCTTTGTGCTGCTAGGATTCAAGATTTGGTTTCCTAGGTCCATTCATCTCCTGCAGTCATATTGTTTCTATGCATGCATCTGCTCTCTGTGGTCACTGACAGATAACCAAGCTGTCCAATATTAATTTTTGTTGCTTTCACTGAATCTGATTTTTATTCAGGCATTCTGTGCTTGAGATGTAACCAAAACCTGTATTTTCCTATGAGTAAAAATGGGCCACTAGTACAAATTAATCATTAATATGTTAAAAAGCTCTGCTCCATGAAAATATGAACTGCTAATTTGCATGTTAATAGACCTCTAACACCCAGGAAAGTGACAAATGCAATCTTCAGCCAGTCACATTGAGAGTTATTTAGAATAATAGAAAGAAACTTATGAAATATACAAAGCCATCCTGAATTTTTAAAAGAAACTATTGCTACTCAAATCCCTTTATGCAGTTTGTTTTGAGAAAGAAAGGAAATTCTAATTTAGAGTATTAAAAGACTGCAAATATATAAGGGAATAAACACTTATCAAGTGTGTATTGTACATTTGTGATGCCTTCATAGCAAAGCAATATGAAATGTAAGATGGAAATTAGTAGAAGGCTGCTAGGGAACCTTGAAGAGCAAACAGTCAGAGACAAAGATGAACAAACAAATGAAAATAAGAAATAATAGTCTTTAACTATATTGGAAAGGGAAAGTCAGAGTCTGTACATCTGCTTTACAATGAAGAATAAAAGAACTAAGTCATGGAGAATAAGAACATTATAGAAAAGTTAAATAACATATTGAATCGGTCTTTGCTGCAGAACAGTTTGAGGTGATTGTTGCCCCAGAGCTACTGTTTGCAGGTAATATAGATAAGGCATTGTTGGAGTCAGAAGACGGTCTGAAACAAATTGATCATTTGCATTGCAACAAGTACTAGGAAGAGAGAGGTTCCATCTAAAAGCCCCACAGTGAATTAAGAATCAAACAGCAAAGCTACTAGCAAAACTACTTAATCTATCATTAAAAATAGCTACTATATCTGAAGGCTGGAGATTAGTCAATGCTCTACTAGCGTTTGGGAGTATGCTGAGAATTACAAGCCAATTAGTCTTTCTATCTTATTTGGTAAATTGGATGAATATGCAATTAAGGTTAGAAATACAAAGTACCTAGTTTTATCTATCTATCTAGATTCCAAAGATGTTGCCCATCAATGTAATATCTAATGAGAAAATATTCTGATAAAGACAAACCAGCTCTGTAGAGCAGGGGTGGGCAATTATTTCGGGTGGAGGGCTGCTTACCCAGTTTTGGCAGGCTGTTGAGGGCCACATGGGTAGGTCCGCCCCTTGACAGGCACCCCACCCCGTGGTCACCATCTTGGGACCAATGTCCCACGGCCTGCACTGGTGAGGCCCAAAGCGGGGCACAGGCTGGCAGGAGTCTGTGTAGCCAGGCTAGGCTGCACCAGCAGAGAGAGGGGGGAGCTGGCCCAGCTCCATAGAGCCCCTGCCAGCTGGGACCTCATGCTCCCTGCTCTGGGTCCTGCCATCATTGGCCTCAGGACACCAGTGTGGGCCCTGTGCTCCTGCTGGCTCCCACACCTGCTCACTCCCAGTGCCCCCCAGCCCTGCGGTACAGGTGGGGGGCAGTGCACAGCCCTGACCCCCGGCTTAATGGCAGGGAAGAAGCTGGTGCTGAGCATGGGAAAAGTGGCCCCTCGCCCACCCCGTGGCCGGCACTCCCTGCTGCAGGCACTCGCAGCCCACATGGGGCTGTCTGAAGCAGGCACAGGCAGCCCCACATAGGCTGCAAATGGCTACAGCATGGGGCACCAGCCATGGGGCAAGCAAGGAGCCACTTTCCCCCATGCTCAGCACCAGATTGTAACTTGTCCCTGCTGCCAGCCTGGGCCTCACTGGCTCCGGGCTTGCCCATCGGGGCTGTGCATGGCAGCAGCTGCAGCCCCCCGCTTGCCATGACAGGCAGTGTTGGCTGCTGCTGCCCACCCAGAACTCACTCGCAAGCTGGCAGCTCAGAGGCAGTGGTGGCAAACACTGCCCAGAGTGGCAAGTTGGGGGGGGCCACAGCTGCTGTTGCCACATGCAGCCCTGACGGTTAAGCCCGGAGCTAGTGCAGGGCCCATGCTGGCAGCGGGGCCGGGTTGCCATGTGGTGCTGAGCACGGGGGGGAAAGCAGCCCCTCACCTTCCCCACGGCTGGCACCGCACGCTGCAGTCACTTGCAACTCATGGAGCTGCCTGTGCCTGCTCCAGACAGCCCCACACAGGCTGCAAGCAACTGCATCAGGGAATGCCAGCCACAGGGCATGAAAGGGCTATTTTCCTCTGTGCTGGGAAGAAGTAGGGAAGGAGCTCGTGGAAAAGTTAAGCATGGGGGGAGGAAAAGCAGCACCTCCCTCCCTCCCCCCGTGAGCAGTTCTCCCTGCTGCAGGCACTCACAGCCCACGCAGGGCTGTCTGGTGCACACACAAGCAACCCCACGTGGGCTGCAAGCGGCTGCAGCATGGGGCACCAGCCACGGGGCATGCAAGGGGTTGCTTTCCCCTCACCCCCACAGTCAGCTTTTCCCCATGTCACGTTTACCTGGGATCCTCCCCAGCCCGGAGTCCTCCCCACTTCTTCCCCCTTACCTGCGGTTCCAGCACGGGACAGCCATTTGGTCCCATGCCAGAAGCCCCTGGTGGGACTTCCAGCTGGGGAGGCTGGGCCTGGTGGGCCCTACTGTTGTGGGAGTCCACCGGGCTTCCCCTAGGTCCTACTGACCTTGGTTCCTGTCATTTTTGACAGGAGTCCAGAGCAGAGAAATGTTAATTTTCTAAATTTTTTAGGGGCCCTGTGGGCCAGACAGAAAGGCCTCATGGGCCGCATCTGGCCCACAGGCCATATTTTGCCCACCCCTGCTGTAGAGGAACATCACACCTTATTAGTTTGCTATCTCCTTCAGCTACTAAAAAGCAGATAAAGGAGAACTAGTTATGTATGGGCACCTTCCAAATTTTTATTTGAAATAAATTGGTCCACATATAGAAAACAAAAAGTACAGATTAATTTTGAACAAGGAAAGAGATCACTAGTTCTGTGTACTGAGGAGACATTGCCCCCTTGTCCAGACCACTGAAAAAAAAGCTAAACAATTCCAGTCTCACATAAAGGTCCTAGAGGCATTCTACTCCAAGGGTGGACAATTATTTTGGCTAGTGGGCCACTTAATGAGTTTTGCTGATCTGTTGAGGGCCACATACACAAAATCTTTTAGAAGGTATCATTTTAGCAGACTATAGATAGAACAACAAATAATATTGTAAAAATCAAACATCTACTATAACTACCCATGTGCTAGATCCTGGGAGCCAGTTGGAAACAGAGTGGGGAGGGGGGAGGGAATGAAGTGCATGTAGCAGAACTTGCTCGGGTGGTACAGTGCAAGTGAGGTCCTCCCTCCAACCCCCCCACCATCTGGCCTGCAGCTGTAGCATTCCTCATGGGGAATTCCTGAGTGGGTGGAAGGTGACCAGGAGCTGAAGCTGGACTCCTGCATGCTGGGGCAGAACACCCAGCTGAACCCTCCTCCCCACACCACTTTCTGGGTGTGGTGCCCAGTACACGTCTCCATAGCTGGCTGCCATACTTTCCCATGACACCTGGTGCCTGGAGCAGTGATCAGGGCAAAAGGAGGAAAAGCAGCTTCTGGAGGCAAAGGAAGCTGAGCAGTACCTGGGCAGCTGCAACCACACTGGGAGTAGCCCCACTGGGAAGCTGTGTGCACTGGCCAGGGCCAAGGCCATTAGCAGACATAGGTAGAAGTGTAGCATGGGCTGCCCCAGGTGGGAGCAGGCAAGGCTCGGCCCCATGAAGAGTGCTATGGGGACAGCTGCAGGCTGGATACAATCAATTGGAGGGCCACATCTGGCCTGTGGGCTGTATTTTGGCCACCCCTGCCCTCCAGCTAACTTCTTTCCATACTTTCCATAAACTCCCCCAACCCATTGCTGCTGCCACTGCCCCCATCCACAACTGACTCTAACCCCCACATAGCTGGCCATAGTGGGCAGGAGTAGCTTGGAAGCTTCCCCCACCCCCAAAACAAAACAGGGACAGCAGTGATGGTAGTTGGATGTGGGGGGAGGGAAGGGAAGAGGAGAAGGGGCATGCCTTTGAGCATAGAAGGGAAGCGGGATATTCTTATCTAGTTTGGGGGCTTTTAAAAAGTCTCCAGAAGTTCCCACGAGTCCCAGAAGTGAAGTCCAATCCAAAAGACAGGTGCAGACATAACACTGAAACCCCCTCTGGATCCACCCCTATGCCTAGGTTTAGAGAGGAATGCAAGATGGGGACAGAGAGAGAGAATAACAAAATTGAGCATGACTTTGCAAGCCAGCAATGAAGAATCAGAGGCCAGGTCCTTTTCCCCCTCCCAGAGGAACGTCCTCATCACTGGGTTTATAGGTCATTTATACACATAATTTTTTTCCATTACATGCCAAAGATCTACTGCTTCGGAGCAGACTCGATTAATCAAGTCTGCTCCACACGCCAACTGAGGAGAACTGTGCTGTGCCGTGTGCAATTGTATAAGCAGCAAAATGTATGTCACCAAGCAGAAAATGACAGCGGTGCACTTTTGAACTAAAGCACCTCCAAAGTGTTAAATTCAAAAGCATGCCACTGCCATTTTCTCAGTGCTGACGTGCATTTCACCGCTTATACAACTGTATGCATCGCAGTGCTTACATGTATTAAAATGCCCATAGAGTCATCCTTCTTGATGCTTACTGTGTGCTTGGACCCATGAATCTCACCTTAATTATTCAGTTTCAACTGGCCCAGTTTCAAAGGAGGGGTGCAAAGTGTGCCTATGCCAGCCTAGTCTATATCCTGGTGGTTAGGGAACATCTAGGAGGTGTGGAACCTGGGTTTGTATCGGGGTGGTTTACAACCTAGACCTTCCACTTCCTGGGCAATTGCTTATACCACTGGGTTATGATATGACAAGCACACACACTCTTGGGCATGTTTTGTGCTGAACTCAGTGCTGTTGGTATTTGTTAGGAATGCTTACAGCAGTGATGGGGGGCAAGTGTTTTGGCAGGTGAGCCACAAATGAGCCCCACACCCTTTCTAAGTGCAACTCCAATCCTGTTCCCCTACCCAATCAGCTGCTGTGCTTTCTGTTCCCTACTGTGTGCTCCCTGTCTGATCACTTGCTCTCCTTTCTTCCCCCTGCCCTATCTGCTGCTTTACTGCCTGTCCCCTCCCTGATCTGCCATATGCCAAACACAGAGGCCACCCATGCAACTTGTGGCACTCATGCTGCAGGTTGTCTCTCCCTCGGGAGTATACCTAGCAAATTAGGCCCCAGAGGACTTAGGTGTAGGTACAGCTTGCACATCCCAGACAGGATGAGGCTGGACATAGGTGTGAAGATGCTCAGGTTAGACAAGCAGGCACTGCTGCTGGGATGTGCAATAGCAGAACATTAGGTTTTTGAATAAGTTTACCGCTGAAAATGTAGGGGCCTGTGGACTCTCAGACAACTCAGAGGCTAGGCAAGTTTTGGGGGGATTGCTCACATGCATTTAGGTGCCTAAATGCCATTAAAATGGCCAGATTGGCCCCTAACCACTTTTCGGATCTGGCCCTAATTATAGCTTGACTCGTCTTGGGTTTAGCACCCTCTTTAGTTTCTAGACCACCGTGTGGTAATCTGTTCTCATTTAGGTGCTTGCAGTGTTTCAGAGGTTGTCTCATGGTTATTTTCCAGAAACCAAAATCTATGCGTTGACATTTCAAGTACAGTACTGTATCGTTAATACAAAATTTCAAATGCCAGTAGTGTTGCTTTTTCTGCATTCTGTGAGCCTAGTCACCCTCTGCTCGATCATTGTCCCTTTAATATATATTTTTACCTTCCTTAATCCTTACTGAACCATAACTGCTCCAGCCACCTGTGTCATGTATTCTAGTCCACAAGCTCTGCTTTTATTTTTACATACCAATTGCTGTTAATAGCAAAGCATCCTTTAATATGTCTGTAAAGGAAAGACTTTGTAGTAATAAATTGTTCTGTAGGACTAGCCTGATCACCTAGTATGAGTCACAAAAGAAAAGTGCAGAGTGGTCTAGGAACAAAGCTCCCTTTCTCCCCCTGAATAAATAGTTGCATTGGGAATTGGAGGAACTAAGAATTTACGCTTTTGACAATAAAGCAAGAAGGAAGCACTAACTTTAATTACTGGTAAAATATATATATAGCTATGTCTTCATTTTGAGCTAAAAGGAGCAGGACAGGCATCTTTTCTTTTCTTTTTTCTTTTTTTTTCCCCAGTTCCTTAGTATGTGTTCTCTTTTGGTCATTATTAAGAGTTATAGATTTAGACATCAATATATGTGCTTCCTATGCTCTTAATTGCTTTATTAACACTGTTAAGATGTGCTTTTGGGAAGATGAGGAACATTTGGAATTCGTTCATGTAGATGCACGGTCATTGATCTAGCCATTAGGTTATAAATTTGTTAGCTTGAATAAGAAAATGTTTTTGTCCTAGGAAAATATAATTATTGTCTGGAACACATGCCCAGGGCCATAATAGTTTGAACTATGTGGTAACAAGATTGGCTTTCCTTACCTTCTGCTAAATTAATGATTGATGAATCATTCAGCACTGAATTGGGAAAAAAAAAGAAAGAAAAAGAAGCCTAATGTAAAACAGGGGGTTTTTTTCTAATTGCATTTTTAATGATTTAATACAGTTTGTGAGTTTTGCTTTATGTTTTAATAAAACTGAGAAAATTGCTTATGTATTATTATTTTTCATTATTTATTCTGTAAAAGGTGCCAGTAAAAAGGGAATAAATCATATCAGTGCGCGTCATTGGGAAAGGCAAATTGCTGCTAACATTTCACAGGAAAAGATTGTGGACGTTAAACTAGGAAAACTGGTCATTTTACTTTTTGTGTTGTCTTCTCTTCATATGGAACATTAACCACAGTTTGTAAAGAGATAATATGTCGATCTCCTAGAATACTAACACTCTGCTAATGAAACAAACTGCATTGCACAAACAATTTTGCATAATTGCAGAATATGGGCACTGTTATTTTGCTGATGCTGACAGGTTTCTCTTTATGTGTCCAGCTGTGTAAGACTCAGAGGTAAACAATGAAAGACATAGCTTCAATGGTAAGTGTATTGAAGCTCTATTTTAAACGTGTCACTCAGATAAAAATCCCAGATTAAAGAGCTCTATAATAAACTGTCAGAAGGTATTGTGCAATACCTAGGACTAAAAGAATATTCATGCTAGTTGAGTCATTTAGAAGAGGGAAAAAAACAGTAATAGTCACTGTTTATTTATAGCCACTGTACCTAAACTCCTGATGGCCCCGGGAGTACTCTTAGTATTGGGCCCCACTTTGCCAGAGGTAATGATAATAATATTTTTTAAATTACTATTTTTGGGCCCTCTTTCTGTCCACGCCTTGGGCAGCCACCCCGTTTCCCCGTGCCTGTGTCCAGCCCTGTTTATGTAGATCTGATGCAAAACCTTATTTTGTGTTCTCAGGTGTTTCTTCAGTTGAAATTCATAGTTTCATGGTAGCTAGGGTCAGGAGGGACCTGAATAGATCAACTAGCCTGACCCCTGCCACAGGCAGGAATGAATGCTGGGTCCACAAGACCCCACAGGTGATCATCCAACCTCCTCTTGAATTTGCCCAAGGTAGGAGTGAGGACCACTTCCCTGGGAAGTTGGTTCCAGATTTTGGCCACCCTAACTTTAAAATATTGCCTTCTGATCTCTTTTTACTGATGTGAAGCACTACTCTCATAGCTGTGCTAATATCATTGATAGTCCTAGCAAAAAGGTAACTTCAGAAAGCATATCAGCTTTCATTCAAGTATATAAAAGTAAAATACCTCCACCCCTTTCCTTCCTTCCCTCCCCCCAGTATCCTGAAAGGAAAATTGCAATATCACTATGGAATTTTATTCTCTGTGAAAAGATATAAAAGCATATAAAATGAAAAATGTATTTGAAGTCTTCACTAATAAATCAGTGTTTAGTCTGAAGATAATGGTATTTATAAGACCACATTTTAAATTATATAAAAACCTTTTAATTAACTTTCACCTTAGGAACTATACCATAATATGAAGGGAATAATACCTCAGAAAGGGGTAAGAAAGGGAGTAAGAAAAAGCATATTTAACAAGCAGTTTCAGTGTGTTTGCCATTTTTAAAAGAACAGAGCAATTGGTAACCCCTCTCCAATGTCACTTAGAGGTGATTCAGAAGAAAATAAAACTTATTGTTATGTTCAGTGTAAGGCAGAATACAAAACGCATTATAGTCAGTAGCTGAGTCTGCCCATCGACTTTGGTGAACTTTGTATCTGACCCTCATTCCCAATAAAGGAGTATATTAAAATATCCATAGCTATTATCTCCAAAGTGTTATGGCTTTGTAATAGTATGCTTAATATACCTTCAGTGAGAATAAGTTTCATAGGATGTTTTTTATTCCCTGGACTATGTTGTGAAATGTTACCTTTTTTGGAACACCATCTCACTACACCAGTACTATGCGATTCATGCACAGAAATGTATGACCTTTCTCACAGGAAAATTTGTCATAGGCTCAGTATACTCAGTATGCAAAGGCTAACCTGTAAGTACATTGTGCTGTCATGTTTCTCAACAGTGTTGCACCAAGCAGATTTTTGGATGATACTCAACACTGGGTGTGGTGACTTTTGCCAGTGAGGAATCATGGGAAAACAGAATTAAACAATAACATATGCAGCTCTGTATTTAGGGGAAGTTCTCCAAAATAACTAGTAGGGCTGTGTGAGGCTTTGGTCCCTGATTTGATTTAATGGAGATTTGGCCTGATTCAGTGGCTGAATCTCCCAATGTGAATCAACTCAGAGGACCCTTTAATCTCTCTGAATCAATTTGGAAAGATTCAGAGATTCGGACATAGCGGCAGCTTTAAACAATTTTTCTACATACCTCCAGGTACCAAGGGCTCATGAATGCTGTGATGCTGGGGCGTATGGAGTGTCCGACAGAAGTACAGGGGGCTCCCCAGCGTGCTCGGCAGCAGACCCAGAAGTGAACCAGAAGCACTAGTCCATTTAGGACTTCAGGGAACTATAGGATAGAGCCCGCTTCACACGCCCCTAGTAACCAGTTGGCGCTGTCCAAATTATTTGCTGTATTGTGATAATTTTTGAGGAAGCTCTGTGGTAAGGTCAAAGAGGATGTGGAATTCCACATGGCAGGATCTTCATGCCATTGGCCAATTGTCCTTTTTTTCCTTCTCAGGGATGTGCCTCTTTTATGCTGCCTACCAAGCTTGTTAAAATATATCAGACCAGCAGGGGGAGATCACCAAAACCAGGGCTGTCTATTAGGAGTGTGCAAAATGGTCCTATTCGATTTGGATTCAGCCCAAGTCGGGGACAGTGATTCGAGTTGTTGATTCAGATCACTGTCCCCAATTTGATTCAGCCTAATCCAAATATGAAGATATGATGCTGATTCAGAGAATCAGTTATTAAGCCATAGACATGTCTCAGACGGCCAGAGCCGACTTGCGGAGGATCGCTGATTACTCGGCCATCAGGCGGGCTGGTGGATGGAGAGGCGGGACACAGCATATTGGTTGCAAAAATAACTTTTCCTTTAACTTGACTTACGCCGCCAGTGGCCATGATGCAGGTGATAAGGTTGCTTACGTAGTTACAGGTAACAAGTTGCTTGCGTAGTTACAGGTAATGGGATGAGACAACAAGTTCGTGAATGAAATGAGCCAGCAGGATGAGGGGTATGTCAAGAATGGTCGGTGACGGGGATTTGTTGGTGGGTACTCAGTCCACCAAGTTTACTCTGCCACGTGTTCAGAGCTCTCCGACTTGGGCGGAAGCTGCAAGGACCTTTATACTTTTAGAGTAGCCAGTGACAGACCGCCAGGTGGGACTAGGTAATGAGGAAGAACGTACCAAATTTAAAAGTGACTGCAGTTGCTTAGAGAAGTTCTATTGTGACGGGCACTTGACTGATTTGGTTATGACAAGACACAGCTTTAAATGTTTTTTTTTACATATCTCAAGGTACCAGGCACAGCTCGTGAATGCTGTGATGCTGGGGTGGATAGTCCTCTTCCAAGTCCGCTGGGGAGCTCACTTAGGGGCCTCCCCGGGCCCCCCGTCCAGCTTGGCAATTGGGGGGGGCCCCAGTACGCTCTTCAGAGGACCCAGAAGTGGACTGGAAGTGCTTGTGGTCCACTTCCAGGTCTGCTTCTGAGCATGCTGGGCAGCCCCGCCATGTTCACTCCATGCGCTCCAGCATCGCAGCATTCATGAGTCACATGGAACCTATAGGTATGTATTTAAACCTGTGCCTATGTCTGAATTGCTGAATCTTTCCAACTCTCTCCAAATCAGTTCGGTTCTGTTTCAATCGAGAGATTAAAGGGTCCTCTGATTCAATTTAGATTGGGAGATTCAGCCATGGAATTGGGCCAAATCTCTGCCAAATCAAATCAGGGACCAAAGCTTTGCACAGCCCTATCATCTGCTGCCCTGGATAGTCATGTTACATGCAGTGCATCATCTGGTATGATGGGACAAAATCCACAGGAATGTATGAGGACTAGGAAATAAATGTCTATACAAAAAGTGGGGGAGGGAAGGGTGTTTGCCAGTTTAGTGCGGCACTGTGTGCTTAGTAAGTGTCCTGTGCAAAGATTGTCTATACATTTTTCTGCAGAACAAGGGAGGCTACTTTCAGCCATGTTGCTTTCTGGCAGGGGACTGTAGGATCAGACCCATGGTGCTTAATGAACTGGAAATAATCAAAAGGGTTCAGCCAGATGACTTCAATGTCTGCCTTTTTCTCCGGATCACTGTGCCTCCCAGAATGAGCCAGCCCTTTGCTTTGGTGGTATTTAGTCTGAAACCCCTGTAAGTTGACAGCAATATTGCTGGGCTCATTGCACCCCAGAACCTGCATCACAAAAAAGGGTAGCAAAGCTTGCAAGCCAGTTCAGGCAAGGGGGTGGAACACACAACCTAACCGCAGCGCTGTGAAAGCAGCCAGCAACACTCCCTGTCTCCTGAGGGTTTCAGGGACTGCTTCAAATGAAGATTGATCTGTCTTGCAGCTCTCTCCCTACTCCCTTTCAGGAGTCAACGGCTGTCAGTACTGCTCCATGCAGACCTCCACAGAGCAAGGGAGTATTTTTGCAGCTTTACCTAATATGAGGAAGCGGATGGAAGATTGGGCCTTTAGAAACCAGAAATCAATTTAGCCAACAACATTTGGGACCTTTAAGATGTTGTTTAGTCAATAGCAGAGTTTTCCCTTAACACATGAAGCCTGTGCTGCCAATTTTTGTTAAATTCAGGATGTATGTGACAGTATGCAAGGATATGTTTGTTTGGGGTCTAGAGTTTTTTCTGTCTCACAGCACCATCTGGCACTACAGTGTGAAACTTTTAATCACTAACTTTGCTTATCAGTCTGTCAGTCACTGATCCATTTGATGGAAACTGAAATGCTAATTTACCCATCATCTTTGTCATATGGTAATCAGGAACATCTTCACAAAACTCTGAAATAAGGACCACAAATTAAGGACTGTGTTAAAAGTGGGTAGCATAGATTTAGAAAATGTAATGTATCTTTCAATTTGACTAACATATGGTGCAATAGTCACCTGCCATTTTTGTTGTTTCTATTTTTAAAATGCCTTTTTTGCACTAAGGAGTGATGTGAGATTAGTCAGTAACTTTAGAATAATCCTTTCCTGCAGAAGTCAGATGTTTAAAAAGCAAATACTGGACTGGCCCATTTGATAAAGTCATTCATGGTGTCTTTAATGTAGATACTGTTTATTCAAATATTATCTAAATAGTCATAGTTTGTCACTTTATGATTAATGACTAAAAGTTCAAGCATCTGGAGGTCATTTTGTCAGTTACCTTAGCAAAAAATATCAGAAGAATTGGCTTTTTACCTTTTTATCTACTTTGTCACTACAGTAATCATTATCGTGCCAAAGCAAAAGCAACACAGTATAATAGGAAGATGAAGAATCCTTGATCAAAATGACACTCCTCCTTAAATCTTATCTTACAAGCAGGGCCTATAACCTGAACAAGGGCTGCTAGTAAGATAAATATTTTGAAGAAGTATCATTTGGATCAAAGCTATGTGTTCTATAAAAGGAAGGTTTATAAAGTATTAGATTTTGCATTTAAATATTTATGAAACATAAACACACAAAGTCTTGTTCAGGTTGGCTTAACCTATAAGGCAAGAAAATAAGCATACATGAAAAAGTTCACTTTTATCATTTGTGCAGATTGACTAGTACCTTAAAAGAGTGGTGACCAACCTTTTTTGCAGACCAAATCAGTGTCACTGCAGTCCCACTGCTTTGCCCGATCTGCTGCTCCACTTTCTGCTCCCTGCTCACCCTGCTGCTCTGCCGCCTTCTCCATGCCCTATATGACAGGCTAGGAACAGAAGTTACACATAAACCAGTTTAAGTGATCAGAAACTAGTTTAAACCTGTAACAGAATAGAAGTTTAGTGTACATAAACCAGTTTCAAAACCTGGTTGAATGTAGTATCAGACTTCACTTATTTGGGTTTATGAAACTTCTGTCTCAAAGCCCTTCCTGGTTCACAGTCCCCCAGTATCCCAGCATGCTTTCTAGCCCTGGGCTGGTCTGCCTGCTCCAGAGAGCACCTTTGCTCCCTAGCTAGATTAATTCTACTGCGCATTAGCACATCACAGGAAAGCCGTGCTAATGCACTAATGTGCAGTAGAATTAGTCTAGTGCACATTAGCATCACATAAAAAATGTGCACTGGTGCTATTGTACAGCAGCACAGATTATAGTGCATTTAGTACCTGTTATTACAGGTAGATGTGCCCACTGTGTATATACGCCAAGGTGTGTCTCTGTACCAGGAAAAAAAAAGTATTGGGTTGGGTAATGGTACCAACTTCAGTTGGTTCGAAAATAACACAGGAATACCCCTGAAAAGACAACTCCTAGGTTCAAGAGATTGTTAACTGTAATCAATAACCAAAGCAACCCCCAAATCTGGCCCAACTCAGCAGTAGTGGCAAACTCCTCTTCAATCAACAGACTCCAAATGTGACACAACCCCACCTCAATAATAAATGCAAAATCTGTGAGTGCATCTCCAGTGCCAGAACAGTGAACAGCCCTCACAACAAAACTCTAAAAATCTATAAGAGACCTGAGGAAGGGCACTTGATGCCCAAAAGCTTGTCCAACAACTCTCTCAACTATATAACTGGTCAATAAAAGAGACCTCAAAAAAACCCTTGTCTCTTGGACATCAATAAGAACACAATTCAATACTTGCATAAGGCATTCCATTGCTTTTTAACTTTGTTATTGCTTTCAAAAAAGAATATTTATGAATATCAGTAGAATACTGATGCAAGTATGTATTAGTCTGACTCAAATCCTGTTTGCTCCATCTTTCATTGTAATGAAATGTTTTGCTAAGTCATTATTTTTCCATCTATTTGCTCTCTCTCCTGCATATAATGATTGGCTTATTTCTTCTAGATTCCTCCTTTTCCATCCTTATTGTACTGTATGAATGTATCTCAGAATCAGTTTCTGAAATATATATTTCAGGAAACTTCTTAAAACACATTTTGGAAGTCATTAGTAAATCATTTAAAGCATTTTATTTCTGAAGAAATCAGAGCAATGTTATTTAATGTATACCATAACATAAAACATGATGAATAAAAATAAGACTGAGGCAGAAAAGGAAGAGAGACAAGGGGATTTAAACACCCTTTACATTTTATAAAATGTTATATGGAAATAAATTCATTTACTTTAAAATAAAAAGGAATAAGAATACAGCAGAAAACCCTAAAGGATACATACTTTATTTTAAATATATATATACAAATAATCCGTAGTCTTTTATTTCCAAAAGTATTTCTTTCTGTGATCACAAAAATATTAAAACAGATGATAACCTCAAGTTGTTAAATTAAATGTTTATCCTTGATATTCAAACCTCTAGCAATGTCAGGTACAGCTAATCTTAAATTTATGCAAGTTGTGGTTGGGGGCACATGAAAATAGTATCTCAAAAACAAATGCATTTTCCAGCACAATCAAAGCACACTTCCAAAGCATGAAAGACCATACCTATGGTCAAATATCTGGCATATAGCCAGGATACAGCTTGTGAAGCCCTATCATCCAGCCTTCAGTGCTGCTTGTGGGTCTCAGATTGGACCTATGCACCAGACTGGCCCTACATGCTGCATACAGAGCATGGGGCTGTACTGGTACATGTTGCAGGCAGTGCACAGGGCCAGTCCAGGTTGCACACTGCCAGCTGCATTCTGGGCTGGGATGGGGCATACACTGCCACTACACTTGGGGCCAGTCTGTGGCTCATGCTGCTGGTGGTGCCATGCTGCCACTGCACTTAGATCTGGTCCAAGGCACATGCTGCTGGTTGCACTCTGGGCCAATCTGGGGCACAAGATTTTCTGCACTCAGAGCTAATCCAGGACACAAGTGGCTGCTGGATATAGGGCTACTGGAGCAGACACTGCCATTGTCCTTGGGGCTGGTCCAGGGCACAAGCTACCGCTGTACTTGTATCCAGTCCAGGGCATGGGCTGCCCACAGTGGGTGCCCATGCCAAATTGGCCCTATGTGCTGGATCTGTGCCTGCTCTGCGTGCCCAGTCTGATTTGAGGAGCAAGCCAACACCACCCGTCCAGCCCACAGAGCTGATGAGCAGGATCTGGGCTTTCCATTTCCTGTGGAAAAATGTGGATTTTTCTCATTTGAAAGAGAAAAATACAGATTTTTTCCTCTTTAAAAGAGAGATCTGAGAATCCACGGGTGTCCCCCTGCAGGCTGGCAGCCTTCCAGCCTTCAAAGAGCTCTGTGGGGCAATTGGAGACAAGGGATGCCACTTGCATGTGTGTGCGCACATCCATGTGGCCAGCATACAGCCAGGCAGGATGGTGGGAGCAGCCTCAGCAGCTGGATACAGGTAAATCTATGGGGGGCCGGGGGCTGGAAGGCCAGGGCTTGGGGACTGTCTAAGTGGCTGTGGACGGGGGGGTGTGACTATGTGTGGCAGGGTGTGTAGAGAGGATAGGTATGGGGGTGGGGGTGTGTGCCTGTTGGCGCTGGGGGAAGGTGTCCAGGCACTGGGTTTGCAGCATAGCACAGGGGGTAGGGTGGGAGGCATCTGCCCCTCCAGCAGGATACACATTGGTGGGACACTTCAGGGGCAGCGGGGAGCTGTGTGACTGGGATGGTGGCTGATGCCCTGTGTGGAAGCTGGAAGATGCTGCTCAGAAGGCAATGACCAGGCCACCTGGCATAACACAGGAGCCCCAGCCCAGGGTGGCAGGTGTCATAGGTCTCCTCTCCTCTTCCCTCCAGCCCATGCCAGGGCTGGACTCACTCCATTGCTGACCGCATGAGTTAGAGCCATTGCAGCCCAACTATATAGCAGTGAGAAAGACAACCACAGCTGGACCTGCATCCTAGTGAGCGAAGGTGGCAGGGGGAGCTCTGATTTTCCATGATTAAAAAAAACAAAATCAAACACCAAAATATATTGGCGTTTAGCATTTATTTTATTATGTCGACAGAGGCACTGCTAGTCTTCAAAATTGCTTTAAAGTTGTAAATATATCAAAAAACATTATGTTAAATTGATACCTATATATAGTTGTGTTTCACTTTAATCATGGAAAAGATGGATTTGGGGCTTTTTAATCAGAGAATTTGGGGGGTTTTATCATAGAATTTGCAAATTTTAAACAGAGAAAAACAGGCCCCCTGCACATCACAGCACAGCTAAGCTGCTTCACTCAGCAACATCTATTTCTGCATATAATTTCCGAGGCAAAATGTTTTTAAAAAGTCAGAGAACACAAAGTCAAAACAAAACTTCTTTCTATTTGTTATGTCCAATGTAGGTGTGGACTTGACCAAACACTATCGTTTTTTCTTAAGGAGCCTGATTCACATGTTGGTCTTTTTTCCCCCATATATTATTTTAATTTCAGGTTAATGAAATTGGTGATGGTATTGTACACTTAGTTCATATAACTATAACCACAGATGTTTTCAGTGAGCCAGACGTTTACGTGGTGTCAATTGACAACAGTTTCATTCAGTGTCAGTTTAATTAATGTTTTAAGTAATTATCTTAGACTCTGGTCACAGATTTTTGTTGAGTTTGGGGTTCTTCTCCTTTGTTTAGTGGATGGTGGTTCCACTTTTTGGATTTGTTCAGATAATAGATCTTCCAGGGATACATCAGATAAAGAACAGAGTAAGAGATGACAAAGAAATGTGCATTCATGTGTAGCTGCATGCCCTAAAGTAATTAAATGTATACCTTAATGCAGTTATGTGACAGTATACATGCTTAAATAGTAATTAAATGTAATGTTTGTATTACCCTAATTAAATAATTCTAATTGTTTTGACTATCAGTGCTTTTACCTACAAGGAAATTTGAACTGGATGCGTAGGAAGAACAATTCAATTTTTTCATTAAATAATCAAAAGATGCGGCTACTTACATTGAACGTATTTTTTCACTATACCAAATAAACAACTAAGATTTTCTACACGTAATATTAATACATGTTGACTTCATTTCTTTCTGCTTGCCTACTTTTTTGGCTTATTTTGAGATGAGCCCAAACAACCATGGATATTTCTATGGATATAGATTCTGACCTTGAACTCAGATTTCCCAGTTCTGTGCCAAATGGGGAAAGCCATGCTCTTTTTTTATTTTGTTGATATGCATGTCACCTTTCCCTGACTGGATCTGACCCTTGAAACTTGGCTGCTCCAAATATCACGATTCCAAACACGTCTACATTTTGTAGCACTGAAATTATCCAGTTTGATTTTTTTTTTAAATCTAAGACTTGTCTCAAATTGTACCAAATTACCAGAGTATATTATACAAGCTGATCAGTCCTCTCCCTTTTAATAGTTTTCAGACTTCTATCTAGAAAATGCTGACAAGTGCTAACCCAATTAAATGATTTTACTGATGTGCAAGAGAAATTTTTTCAGAAGAGTAAACTATATATCTGCATTTTTCTATAAAGTATAAAATCTGAGCATAACTTCTAACAGTTCTTCTACCCATCCATGTTTTGCACCCATTATTTTACCTTCATTCAGATGTAATCAGTGAAAAACTTCTGAAACTACAAAAATCTACCTCAATCCATGAGTGAGTTTTTGTAAGACTTGAACAATTGGAGTTCCATCTTTGGAATGCAGAACCATCTCACTTGGAAGTATATCTGTCCGCAAAAATGATTATTTGTTCCCAAAGATTTCATTTCAGGCTAAGTTAAAACAGGCTTTATCAAAAAGATTTTTGGGGTCATCACATTAGGCACCGCACTATTGTCCTGCAGTATTTTTTTTACTAGTTAACTGCACTGGCTCACAGGAGATGAATGTCAATTCTAATCTCTTTCTGGAATGATAAAGAATGGCTGAAAGTTGTGTGCAATTAGCATCCTCAAGGGAACAAACTCAGTTTGTTTTTGTGGTGGGGTTTGGATGTAGCAGTGTTGGTCTAAGGACATAGTCAGGCAAAGTTCTTTGAGTAGATGTGATATCTTTCATTAGACAAACTGAATAGTTGGGGGAAAGTTCTTTGCAAGCTTTTGGCCACAACCAACACTTCTTCAGGCATAGGGAGTCTTAGCTGTTCTGAGACTCCAAGGAATGAGAGAAGCTAAAAGTATTACAGCATGTCAGTGAGAATGTAAATAGGTAGAAATTAGAAAAACAAAAGGTAAAGCAGGGAAGGGGGGGGAAGTTGTGGGGGAGAAGCCAAAGGTGAGTAAAGGAGACTCTACAGTAGTAGTAATTCAAAATAGAAAAGAGGCTATCTGTGAAAAAGGAAATAGCTGGAAATTAGGAAGACAAAGGGCAGAAAAGTAGAAGAGTGGTGGGGAGAAAAGTATAAAAGGTCAGGGCTGGCAGGTACCTAGTGAATCAGATGTCAGGAAGGTTGTAATGTGTCATTAGTCCAATGTCTATATTGAGAACATGATTTTTGTATCCAAAAAAGTGAAGTGAAGTCCATAGGCACTTCTATGAAAAGTGTTTTGTGAATTCCCTTTAAGGATTAGAACTGAGAGATCAGAGAGAGAGTGATTTTCTTGTGAGAGGTTATCCCCCCACAGGTATGGGTTCTTTAGGTCTTCTAATCCCATCTTGCTCTGAACTTTTATTTTGAGTAGAAAAAGCCTAGAATGTGTGGGAGAAAAAAATGGTAATTTTCCTTGGGTTCTGATCTGAACCATGAACACCTTTTAATAAAACACCCACTTCTCTAAAATCAGCTAAAGATATGTCCAATGGCAAAATCACTCCAATTCACACAATTCAGACATTCCAGTTTAGTTAGAAGTTTCACATAAGGAGGTGCTACAAGGAGACAGGATTTACAAGAAGGCATTCTGAGGAATTAAGAATTCTAGGGTTAAATGCTACTCCCTTATTCTGGGTTTTGGTTGTAGCTGTGTTGGTCTAAGGACATAGGCAGGCATAGGCCACAGAATGGGGTGGGCCACCCGAACCATGGCCCGACCAACTTTTAGCACATTATTTAGCTGGCTATGCAGTTAAAAAAGTAGTTATACAGTTTTAACTTGAATGACAATTGCGCATTTGTGGGTTATATAAATTAACATGCTAAAAGTTGGTCAGATCATGGTTGGTGGCCCACCCCATTCCGCAGCCTATGTAAGCAGGCAAGGCTCTTTTAAAAGATGTGATATCTTTTATTAGGCTCAGTTGGTTTAATAAAAGATATCACATCTACTCAAAGAACCTTGCCTGCCTACTCCCTTATTCTAGGTCTGGGCCGAATAAGGTAATTAAATTGATGTGGTCAGGTGCTATACGTACCAGGAGCAAGGGGAGTGGGCAGGCTACATTGTGCCCTAGCTGGTTCTGGTTACAGGAGTGGGCCTAGCTGCCAGCAGCTTAACTACTTCTGGTTGGCCTCAATTGCCTGTCCAGGCATGGCTATTCACTTCTAAGCAGTGGTCCATTCAGTGCGTAGCAGGTTATTCAGCAGGTAGTTAATTCATAGTTCATAGTTAGTAGAGTCAGAAGGGACCCGAGCAGATCATCAAGTCCAACCCCCTGCCACAGGCAGGAAAGAATGCTGGAGTCAGATGACCCCAGCAAGGTGTTCATCTGGCCTCCTCTTACAGACCCTCAGGGTAGGAGCGAGGACCATTTCCCTTGGAAGTTGGTTCCAAATCCTAGCCGCCCTGATTGTGAAGTAGTGCCTCCTGATATCCAGCCTGAATCTGCTCTCTGTCAGCTTATGGCCATTGTTTCTTGTTACTCCTGGTAGTGCTCGGGAGTGCCTGCTGGTCTCTCTTGGCCAGTTTATAGATGGCCACCGGATCCCCTTTCAGACTCCCGTAGCCTATCCTCAGAGGACCTGCCCTGCTGGCCCCTGATCATGCGAGTAGCCCTCCTCTGGACCCTCTTCATGTTGTCCATATCCCTCTGAAGTGCAGCACCCAGAACTAGATGCAGCACACCAACTGCGGCCTGACCAAGGTCGTATAGAGGGGGAGGATCACCTCCTTGGACCTGCTCATGATGCATTTGTGAATGCATGGCAAGGTGTGGTTAGCCTTTCTGACTGCATCCCCACATTGGCGGCCCATATTCATCTTTGAGTCAATAATGACTCCAAGATCCTTTTCTGCCTCTGTGCTGGTAAGAAGGGAGTTCCCCAGCCTGTAGGTATGCTGCTGGTTCTTCCTCCCCAGGTGCAGCATCTTGCACTTGTCAGTGTTGAAACCTTTCCTATTTTCATCTGCCCACCCCTGTAACCTGTCCAGATCTGGTTGCAGTTTGTCCCTCCCCTCTAGCATGCCCACTTCTCCCCACATCTTAGAGTCATCTGAGAATTTGAACAAGGTGTTATTCACCCCCTCGTCCAAGTCGCTGATGAAGATGTTGAACAGTGGAGGCCCGAGGACCGAGCCCTCCAGAACTCCACTGTACACATCCCTCCAGGCTGAAAAAGATCCATCCACCACCACTCTCTGGGTGCGGCCCTCCAGCCAATTGGCAACCCATCTGACCGTGCAGGGATCGACACCACAGTCACCTAATTTTTTAATGAGAATGGGGTGAGAGACAATGTTGAAGGCTTTTCTAAAGTCCAAAGACTACGTCCACCACGAAGCCTGCATCCAAGGATTTAGTGACCTGATTATAGAAGGGCACCAGGTTGGTCTGACAGGACTTGCCTCTGATGAACCCATGTTGGTTCTCCCTAAGCATACACTCCCATGCTCGCAGATGTGCTCCTGGATAATTTTCTCAAAGAGCTTCCCTAGGATCGAGGTAACACTAACAAGCCTATAGTTTCCTGGGTCTAGCCTCCTCCCTTTTTTGAAAATGAGGACCACATTAGCCCTCTTCCAGTACTCTGGCACCTTGCCAGTGCACCACGTGTGCTCATAAACCTGTGCTGGGGACCTGCAATGACCTCTGCTAATTCTTTCAGCACTCTGGGGTGGAGATCATCAGGATCTGCTGATTTGGGTCCAGTCCCACCAGGAGGTCCCTGACTAGGTCCACTCTGACCCTGGGCCTGGCTGCACCTACCCTGGGATCATCAGGTATCATGATGTGGGGGATGACCTGGTCACTGCTCAGAAAAATGGCGGCAAAGAAGTTGTTAAATTAGTTGGCTTTGATGTCTGATGTGACCACCAGACTTCCTACCGTGTCCTATAGAGGCCCTGCATTACCCAGAACCTTCTTTTTACTCCCCAAGTATTTAAAAAAAGACTTCTTATTGTCCTTGATCCAAGTTGCTGGTCCCAGTTCCATCTTCACCTTGGCCTTTCTGACTGGCCCCCTACAAACCTGAGCATCGGCTGTATAGTCCTCTCTGGTGATGGCCCCTCCCTTCCATTGGGTGTACGCCTCCTTTTTAGCCTTGAGACATTCCTGGATGCTTTTTGTTAGCAAAGGGGGCTTTTGAGCACTCTCGTTCCCTTTGCCCCTTGTTGAGGTTGCCACCCTATGAGCTTGGAGGATCATCTCTTTAAGGAACGACCACTCTTCTTGGACTCCCAACTCCCTTCTCCTCCGGAACCTCAGTCTCTCCCTGGCTAATCTCCTTACCTCATTGAAATCCACCCTCCTGCAGTCCAGGATTACTGTCTTGCTGCAGGCCTTTGCCGCCCTATGCTGGATGGTGAATTCCAGTAGGTGATGATCACTGTCGCTCGCAGTCCCCTCACCAGGTCATTGCCTGTGGCCTGGACCAGGTCCAACAAGGCATTTCCTGTGGTGGGACTGTGTACCTCCTGGGTTAGATGGAGATCCTGTAACATGGCTAGGAACCTATGTGAGCGGTCAGACCTGGCTGACTGCTCTTCCCAGCAGATGTCCAGATAGTTTGGGTCCCCGATGATGACCACATCCTTTAGACCTAACTGCTTTTGCGAGCTGACTTGAGAATTCCCAGTCAAGTTCCTCCCCCTGGCTGAGTGGTCTGTAGTAGACCCCCAGCATTAAGTCCCTTTCCCCCGCGACCCTCTTGTAATCTGACCCAGAGCACTTCAGTCTGCCCCTCCTCTGACCCAGTGCTGCTTTTTGAGGATGTGAATTGCTCTTTGACGTAGAGCGCCATGCATTCCTTTCCTCCCTATTCTATCCCTCCTGTACAGCCTATAGCCCTTGGTAGATGCCTCTCTGTCCACAGATGGATCTAGGATTTTGAAAAGGGGATTGCTGGTGTGGCACATCATCACAGACAACACAACATATTTTTCTCCAGTAAAAGAGAAACTAGAAGGTTTACTAATATGCTGGAATGATGTGGGAAACTAGCATTAAATTATTCAGTTCAAAAACAAAGCAAAAACAAATATAACTATTGGAATGTGCACTAATTTTCTAGATATTCAGTTTAGGAAAACATAATCTAGCAACAAAAAGAGTCAAAATCATTTAAAAGATATTGTGTCATTAGTCCCATGTTCATTATGCTTCACTGCCAGTCATTTCTGCATGTTAATATCACCATACCTGAGCTAAGGTTTTAAGCTAGAGCTAAAAACAAACTGCTGAGTTGTGAAATATAAGAGAAGCATTACCAGAATGACAAAGAGACAGCAAAATAGCAAAGGAACAGATCATTTGAATAGTGGAACATCAAGATCATTAAAAATGAGAGAAGATCGTTAACACTCATGAAACAGAGAGAGGACTCGGGGAAATGATCAAGACTCATGAACTCAACTGATTTTTTCAGCACTGGCTGAATAGAAATGCTGCTGCTGCTCCCAAGCAATTGGTTTTAAAGTTCTGGTGGAATAGGTATCAAAGGAAAATGGTGCAACTGCAGCTGCCCCTGGATCCTTCTTTGTCTCTGTCTAGCTCTGGTCTTCTGACTCCTTGTTCATACTGTTTGTTGGGTCTAGTTCCCTGGGTCTTGCTTGTTAGTTCTTAGTTGCCTGTTCCTCATATCCTGCTCATTGGCTTCCAGGTTTCATCCTAGTTCCTGGTTTCAGCCTGTTGGTTTCTGGTTCCTGACAATGACTCTTTGTTCCAGAATCCAGTCCACGCCCCTTAATTTGTGAACTTGACAGCTCCTGAACCCTCCAACCCTCTTGCTCTTGTCTCCAGTGCTGACCCGTCTTAGGATAGTTATTTTCTGCCTCCTGGCTTTAATTTGGCAACTGCCCATATCCTACCCCTTTACAGCTATCATGTGCCTAATCCAGATCCCCTGGCTAATGACTCCAGTCTCAATCTCCAATTCCTGTTCCTGACTCAACTGGCAAGAGGCTCTGCCTCTGTCACTGCCTAGGACTCAATCCCTTACAAACCTAAGCCTCCTTATCCAGCTGTTCTTCATCCCCGAACTCTTACCCCTAGACTGGATATTACCTGCTCATAATCCCCTGACTTGTGGCCCTGTAAGGTCAAGCCTTGACTGCCCATGTCCAGGTTATCCCTCTGATAATAGGAAGGGAATAGGACGTCAACACCAGCTACATAAAAATACAAATGGTTGTACATTTTTTCTAAGAAAAGAAAAATTCCAAGTAAAAGTGCCATCCATATCAAGGTCTTAATGTGATTTCTTAAACAAAGAGGTAATTAGCTGTGTTAGTCTGAAATCAGGCAGAGGTAAATTAGAGATATACCTTACAGACTCATCAGCAGAGATCCTGGTTTTCTCTGTTTAAAAATTGAAAATTCTCTGATGAAAAAACCCAAAATCCATGTTTCCGGGGAATGCCAGTGCCACACACCCTCTGGCATGTGGTAGGTTACTTCAAGTAGGGTAGGGGAGGCTGGGGCCAGCAACTGTGCTAGCCCCAGCAGCCTTTCCTGTGGTCCTGGGGGCTGGGGAAGCTGCAGCCATGGTGCTCCTGTAGCTTGGAGCCTGGCTGGCAGCCAGGCTCCAGTTTTGGGTGGTGCCCACTGCCCTCACACGTGCCACCCCGCTGTTTTCCTGTGTAGGCTTTTTTAACCCCTGAATCTTTCACAGCTGTGCAGGAAACACCTGAATGTGTAGTGCTGCAGTTGGGTCTGCAGTGCCATATACCACTCAGCCACGCTCATCTGGACACAGCCCATATGAACAAACAGTGAGGCATTACTAATGACTTGCGATGTCTGTTTTCACCCACAGAGCAAAATGACATGCAAATGTTGCAAAGCAAGTTCTAAACATTCAGATATGTTTTTTTGTGTTCAAAAATGTGCCTACACAAACACTAATAATTCAGTGAGCATCTGCTTGCACCACAGACATGTTAAAAATGAGGATTTTTGCAAAAAACAAACAAGTCAGTGCAGCTTGAAAGCCTGGGTTGAGTCTTTTCTAATAATACAGTTATGGGGGTGTAGCAGGAGGTGAACAATAGCTTTTTTAAGAGGTATTTGTGTGGAAACTTAGTTGTGTTGCTTGTCTTGTTTAACTGTGCTTTGTCCTTGTTTAATATTTTAGGACAAGAAGACGCATTATTATATTATTAGCACTGCTATTAATATGGAACCATACATAGGTATAAAGCTTTACAAATTGTATACAGACAGGTTTCCTCTTCAGTGGGTTATAGTAGAAGAGATCAAGGGTAGAGATAAATAAATATAAAATGGATGACATAATGAAGGATCAGAAGTGCATGGAGGAAAGTTAATGCCATTAGGTGAAATCCCAGCCCTACTGAAGTCACTAGAAGTTTTAGTGTTAAAGCATGGGTTAGGTTTTGCTGTCCTGAGAAGATCATATATCCTTGAAACCAATAGTAAATCATGCAGGTCTTAGGATGCCCATGGAAAGAAGAAGAAAAGTGGGTAGCATTTACACCTACATGCTAACACTGACAGTAAGCAGAGAGAGATAGTTAGCCAGGTTAGGCTAAATCAGACAGAAAGCAGGGGAAGATGGCATCTTTACAGACTAATTCAGAGAGGCATGAGCATTCATAGGTTACAGCCTTCATCAGATGCAATGAAAGGACTTTCAGAAAGTAGGGGTACTGCATAGGCAACTGGTAGGGGGTGCATGGGGATGCACGTGCTCCACCTGACAGCTGACACGGACGCTGTCGGCAGGGCTGGTGCCCCCCCTAACAGAGCTGCTGCCCCCCACAGATTCAGGAGGCACCAGTCACTCATGGGGTTCTGAAAGGAATAGAAAGGAATAGTCCTTTAAATTCAAAGAAGGAAAGGGGAAGAGAGGTGAGGGGGCACTAGTGAGAGAAGCAAAGACGGGTTGAGTAGATCAAAAGGTATAAACAAAGCAGTTAATCCCTTGAGGGACATACAGGTTATATAAACTAGTGCAGGTAGTGGGATGAGAATCCAGAGGCTCTGTTGTGACCATATTTAACACAAGCCAATCTGAGGATGATTCTTGTTTGGTATCTTGGTATTCAAGTTGATTTTTAGAGTTCAGTTTTTAAGAACAGCTACACTCAGGTCACTGATGAAACATCCAGGGAGGTTAAAGAGTTCTGCCACAGGTATTTGTGTCTGTTATTGTTCCCTTATCCATGCAGTTGTTTCTTGAGCCATGCTCCAAAGTCTTTGCTGCCAGCAGCTGGTCTAGAAGTGGCCTTAGAAAGGCTGCTCCCATTGTGCTTCTTGTCATCCCAACAAAATAGAGCTGATAGAAAATCAGAATAATTCTATCTCAATGGGACTTGTGAGAGGGTGATGCTATAGATGGCAGCCTTCCACCCTGACTTGCCCTATCATTAGAGCCCTGACCACCAGTATTGTAAAGATGCATTTCATTTATCAACCAGTGATAAGAAAAGCTCATCTGTATGACTAAGCTGGTGGTAGTGAAATGCAGCCCCACAGTGAAACTCTTAGTCTGACTGAAGCCTTGCACTAACAAATACAAATGATACAATCATAACTTATAGTTAACTGTGAATTATAAATAAGCCAGCCCACTCTTAAATTTCCCACTCACAATTTAATATACCTGTTAATGTCTATCAGTGAAAATCAACAGGCTGAGTGGAAAGATCTTGAGATAACTACACATAGGAATTCATACTCAGAGTCCCTGCTAATGCATGTTTGGTTTTATGCAAATGATGGCGGGAAGATGGTAGGATACCTGGGACCTCTGGATTCTGGATGGTAGGATACCTGGGACTTCTGGATTCGCTAGCATAGCAGTGAAAGCTGCAGTATATTGCTCCTCCAGCGATGAGAAATGCTGAGCTGACCCACCCTAAATAGAGGGCAGCTCCCAGTTCTCGTTTGCGTGGTGCAGGGATGAACGGATTGTGGAAGTCTCTGATGATACCATTGGCAGTCCAGGACACTGGTATCAGAACAAGAATGGCTGTCAAAATAAAAATGACTCCAGCTGTGAGCAGAGTGATCTTCTGGGCTTGCTTACTCTCCCCAGTACATTGAGTGCACTTCATACCAATAATAGCTGTCACAAAGGCAACGATTGATAAGACCACAGCAATGCACATCAATGCTCTGGCTGCTGCCAAGCCATCTGGAAGTGCCAAGACAGAGGGATAGAATCTGCACTGAGTTTTGATATTAAGTTGACTGACGCAGTTCATCCATAGCCCTTCCCACACTGTCTCAAACACCACGATGTTACCACCAATGAAGGCAGACACTTTCCATTGAGGCAAGAGCGTGGCTGTAAAAGTCCCAACCATGCCAATGCCTCCAAGTACAAGGCCAATGATTTGCAATCCACAGTAAGCCATATTCTTTCGGAGACAGATGAAAAAATAATCAGCAACCAGAAAAGATTCTAAATCAAATTTTCTTAGAGATAAAATAAAGCACAAGATTGAATCCTTTTTGTAATAGTTTTCCACATAGGCAAAGTGATTATCAAGCAGATTCAGTCAAGCAGCTTCAATCTGTATTATTAATGTTAAAAAAGACAGAAGTTCATTTCTGACTGGTTAGAAGGATCTGCTATTTATTTGCTCTGAAATCTGAAATCATGTCTGACTAGAATACATGCAAATCAAGCCCAGCATGTTTCCATCCAATAAGGAGCTTGATAGGGTGTGTCAAGGAATATCGTACTTCTTCTCATATCCTTGTAGTGATGCTATAATTAAATAAGTATCAGGATTCCATTAGAAATACTCATTTGCACAGTTAAGCATTCCACGACTACAAAACTGCAATCTATTTTGAAATTTGGGGCATAAGGCACTAACCTAGGACTAACTTCTGAACTTCTGTCTTGCACAAGTTTGCATAAATAAGACCAGCATCATGTTTTGTATGAAAAAAGTAAAAGCTGACAAGAAGTGGGGCTGAGAGTTTATGAGCTCTCCTAGACAATAACCTCTTATTTAAAAAAACAAACAAACCTTAGCATTCATTTCTGTAATGTAGTTCTTTGATGCTGGCTTTTGGTTTTGATCAAATATGAAACTGTAATAATAGAATTAAAGAAGTACTTTAAACTCAGGTGTTACAATCAGCCTCAAAGCAATATTTTAATAGTTACATAATATGCAAGGACATATTGTAAAACTGGCAGAATTTTGTGGATTTTTTTTTAAAACCCAGAGGGAAAGGACGTTGTAAGGAAAAAATATCCTCTCCACAACTTCTTTCCTATTAGTAAGATAATGTTATTATTGTTTTCTACTCTAATAACTTTCTCCAGAGGATATTTTCAGGGGGGAAAGCCCTCCAGACACTTTAGTCACTGGACAACACTTTCTGGATTGGATGGTGATAGATGATACTTCCTATAAAATGTATTTTGGATCATGCAGAATATTAAGAGCCAGATCTCCTTGACTCAGTTGGCTTCAGCATGCAGTTAAACTTCATTCACTTCTTTACTTCCTTTTCCTTTGCAGGAAATAATAAAGCTCTATGGGTGGTGTTAAGATTAATTAGTTTGCCATAGTACAGTTTTGTGAAATCCAGGCCTAGATCCTTAGCCAAGGTATATCTGCATGTGTCCACTGAGGACAGTTAGGATCTGATCCAAAAAGTACTAGCTAAGAAATATATATAATTATTTTAGCTCTATATAAGTGTGGATATCAAACAGAGCCCTTGGTTTTCTTCAATTTCTTAACTGACTAGAAACCATAGGTGTTTATACAAGTGTTTAGATTATAGAAAAATAAAGATAAAATCTGACTCAGTCACCTAAATAAGTCTTAGCCAACAACATTTTCCTCAACCTACACTGCTTATTTATGCTGCAAAGAAACAACTGTTTGGAAATAGTGCTTTTAATGTGACTGTATAATATGATATAAGAGCTACAGACAAATAATGATATACCCAATCAGTAACAAGCACAGTATGATATGAAATCACTTTAACTAAAGTATAAAAGTTAACACTGGTATGGTGCTTTGACCTTCTAAGAACTTTGTAAACACTAATGGCAATTCTACACAAGCTCCAACACATTCTGATTAAAATGTGTCACAGCAAACATGTCAGAGCCACTCTGATTAAAACACACACATCCCCACCACTCTGGAGCATGTGTATAGGCACCCTAAGAAATTACTATATATGAAGTAGCTGAGTGTTACCATTGCAATTCCTCAGGTGTAAAATGGAAGGCAAGTAGGTTTATGGACTATCTCAAAGCCACAGAGGGAGGGACATCCAAGCTAAGACTAAGTACCAGGTAGGGGGGCACCTTGCTGCTCCCTTGGTTTTGTTTTGACCACTAAATCACAACTCCAATGTTAAGCAGGTTGCCATTTTCCTAGAGGCAAATTGTGTAAATAGATGCCTGGAGGAGCCTGTAGTAATAAGCTGGGATCCAGAATTTCTATCTGCCATGGGAAAACATGGGAAAACCTGGATTTTCTCATTTTAAGGAGAAAAACCCAGATTTTCTCCTTTAAAGGAGACAAACACTGAAAACGGTGGGTTTCCCCTTTCAGGTTGGCAGAGTTCCAGCCCACAAGGGGCTCAGGGAGGTGGAAGAAAGCGATCAGCAGGGGGCACCATACATGCATGCACATGGCTGCCAAGTAGCCTGGAGACCGGCTCCTTGCAGGTAAGTCTGGTAGTGGTAGGAGGGCTGGAACTGAGGGCCCCATAGGGAGGGAGGGAGGAAGTTGGGCAGGGCTGGGGCTATTGCCAAGCTGGAGTAGTGTGTGGGACTTAGGGCACGGGACTGGAATGTGGGGCTGCAGGGCCCAGGTGAGGAGAGAGAGGGGGCCACAGGCGCTCTCATCTCGGGGATGAGGGAGCTGGCTCCTTGCCACTGTGCACACCCACCAAGGGACCATGGGGGACACATAACCCTGAGATTTGTGCATGGGGCTTGAGCGTTTCATCTAGGGGTGGAGGCAGGTGTGGGCTGCCCACTGCAGGCTTGGGCTCCCTGTCCTGCTGCCCTGGCAGGCAGGACCTGCCATGGCAGGGCAGAATAGGGTATAAAAGCTCAGTGCCACCACCATGAGCTTTATGTCACCCTGACTGCCTGGCAGCAGCAGGAACAGTAGCATGGAGTTGTGTTCCTTGCTACTACTGGGTGGGCAGGGGGCGCTTCTCCATGACAGTATGGATTGCCCAATAGCAGCAATGAGCTCTCCCACTCAGTCCCACTCTGCCCTGCCAAACTGGGTCCTGCCTGCCAGACTGTAGAGATCCCAGGTGGAGGGCAGATGGGTGAGAAGCCCCAAGTCCAGAGCAGGCAGCCCGCATCTGCCCCCTGATGGGCTCTGGCTGTGTCATCCATAGGGGAGGGTAAGCCAGGTTCTGCGCTCTACTCTGCCACAGCAGCTGCCACCTCCTGTAGCGGCAGCTGGGGCTCAGCTGCTGTGGGGGGCAAAGCTGGGGTGGCAGCGGGGCCCAGACACTGCTGTGGGGGGAAAAGGTCTGTGGAGTGAGGGGTGGGCAGCTGTGGGTTTGGAGTGAAGGGCGATGGTATGGGCAGGGCACCAGCTCAGTGCCACAAAGCAGTAGGAGGGGACAGCTGCACCTGGACCTGCATCCTGGTCAGTGAAAGGGGCAGGCGAAGCTCTGATTTTTCTATGATAAAAAAAACCCAATATCAAGCACCATAAATTTGTAGGTATTTGTAATTTATTTTATTATAGTGATTGAGACACTGGTAGGCTTCCAAATTGCTTTAAAATTGTAAATATATCAATAAAATATTGTGTTCAACTGATACCTAGATAGACAGATAGATAGAGATATTTCATTTTAATCATAGAAAAACATGGATTTGGGGGGGTTTAATCAGAGAATTTGCATTTTTATCAGAGAATTTAGTATTTTAAATAGAGAAAACCAGGGTTCCTGGTAATAAGCTTTGGCTGTCGAGCTCTGTTCTATGGTTTTCTTACACAGGAGATACTTGATGTTACTAGGGACACCTAAAAATTTTCCTTAAAGAAAATCAAAATTTTACACTCTGAAATAGGACCATTTTTTCCTAGGAAGAACTGACATTTTTATGACAAAAAGAAAAACAATATCCAAATTGGCATCAAAAGATTATTTTGGGACAAGAATCTCTCTTGTGCAGCCCTAGGTCCTATTATATTTAGCACCATGGAAGTATATTATCTACTGGAACTGTTTTAAAGTCATGTGTTGGTACATGGTTGTGGGAGGATCAGTGCTGAGGTCATGCATAGAATTGCAGTCTGTGGTAGTCAGAAATGTGAATTATGTAGGAACTAAATTATTCCTAGAAATAGTATAAAACACATCACATACTGTTTGTAGAGCTGCCACCTTGCATGGGCGGCAGCTAGGGCTCAGACACTGCTGGGTAGGGCACCAGGGCACTCAGTGCCACAAAGCAGTAGGAGGGGACAGCTGCACTGGACCTGCATCCTGGTGACTGAAAGGGGCAGGGGAAGCTCAAAATGTGTTAAATAACTGAGTGTTTTTTTCTAAGCAAACGTAACGCCTAAACTACATGGCATCACACTGCGTGTGTAATACAAGTATAACTATTTTATCCTACTCTCATATGTTCTGTCCAATATCTGGATAAGTATTGTTATGAGCCCTTAGGACAGGAGGGCAGCAAAGGAGAATCAGAAATCAAAAGGTTTAAGACTAGGTAATGGTCACTGTATTTACTGGACTGGAACTGAACCACAGATGGTGTGCTAAGAAAGAGAATGGTTAATTACAAAAAACTCTGTATCTTGACATGGAGTTTCTTTTTCTGTTCTTTCCCAGCACATCTAAAACTACAAGTACTACAAAAATAACAAGTGGAGATGAGATTTGCAGAGTTTTACAGCCTGATCCATGGTTCCCAGGGCTTTGAACAAAATATTTAATAATCTTTTGAGAGTTAGCTTTTTTAACCTAGTTAATCGACTTCGGCCTTTTACCAGGTACTGTCACTTGGATTTCTGCATTGAGAGAGCAATGGTCCTAAAAGAGCTATATGATGTCAGAAAAGATGTCGTCTTATTCTGCTGCTTCAGAACAGACAACCAAAGGGTGTGGGTGATGCTCAGCATGAATAACACCTAGGCGATGATTTACCATATATTTTAAGGGATTTTGTGAGTGTTGTAACAAAAATTCACATTGTGCTATTGGAAATATAATTGAGAATTCACAAGGCAACACTATGCACCTCATAAAAATGAACAGCAACATATAAGTTCAGACTTCTGAAGAGCATTAAAATATATCATTAAGCTGGCTTGCCAATCAGTAGGCCCCAACTAGTGAGGTCCTAGCCTAGACAGCTGGTATAAAACACTGTGGACTTTGTGCTAGCACTGTAGCATGAAACACCTGCATTTTGCAACGGAGCAACTAGTTTTGCTTTGGTACTGGATGTTTAGTATTCCTGTATGAATCCTATTCGCTCCAAAGGTGAGGCACAGTGGGTGCATCTACATGAGATGCTAAATGCACAGTAGACTAGTTCTATTGTGTATTAGTGCATTACGGCAAAAGCCATGCTACTGCATTAATGCGTAGTAGAATTAGTCTACTGTGCATTCATGTCACTTAAAAAGCATGTGCTGGCACTACTGCAAAGTAGTACCTGTTATTACGCATTTAGTTAGTACCTGTTATTCCAGGTACTTAATTTAATGCGCGGTAATCACAGCACATTAATGCACGTGTAGACATGCACAGTCTCACAGGCATGCATATCCCTGTTCATTGTCTATATAGCCTTTTGTTTTACTTTTTCTTTTTTTTGCCGGTGCCATGATACCCACTTGGGCTCTGCAGCTTGTGTTTCTGTAGCTTCTCATTCCTGTCTCTTTATGTTTCCTTTATTGGGTATGATCGTTTGTGGTGCCATATGCAAGTCGGCTGGTGGCCATCTCTTTTACAATGAGTGGGGATGAAAGGATTCAACACAATATCATTTCTGTGACACACCTCATCCAGACACCTGTCACAAAGCCTTTGAAAAATCCACAGTCTTTGCAGGCTGTGCCACAGAGTAAAGTACTTCATCGTTTCAGATTTTCAAAGGAAGACTTGTGTCCAGTAAATGGATGATTATTAATGTTGCATGCTATATAATGAGTTAAGAGATTGTTAGTTAGGATAATGAGGGAAAAGAGACAGAAAAAAAGAATCAACAAGTCGAAGGAGGGTATTTGAGGCCTGTAACCTGCACCAGTTAAAATGCTATAAAAAAGGAGAGGTCTTACCACTTCTGGTGCTTGAATGCTGTCGTGGGAGCTGTATCAGGTTTGACAGTGTGAGTCCCTCTGCACATTACACATATGCTGCAATTAATATGTGAATCATGACATAAATGGCAAGGAGGCTACATGTGAACCCAATTTAAGGTGCCATAATTGGCAAACTAGTTAAGGTTTGGTTTTTTTTAATCTACAAAATCAGATATCACCTGCCTGGAGAATATCATGCACATTTAAGAAAAGGAGGGGAGATAATCTAGGCAGCTACTCACTTGTTAGGGTGGCTAAAAACATAAAAGGATCTAGATCAAATTTAAAAAAACCATGGAAGTAATTGGAATATAATAGAACATGGATTTCCCAAGAGGAAATCTTTCCTAATTTGACATCTGCCTTTCATAATTGATTTTTGAACTTCACTCATCTAAGCAAGATGTGAATAAGGTCTTATTCACCCCTGAACTGTATAATTATTTGTATCCAGTGTATCACACACAAAAAGAAATTATCATGTTTAATTGTTTCAGACATAACTGGTTGGAAAATAGTGTCTGTTTTACAAAAGATGTGGACTTTTTAGCAAAACATTCATCCTCCACTTTAAGGAAAAGATGAGTTGAAAAAAATTACAATTTCTCTGTCTCAGAGAAACAAAAACAAAACACAGATGAAAATACAAAATAAGCTTCAGGCTTTTTATACTGCGCAGTAAATATGTCAATTTACACTGACTTGACTTGCATCGTGCAGATATCAAACTTATACCCAGTTACTGCACAATAACACACGTGTAGATGCCTGACTGTGCAGTAACACTGTGTGGACTCCCAATTCAGTCCACACACCGCGTTAATGCAGTTTAACACATGCACATATAGGCACTGGCCTATTCCCGCTTGCTGCACAGTAACTTACTGGTTTAAGCTGGTTTAAGTGCACATGTAGACTCACCCAGTAAAGGTTTTTGAGCAGGTATCTACACATTCAGGAATTAGGGAGTTGATTTGCTGCCAGGTCTATGCAGCTCACATAGTAAAAGAGGGCTGCCAGAACAAAATTTAAATAGCCATGTAGAAGAAAAAACACAAAATTGGGCTAATGATATTAGATCAGAAATTAATGCTGAATAATGGGGGACCATCTGAAACAATGGTCTTCACACATCCATATGAATAATAATAAAAGAAAATTATTTTTAGGTCCTATATTGATGGTATCTCACCCAATTTAAAATTATGTGCATTTATGTAGAGGAACAGACAATGTTAGAGGAAGTATGGTCATTTGGGAGAATTTTATTATGAGGAAAATGTGTCCCAGAATTAAACTGTTTTGGAAGAAGGATGGAGACATGGTGAGAGAAATAATAGGATGCCAAGTATTCAATAACCCCTTAGTATTCCTATTGAACTTTCCTGAGAACTTTGCAACATATAAGTGTCATAGGAAATTGATCACTCATCTTCTCATAGCAGGAAGAATTACAACTGCAAAGGTCAGGAAACCAAATAATACATATGTCACTGGAAGGTGTTGTAAGGCTTCAGCCTTCTCTTACTGGGCGCCTTGCCCCTGAGTAACGTCAGGGTGAGGTTCGAGCTCGGATGCCACCTGGGTGGTATGGGTGCTGCCCTTACTCTCCTGCATTGACTTAGATGTTGTATTTGGGGAGACAGTTCCCTTCAGGTGGCCCCTGAGGATGCAGACACCTCAATCCCTGTTCTTGCTTTGTGGGGCTCGAAACCTCCCCTTTACCCCACCCTTACCACATCTATGGGCAGGATGGATATTATCCTCTGCAGGCGTCCCCTTGGACAGCTTTTCCTCTTCGCCTGGCTTGCCCACCTCCAAGTGGGTTGGGCCTTCTGGGTCATTTTGCCCTTCACTGTAGCCGGTTTCTTGGCTTCAGGCCTTAGTGCATATAAGACAGCCCTGTCTTGGGCTAGCTAGGGCTTCCAACAAAAATCAACACCCGGACTTCCACCAGAGGGTTCCCCCAGGATCTTGCCTCCCGGTGCCCCTTTTATAGTCCAAAATAAAGAAAAAACTTGAAGAAATGTATGAGGGACCCACTTGTCCCTGCACTCTGGGTAACTATGGGGGGTGGGCTGCCGTTCCATGCCCAACCCTGGTACAGCTCCCAGTTTAGTCGGCACTGGCCCCCAGCTAACCAGGAGTCACTCTCAGTCTTCCCTGGCTTGGAAGAGTGCGTGGTTCCCACGCTGGGTTACTTGTGCCCCTCCCTGCACTGTGCCCCCCCCCCGAGTGGGGTAACTGCTCCTGCCAGTGCCTCCCGCCTCGGCTCCCCCTCTCTTGCCCGCAGCTGGGTAATCTTCCTCCTTATTGCCTGTGTCTCTGGGTCGCTGTCCGTTCTTCCCTCCACCAGCATCCCTGGATCGGTGCTCTCTTCTTCCTCTAGCAGCATCTCTAGGTCAGTGTCCTCTTCCTTCCCCACCAGCATCTCCAGGTCAGCATCCTCCTTCTCCTTCCCCAGTGTCTCTGGGTCAGCATCCTCTTCTCCTGCCATTCGCTACCCCTCAGCTATTTTCCTGGCTGCTATTTGAGCAGCCCACAGTTTCCGGAGGCTCCGTCCACATCCCTCGCTGATCTGCAGCTGCAGGCAGCTCCAGAATCGTGGGGCTACCATCCGCGCTTCCTCCCAGCTGCAGTTTTCCGGGATCCCTAGGGTGCCTGAGGGGATACCAGGGTGCATGGGGTGGGGGTCCGGGACTCCTTAGAGGGGCTTTCATTGCTCCTCTTACAACATAGAAGTAGAGAAGAATGTAAGACTTCTGTGGTCATCGATTTGAGTTATGGTAGCTCTGTTGATAGAAGAGAAATATTTGTCTTTATATTTTAAGAAATTGGCTATATCTTTAAATATTAAATCTGTTATTTGACAAATTGAATTGATTAATAGCTAAAGTTGAGGTGTGGGGGGGAGTTTTGATGGAAAATCTTCAGTTAGGCCTAGTTTTAAGACATTTATTTAGATCAAGTTTTTAGAATACAGGTACTTGAAGTATACATTTACCATATTTACTTGAATCCAAAACAAGCTTTTCTTCCCCCAGCTAGCTTAGGGGAGAAAAGCTTCATCTTGGATTCAAGTACTGGCACAGGACAGGCATTTCTCATGCTACCGACTTAGCAATGTATCAGCTTCTATTCTTTTGGGCCCTTGGCCTGTATTACTAAAGATTTGCTGTAAATAAGTCATGAATTTGTGGGTTTTTTCTATTCTGACATTTTATTCTGAATTATTGTTGGTCTTGACATAAAGTATTTCCTAATATAATATGTATGCAATATAGTATAAGCTGCTTTTGTGTAGAGATTCTGGGGCAAAATTTCAAAAGCCTCAAGGCCCTATTAAAGGTCAATTCGCCTTGCTCCCTAAATATTGCAGGTGCTTTCAAAAATTTCTTTGGGCACATCTACACATTCATTAATGCACTTTTGGTAATGTGCGTTAAATCTAGTACCTCTGGGCATTTATACATATACTCCAGGAGGAGGGGGGAGGGGGCTTTAATTAGAATGACTCCAAGAGCCACTCCAATTAGAGCATCTGGGACAGCTTGTGTATCAGTGTCTCTACACTGAAAAATGGCAGCAGGATGCTTTAACTAAAGCTTATTGAATGAGCTTTAGTTAAAGCACCCCACTGCCATTTTTCAGCACGGAGACACTGATACACAAGAGGCTGAAGTCTGCTGGAGCGTGGTAATTACTACAACTCCAGCAGACTCAATTGATCTCCAGCAGGTTCCAGCAGATTAATCGTGTCCGCTTGAACAAGCTATAAGTACAGTGTGTCAGAGAAGCCTCGCCACTCATTTATAGGCACCCTCCACTGTAAGGTACTAGAAAAAGGGGCATTAGCATATTCTAATGCACATTAGCTAAAGAACATAGGATATTTTTACACACATATGTGCTGCAGCACTGGGCATTTTGCAAAGCACAACGCACTGCAATGCTTGCAGTTGTGTAAGTGGCAAAACTCATGTCAGCACACAGAAAATGACAGCAGTCCACTTTTGAACTAAAACACATCAAAGGTACATTTCCTTGCGTAAGACGTTGTGTTCAAATTACAAAGGGGAACTGAACAGCTATTATGTGTATTGTGGGATAACACAGAATGGTGAATATGTGGAAAGGACCAAGTTCTGATGCAGAAAGACATGCAAAAACCTCTCACCTTGTTTATAGCTTTGTGTTCTATGGAGAAATATCTATTGCAATAGAAATATTACTAGGCTCTGTCCTATTACATGTGCTATACATATTATATATGGGTGGGAAACTAGCTACAGGGTAGGACCTAGAGAGTTCCTATAAATGGATCTGTGTTGTCCTGGTGCAGTGGCCAGTGGTGTTCCTCAGGGGTCTGCGCTTGGACCAATGCTTTTCAACATCTTTATCAATGATATGGATGGGGAGTGAAAAGCTTGCTGACCAAGTTTTCAGACAATACCAGGTTGTGGGGCAGTGTGGTCACGTCAGAAGATAGGTTGCAGATACAGGCAGACCTGGACAGGCTTGAGAGTTGGGCAGACCAGAACCAGATGAGGTTTAACACTTCCAAATGTAAGGTGCTCCATCTGGGGGCAAACAACCCTCAGCATACGTATAGGCTCGGTGGCAACAGCTTGACTTGCACCATGGCTGAAAGCAACCTAGAGGTAATGGCTGGCCATTGTATGAATATGAGCTGTCAGTGTGAGGCGGTGGTCAGCAGGGCAAACAACACTCTGGCATGCATCAACCAATGCCTCTCGTGTAACACTACGGAAGTGATACTCCCGCTGTACTCAGCATTGGTGAGACCATGACTGGAATACTGCATCCAGTTCTGGGCGCTGCACTTCAATAAGGACGTGGAAAAACTTGAGAGGGTCCAGAAAGAAGCCATCCATGTGATCAGAGACTCGCAAGGCAAGCCATACAAGGAAAGGCTGAGGGACCTGGGCCTCTTTAGCCTAAAGAGAAGGTTGAGAAGGGACTTGATGACAGTTTGCCACTATATCAGAGGAGTGCATCAGGAGTTTGGTGAAATCTTCACTAGGGCACTCCCGGGAAAGACCAGCACTAATGGATATAAATTCCTGGAAGGCCGCTTCAGGCTTATTATCAGGAAAAACTCCTTCACAGCTACTGTGTCCAGACTATGGAATAAACTCCCTCCAGAGCTGGTGCAGTCACCTACCCTGGAAGTTTTCAAGAGGAGATCAGACAGTCACCTTGCTGGGGTCACCTAACCCCAGTTGTCTTCCTGCCTAGAGCTGGGGGGGGGCTGGACCCAATGATCTGCAAGTTCCCTTCCCTAACAATCTATGAATCTATGAATATGTACATTTCCAGAAATTACTTTTAAATAATCATAGGGCACAATAAAAATATATGTATCTAAAATATGTGTATCTAGACACAAATTGAGTTATGCTCTGAAGTAGTGAATAAACAGCTCTAAAGCAGTCTGAGTATTTCTGTTGCTTATGGTTCACTGGAAGCTGTACCTGATTTTCAGGTAGAAATAACCTAAAGAATTTAGCTGTGAATAAGAGTACAAACAGGATTGCATGAACCTTTCTTTAAATATTTAAACCAGTCAATCAAATTGTAAAGTAAGATTCTCATCCTTTATTATTAATCTCCACAAGAGAAATCTTGTTCCCACTTAAAGTCAGTGGCTGGCCTCCCATTATATCAGTGAGACCAGGATTTTACCCTATTCATTGGTTTCCAAATTCCATTGAAAGGTTATCATTCTCTCTTAATTTTAGTCATTTCTTGAAATCATTTATGTGGAATTGCAGTTGGCTTCCATAGGATTACGTGGGTTTCATTCCTTTTACATTGTTCTCCCTAAGAGGGCAGACAGTCACATTATTAAAGTCTTGTTTTGATTTTTGAAATGAACAGCGAGTGAAACACTAAAATATTGTTCTTTTAATCCTCTTTTACCTTTGTGCCACAATCAGGTGTTAGGAATTCAGTTTAGGTGCAAGAGTCTGGCCCCCAAAGGAGTTGTTGCTGGTTCAAGCTCTTTAGAAAGTACTAAATATTCTCATACAAAATGCTTTGGTGTTTTAGAGTGGAAATAAAAAATATTGTTCTAAGAATGCTGTAAGCACTAGCACTTGAGGACCCTTGTTGTTTTTAATCCTGTTGTTTTTTGAAAGACAAGAATGTATACCACCCTGGTCTTCACATATTTCAAAACCAAATATGAATTTATTATTAAAAAGATTACAGGGGTGTAGATCATTATGTTTCCACGTAAATACAAAACAGCATGTGATCTTTTAAATGTACTGTTTGAAATAAAGGATATTTTTCAATTTTTTGTGCCTTCTCAAAACTGATGAACAAACCTCTCACTTTACCCTTCTTTAAAATAACAGTACATGCATCCCTTAGCTGCTCTTATTCTTTTCCCCAGTCAGCACTGGGGGAAAGCTTCATCTTGGATTCAGTGTATTACATTGCTGTTACTAAGTCTTATCATCCATTCCTTCCCCCACAAAAAGTTGCTTTGCTCCATTTCTTCATAGCAAATTATCAGGATTTTTTAATCACAATGGAGTCACTTAAGCCCATTTGTAACATGCGCAATATGAAATACAATCCTGAAATAGAACCATTTAAATCTAAATATTCAAAATAACTATGAAAGAGCACTTAAACATTCACCTTGGCAAGGATGCAAATATTTCTAAAATAATTTAAAACTTTTAAACCATCATAAAGATAAGGGGATGATCTCTTTTCCTGTGATAAAACTTTATAAATATACTATGTTAGGTTGCAGTATTAATTACAGTGGGATTCACAAATTTAACTACACTCCATGGATTCAGTGGTACCTTTTGTAGTTACAATATGGAATACAAATAATGTTTTCCTAGCCTACTTGCAGTTCAGTGTAAACCCTGAAGTCCATTCACATAGCTTGACTCGCTGACCTAAAAAAATAAGAAGCCATTAGACATACTGGCTTTTGGAGTATGAACTTTCTGTTTTCCTTTCCGTGTAAGTTTTGTAGCGTGTCTGCTGGGAAGGCGCTGAGTACCTGTAGCGTCTGTTTTTCTCATCGCAAGGGCAGAAGCAACAGAATATAACTCCTCCAGCGATGAGACAGAAGGCAGATACCCAACCTATGTAAAGGGCCTCTCCGAGCTCTCGTTTCTGTGCTAGGTTGACAGCTGGATTGTAGAAGTCTCTGATGATGGACTTGGCAACCCAACACACAGGAATGAGCACCATGATACCGGACACAATGAGGAGGATTCCAGCAGTCAGCAGAATATAACCTTTGACTCGTACATTGTTCTCAGCGCAGGTAATGCACTTCATGCCAATAATGGCTATCATCAAAGCCAGAAATGAGAGTGCAGAAGCAGAACACATCAGTCCTCTAGCTGCTTGTAGATCAGGTGAAAGAGCCAGAAGAGAGTCGTAGACTTTGCACTGCATCCTGATATTAGCTTGCCGAATGCATTGCATCCACAGCCCTTCCCAGATGGTCTCAAACACTATAATGTTGTTTTCAATGAAGGCAGATACTCTCCACTGAGGCATACCAGTGATTGCGAAGGTCCCCACCAAGCCAATGCCTCCAACTACTAGTCCAGCAATTTGCAGTGCACCACTGACCATATTTTCTTCTCAGATGAACGCACAGCAATGAGTTCCTTAAAGCAGGTTCACGGCCAACCAAAGCGAGTGGCTGAGGAGAAGCTTCTGCAGCGTAACTCTTGCATGTGTCGGGGGACGTTCAGAGATGGTCTCTGCTCCTTCAAACCAGCTGAAGTCTGGCATACGCTGGCTAGTACTTGACTGTGTTTCATTGTCCTTAAAAATTCCACTGCCCCCACTGACTCAAACAGGTAAACTGAGCAATCAAGTGTAACAACTTTCCAAACCAATAGACGGGGCGGGGTATGTGTAAACCAGCAAAAGCCACTCAGGATAAATATACCTGCTGAGAAAAATTCCTTGTGCTTAATCTTCTTCTGAAAAAAACAACCTCATGTTTAACTCTTGCTATTGTCTAAAAATGTTACATTTACCATGGAAACAGTCCAGTCTTTGTAGGAAGAGGATATGCAATACGTACATGTACAGACCTACAGATATGGGGGCTGCAGGACTATATGGGAGTAGAAAACAGTGCATCTGCATCAAAAGTCTGATTAGCCAACATGCCAAAAGAAAAAGATGGCAAAAATGTCAGAAGGAAAGCTGATGCACACTGCCTCCCAAAGGGCTGGTTGCTTTTAGTCTGGAAGGTACTCGGGGAGGGAGGTTGTATTCCTTTGATCCTAATGGTTTTTCTGAAGCTTTGAGGAAAGTTCTGCTGTGATGGGATCAAGGAATAAACCAAATGAAAAGGAAAATGAAAGTGTGACACTGACCTAAAAATAGAGATCTCAGTAAAGAATAATCAAAATTGCAAAAGACGATCAAGGGTGCATCATAGAAAAATAGTAAGCTTCAGTACTGCTAATGTTTGCATTTGCACATAGCTTTAGGTACATGCAAAGTCCCACTGAATTCAACAGAGATCCTCACATATGTAGTTATTCACATCCTTCACTAGTTGCAAGATGAGGACTAGGAAATAGCATTTTTACCTAGTATAGAAAGTTATTTCCCATATGAAATTGAGTCCAGAGACTATCCTGCAGACAGATCTAGTTCAGTGGGAAGTTTCAGCTTTAAAGTAAAACCATTTCTGAGTTATCCAAATTTTTAAAAAAGTAAGTGGGGAAATTATTATTTAATCAACCTAACTGAAAAGTAACTACATTGATTTCTCCTTGTGAAATTTATTGTTGGACTGAGAGTAAACCTGGAAAGTGTTAGCATTAAAGGAATTTTTTGCAAGACATAATCGACAGAAAATACCATTAAAAATCTATTCAGGCAATGTCCAGTAGAAAAAGCAAGCTTTGCTGACTTTACATCAGCATGAGTGAATAAAGAATTTGGCCTGATCTCTCAGATACTGAATACAAGGAATGAAGCTCCAAAAATGATCTGAAAATTTTGATAGACTACTGGCCCACATGGTGAGACTGACACATTACCTTGCATTACAAGGTTACAATAGAGCACAGCAGAGCTTAGAGTTTTAGTCTATTGTCCATTTTTATTATTTTTTCTCACCTTTTGCTTGTTTTCTTTAAAAAAAAATACATGAATTAAATACAAAAGCAATAATTGAATACTAAGCCAGAAAAACAAATTATGCAAAAAACTAAGTTAAGGTTCTTACAGAAAAATGAACAATGCACATGGAGGATTTTATGCTCCTCTTATTTACTCTACACATCTTTTCCTCATTTTTGTGCCATTTGTTTTTCCTGTTTATCAGTGCATTCAGGTGTCTTGTGGCTTGCGCCCTATGATGTTGCATAACCTTTCCATCTGCTAAATGGCCTTGTCTACCTGATCCAGGCTCTGGTTCCTTGGTTTGTTGGCAAACAAGTTTTCAATTTCATCACTCCCTTTTATCTTCCTTCTAAATCACATCTGTTACCTCTGCATTTCCTCTAACCCAGTGGCATGGGGTGCCTTTCTCCAGTATTTGCCCTGATGGCCATCCTCTTTGGCTAGAGTTCCTCCTCTGCCTGACTGAATCCACTTCTGTGATTTCTGTTAGCAGTGTATAGGAATGATTGAATAATAATCTGATTTGTTAATGTCATTCTGATGTTAATTCAAGCTCCAGTTCTCTTTGATTACCCCACTCCATTCTCCTCTGGAGTCCAGCACCTGTCCCTCTTTGGAAGGGTTCTTGTCTCTCCAGTACAGTACCTCTTGTCAGAAGTGGAGCCGCCCCATTCACAACAGCAAGCTACTGGCAGTATCAAAGCAACCAGAAAGGTCTTGGATGCTAGCTATCTCCTATGTATAACTCCTTGGCCCTGGGAGATGGTATTTTTGGGTAGGTGGTAACAGGGGCAGATCCAGGGTGGTGTAGTGGCATAGTCATGTCCCTTCCACAGTGAAGGTCATATGCCAGTGGCTCTGTTTACCTGCAGCTTCAAATGCCTGGATCCCCTGCTGTGTCTGACTTTAGCTGCAGCTCTGGGCTGAAGTGGGGCACCCAAATGGGTGCACATAAGGAAGGGAGGACCTGCTCACAGCTGCTGCTGCCCCCAGCTGACCCTGCATATGTCAGGGTCAGGTGGGGGGAAGCTCCAGGGCCGCTCCAGCAGGGGCTGCAGGGAGCAGTTGCATTGGGTGCCAAGTCGCTGCTCTCCACTGCACTTTCCCCACTGGCTTGAGGGCTCCGGCCTGGAGAACAGCTGTGCAAAGGGCTGGGCAGGGCTGGTCACAGCAGCATCAGTGGGTGATTCCCTCCCCTCCATTTCCAATGCCTGCTTCCCCAGACTGCAGCGAACCCCAGCCCTGCACAGCATTCTGCTCAGCTGCTCCCTGCAGCCAGAGATTCTCTGGGCCAGTGGGAGAAACGCAGCAGAGGGGGAGGGAGCAGGCCTTGATCCTGCCACTGTCGCTAACCCTGCACTCCATGCAACCAGTCCCTATAACCCTCAACTAGAGCAGAGCCTGGGACTTCCCCCACCTGTACATCAAAACAGCAGCCGTGGGTTTCCATTCCTGCTCTGCTGCTCCCCCTAGGTGTGCCCATGACCCAAGAGCAGGCTTTGGAAGGAGGGACCTGCCCACCACTGCTGCCACTATACCCAGCCCAGCACAATGCTCCTGCTTTGGAAACCCTCAGCTAGAGCAGGGTAAGAGAAACTCCGGGGCTTCCCAGTCCCTACTCAACTGAGAACAGTAGTAATGATGGTCAAGTTGCCCCTTTATTGCAACCAGAGTCAATCCCAGCTGGAGAAGGTGAGGGGGAAAGGAGAGAAGAGGAGATGCCTGCACTGGAGAGGAGTGGGTGCTGAGAGTGGTGGGCAGGAAAGTTTTACCTGCTTTAGGGACTCCAAAAAGTCTCCAGCAGCTGCTGCCATAGTGTGGTCTGCCTGCCCAGGGGAAAGCAGGCAGCAATCTCCCCTGCAGCACTGGTGGCATCTCCCATAATCCCCTTTCTGAATTCCTAGATCCTCCTGTGGATGGGGACATAAATGTGACTCCCTCTGTAGCAGATTCTGGTGTCATTTACAATGCTAATAATCAACTAAAAGATGAATCTACCGATTTTTTTTATCCTAAAATTTTAGTGTCGGTGCTAGTCTGAATCACTATGACTGAAATCAGAATATGTTGCCTAGCTACATACTAGGGCTCTTATTCTGGGTCATAAATAATGAGAATTTCAAAATGGAGCATCTGGAAAGTTAAGTGTGTGCAGAGGAGTTCTTGGAGGACACTCTGAAATGATGATAACTCTAACCTCCAATTAGCCTTAATTCACCTCTGCCTTGAGGTATACTGTATCACTGAGAGTTTGCAATTTAAGTCAGTTTTCTTGTGTAAACTTTGTCAAATTGTATTAAACAAACAAAAAAAATGGAATTTGTCTCCTAACTACCTGACTCATACAGTAAGAATTCAGTTTTGTAAATGGAAGTGAACATTTTGATCCAGGGACCTTTGTCCCTGCATACACAGCATTCTCCCAGCTCTCTAAGCAGGATTAGGCACCAAAAATATAAACTGAGCACCATACTTTATATTTTCCTGCAAATGTGTTTTTGAGAGCATAGCAGGCTCTCAGCCTAAACCAGGGCCTACTGAAGTCAATAGAAAGCCACCTAATTAAAGGTTTTGCTGCAGGGATTAAGCCCTTAATGAGAAGCGGTGAGGACCCCATGGAAGGGCTATGAAGATGGGGATTTTTGGTACTGCTACAATGAATTTTAATATTTACAGGCTCACTGCTTTTCAGACAGCTGTGCAGCTCCCCACTGGCTGGGGCTCAGAAAGCACAGAGCAATATTGTTGTCGTATAGCAGAACAAATAAACAAGCTTTTTAATAGCATACTAGCAAGTAAGCTAAAATATGATAAAAGCAACAGGACTGGTTTTGCTTGTAGGCCATTGAAGTGGTAATTTATAGGACATGGAAAAAGTAATTAGCTGAGCAAATATAATTTAGCCAAGCTATTGATTAATTTACAAAACCATTACAACTCCCCATATAAATTCAGAGTAAGGCTCTGTCTAGATCAAGCTTCCAGTATTTGCACATTTTTAGCAGGATTAACTTTTAGTGCCTTTATTGTACTTACAGCTAATTTAGTAAATATGGAGAAATCTTCTTTGGAGGTATTATGGATTGCATATGATTGTTTACAATTAGATCACTGCAAATTGTGAATCTCATTACTTGTTTTTGTCACATTCTTTTATTGCTGTATTCAAAGGCTCATTTATATTATAAGTGTACTGCTTGTTACTAATTTAAATGTTGGGAATATCTGTAAATATCTAAGCATATTTTACAGCTGGCCATTATTCCAAGTCCCATATAAGTTTAATTTAAAACAAAATATATAAAGATTATTTATATTTGTACTTTCTCATCAAAAGCACTTGGGATAATTCTGACCCCATTCTCCTTCTACAGTCCAGCTGATAATATTTAACAATCTCATTTCTGAGCAGCCTCGTGAAGTATGAGAGGACCAATACTCAGATAAAAGGTATAGTAAGTCAAGCCCACATTTTCACTGCTACTGGTTTAAAAAAAACAGGAAAAAAGCATGACACATACCTCATTTGCTTGTTTAAATAACCAAAGGAACATAGTTTATAGCTTTCACTTTTGAATCAGATAGTGCCTGGAAGCTGTAATAACATGGGTGTGGCCCGGGGAATCATTGTAATGGCTTATCAGGAGGAAAATGGAGTAGGAAAAGCTCTTACAGAATACTTAGCAAAAGATATTAGAGGGAGATCAGTGACTAGTGAAATGTGTTCTTGTATATTGCCCTGCATTTCAGCGAAGGACAGGGACAAAAACCCAGTGAGGCATAATGGCTGCAGTTAGTTATACAGTAATGCATAAGAATTGCATGTGGCCTATATGTAATTTTGGGGGGTAGGGTCTTAATACTTTATGGAATTATCCTATTTTAAAGTAATTCCAAGCTTTTCAGCCTGACTTAAGAGTCCTCCAGATCATTCTCCCAAATTCTTCATTCTTCCTACTTGGTAAAATAGGCCAGTCAGTCAGTTGTGGATTCAGGAAAGAAAACCTATTATTTTTCCCTGCTCAAGTACATGGGGCTGACCTGGAGGAGTTAAGAAAGCAGCTGCTGACTTTCCAAAAACTGGAAAATATCTTTGTGCAAAAGCATTTAGAACACCTCACAGCCAAGGCTTTGTTTTTGTTTGGATACTGTGCTGTTATTCCTCTGAAATGGCAATGATTTCTCCTGGCACAGATGTAGATAAGCTGTACTCATCTCTTAATTCACACACTTGCTTCCTTTTTAACATGGCCCACAATTTAATTAGCTGTTGAAACTAGGAGATATCCTTCGAGTCAGGTCAGGTTTCCACAGAGTGCTGCTTACCACAGTTTCAGAGATTCTCCATACCTACCCAGTGACCCCATCCTGGCCCTTAGTGCCCTACAGTGCTCTGTTTGCAGTTATTAAATATATGTTAATAAGTGGCATTCTAGTAAGTGTAACACAGTGTCTTGTTCTTGAGCATGTCACACAGTCTGATTTTCAGGAGCTTAAGAACTCACAGGCCCAACTGAAGCAAATGCAAAACATTTTTTAAAATCAAGTTTAAAAAAAATCAAAATTCACAGTGTTCAAAAAAAATTTCAAATTATTTAGGTTGTTACAAAAGAAAGGGGAAGTTCTGATGTTAGACCAGTTGCTCAGCATTTTCTTTTTTGGAAAATAATTATTACTGTGCCAGCATGTGCACGTACTGCCTGAGGTGTATTGTAACCTAGCAATTTTTCTCCTTCAAGATAATTTATCTATTGCGCCAAATCATGAAAAACCAGTTCAACATATACATTGCAAGCAGAAACATTCCTACCTGTTCATAACCAGTTCTGCTGCAGTCGCATCTTTCTAGTCAATGCATGAGTTGCTTATATACTGGCTCTTCATTAAATCAATTGCATCAAGGGACAACTGTCAGAGAGGGAATAAGATGCATATGACTATAACCCTAAAGAGCTTTACAAAGATTAACTGAAAGATATTCGTCACTCCAGCACACACAAATCAGCCCACAAAATCCATGAGATCCCTTTCATTTTATGATGTGCACAATTCTCCTTTCCCTGTTTTTTCCTTGTGGTTGTGGCATGAAGTACTAGCATGATGGGTTTCCTAACTAGGAATGAAATGATATGGGGAAGGGAAAAATTGGTTCAAAAATAGAATTTTCAAAAAGCCTAGAAGCACTTCTAAGACATGGGCCCTACCCACTGGCATCCAAGCTCACAAGTCAGGCCATGCCAATGAGTCAGAGCAACCCTGAGTTGCTCATGCTGTTTGTCTCAGGACAGCTTGAGAACAGCACTGGGGAGCACATGGTCAGGGCCACCCTGAGCCCATCTTCATTGTTTAATTAGTGGAGCTTGGCCCACATGAAGCAAAAGCGAGTGGATGGGTTTTATTTCCTCCTGGCACTCCCTGGTTCACTCCAGAGACAACATAGTTGCAACTAAGTGCCATAAGAGCACAAATGACGCTTGAGCTCTTAAATCATCCAGCAGTTTTAAAGTTCCATCTGGAAAAGTGTCATGGGTAGGAGTCTTCATTGTCTCTCCTATTTTGACACCAGCATTACATGGATGTAAATGACTTCCTCAGGTGCAAAGCAACAGGGAATCAGAGCAACATGAGATATTTTCCACAAATGAAGTGAGGAACACCTAATCACATAGTGCCTGGAAAAGTAGACTGGTTAAAAGACTTGTAAAGTGACATTAAGGAATAATTCTGCACTGGCAGCAGCTCAGACTGGATGGCATAATAGGTTTTTGTCATCTCCAGAGTCTAATATTTGATCACCGTAAATGGTTCTGAGGCCATCTATGTGTATGAGAGAGGACAACTAAAATCTGGGAAACTAACATCTGATTTAGGATATGAATGAGTCAACTGAAACCTCAAATATAGCTGCATATACAGCCATGTTTCTTTCATTTAGTGGTGTGCTCCAGCTGTTAAAAGAAAAACTGGCCACATGTGAGTGCCGTACTTGTTGGGAGACATGTAAACTAGGGATTAAAGTCCATGTATATTGCACTCTAGTAGTTGCCTTAATAGAACTCCCTGGCAAATCCTGCTATAAGCCTACCATTTTTGTAAATGCCAAATCTCTTAGTCCTAATTTGTTTTAATGAGGAGGTTATATAAAGGGTGACTAAAGGTTGTAACAGTGTCTAGTCTGAATCTTACAACTTTTAGCAACTCTCCTACTTTTTGATCCAGGTGTCACCATGTAATGACTGGCTCTTTTCCAGATATCCCACCCCACCAAGATTAATCCCAAACCAACATATACATTTTCTCCCCTCTTTACATACTAATGAAGATATAACATCTGTAGCCTTGAAAGAGAGACATGGGCCATTCCTGGCCAACCAATTAGGTTTGTAAGAGTATCTTTTGTTTTGGTTTTCAGCATGCACAACTTTCTCCCCTACCCAAGATGTTAGATACTATTCATCCTGGACCCAGAGACCTCCATAACTCAAACCATTACAGTTCCATAAGGAAAAAATGTATTGGCCAATTTCTGCCTTTAATTCCATCTTTGCCACCTGGCTGATTGAAGTGGATTTTTACAAGTGTAAATGAGAGGAGAGTTTGACTCATTGCATCGTATCCATGAATGTTTGCTAAGAATAGTTTATAATAAGGTAAGTATTTACCAGTCTGCCCTTTAAAGTTCACTTTTTTGCTATCTTAAGATGGAAACAGTTGCAGTGTGTCTATGTGTATAAATAGGTGAACATCTTTTGAAGCATTAATATTGTATGAAGGTTTCAGAACTGTCTTTTGCCTCCAACTTCTCCTCCTCTTGATGAGCTCCCTCCATTTCTTTGGGCCTACCTTCTGAATTCTCTCCTTTTTTGGCTTGACTAGAAAAAAAGTCATCTTGCATCCCGTAGCATTTGCTTTTCCACCATTCTTTTGTACGCAGGAGGGATCTGCAGAAAATGAGCAGATGCTGCACCTGAATTTACCTTGAAGGATTATTCTTAAAATGGTCATTGAACTTGTTAAATGAACTAATAGTTTCAAAGCCCATTATAACCAACAGCAGATGAAGAGGCAGTGTGTGGGCACAGTTGCATCCCATCCCCCCTTTCAGGCCACACTATGGAAACAGCAGCTAGGGACTTTTGCCAAATCGTCAGAGCAGGTAAGACTTCCCCCCTCTCTTCCGCTCCATGCTCAGCAGCACCTCCTATCCCATTCCCCATTCCCTCGTACCCACTGTTGCTATTGTCCCCAACTGATCCAGGGGTAAGAGGTGCTCCAGAGCTGCTGCTGTCTTGCTCCAGCTGGGCTGCATGGTGACCAGGCTCAGCCAAAGTCATTGGCAGTGGTGGACAGTTTCCCTGTTACCTGCCAGCCCAGGAGCAAGCTCAGGGAAGGGAACCCACCCACCACCACCACTACTGCACTCACTGAGCCCAGCTCCTTGTGCAGCCCAGCTGGAGCAGGACAAGAGTGGATCTAGTGGTAGTTAGGGAAGAGAGGGAGCTCTTAAGGAAGGCAAGATTCTTACCTGATTCAGGAGCTTAAAAAAAACTCTCCAGCTACTGCTTCCACAGCATGGTGCGCTCACCCTGGTGGAACAGTAGGGGAAGGCTAGGATTGAGGGATGCAGCTACCCCCGCGAGGATAGGTTGTTGCTCCTACATACACTGCTTCGCAAAATCCTGGATCCACCCATGGTTTTCAGTGACTGTCACAGCTTGTGGAGAACAGCCAGCCTACCATCAGAATGAATACCTTCAGTCAGACAAAGCACAGACTCTCTCCTGGCACATGCGTATTACAAGATCTGAAGTTCTCTGTCTTCTGACTTCATATAAGAGAGTAATTTTTGCACATTACAAAGCAAATACATAAACAGAAATTCTCCAAAACGTATAGGAGAGGCCAGAATCTCAGAAATAGGAGGGTTTGTGGGCCTTTATGGGATTTTGGTTCCATTCCTTTGTAACTCTGGGTCTGTTGGGAGAACTGAATGCTCTACTCCTGCATAAGCTGGTACAAATGATTTTAGTCACTCTCTGGATTGAGCCTGCCTTCCTAGTTGCTGATTATCCTCTTTGTGTTTCTTTCCACTGTTGTACAAATTCCAGGTTATGTACCGGTAAGAGCCAGCAGCATTTGATGCCCAGGTTCCAGCTAAATCCCTCGTATCTGAAGTACCCCTGCCTAACAATCACCCTTATATTTCAAATGTGCTTAGGATGCTATGCAATAACTCATAATGCTTATATTCTAAATCCTTTGCACAACCTACAATAAAAATATCAGTGTTATTAAAATAAACCTTCTCAATAAAGGAAGGTAGAGGTGGGCAAATAAGCTCTCTATAGCCATTTCAATATTAATAGCAATAATTGCATAAAATTAGGAGAGAATATCTGAGGCACATATCAAGAAAGCATGGCTTTTTCTGCCTGTTGGTCACCAGACCAAATGTGTGATCCATGGCCAAGTGGAGGACAAATAGTGAATCTTTGAAAGATGGGTGGTGACAAAATTCAAAGCTAGTAAAAGTGAGGAAGACAAAGCAAGGGATAGAGAAGTAGAGTAGGAAAATAAAACACAGTTAAGATTTAGAAACCATATGCATACTAATTTCTATCTGGATGAAGCTGCAGGGGGTGGGGAGGGAACAAGGGGAGCACTTGAAACAATTGCCCTGGACTGCCATTCACTTAGAGACTGTTTAAAGTCCTCCCACAAAGTAGATCCCCTCTAGTGGGGCAGTTCTCCCTGCCTCCTGATAGATGATGCCCCACATGGCAGAGCAGACCCCAGACTATTGGGGAGTGGCCACTTCAAGGTTTTAGCCCACCTGTACAAAAAGCCTATATGTGTGTGTCCCTTGAGCAAGGCTGCCATTCTCTTGAGTTCAGCTGTTTATGTGTGCAAAGCAAGACCCTCAAAGCCTTCTGACAGCCCCTGCTCCATACAGAACAAAACTCTAGGAGCCATGCCTCCATGGACTTCCAGTTTTTCTCTGTGCAAATCCTGCTGTACATGCAGAATAAAACCATTAATTAGGTATTCTTCATCATGTAATTGCTCCCTCAGTCTTTTCCTGTCCCAAATATAAATGTCATGACCAGGCTGAGCTTCAGTGCAAGGGCTGCAGTGGGTAATAGCTATCAGTGTCGGTTATCTTGCCCCTCCCACAACTCCCAGTACACTAGATCTGCCACCTCTGTAGGCGCAGAAAAGGAAGAGCTCACTATGCCCAAGGAAAGTATATATGCCAGGATTTTAAATCCTTACGTTGTTTTCTTCTGGTTGAAGTCAGACTTGTATTATATTTATAATGTAAAAAAGGGGGTTGCCTTTTTTAAATAGTTGAATATTTACTGAATGCACTTTCTCCACGTAAAAGCTCCTGCATTTACTAATAATGTTGATATTGTTTTTTTAGGTCCCAGTTATATCATCTCAGTGACCTTATTCTGAATTCATATTGAAAGCTTATGACAAAGATTTTACATTTGAATTCACATTGAATGAAATAGTGAAAACACTCAGCCAAGCGGATGTTGCTTAGCATCCTTTCAGTTGTACATTATAGAAACAATGATAGGGGAAAAAAAGAGCTTCCAGAAATAAAGCAATTATCCCGAAATGTTATCATTGCTATAATACTTGATCCAATAAACTAAGTTAAATATACTCTGGTTGGGGGAAGTTTTCACTTTTCGCAACAATTTTCTGTCTCATTTGATAACATAGTCTCTTGGAAGGTTACAGTGGGCCCTGCAGGTATATTTGCAGAGAAGTATAAGTAGAACTGGTCAGTTTTTGCTGTCAGTGTAGGATTTGGACAAGAATGGTTCACAGAAAATGTTCATCTCCATCAAGTGTTTTCATTTATTGATGAATGAGCTCAGTCTTTTGGTCATACAGGCCAGGTGAGTGATTCAAGATTGGTCTGTGAGTTGGATGGGGCCCCATGCATTAGGAGAGAGCCCGTGCTGCCTCTATTCAGCCTTGCATGCCCAGACCAGGCATTGCATGGCTTCAACTGGCCCCCACATGACAGGATTGGGTCCTGGGGCCCTACATGCTGAGGTCGGGCCCAGGGTTCCTGCACCGCTCCTGTGCCCTGAGATCAGGCCCCAGGGCCCTGTGTCCTCACATCCTAGGATCAGGCACTGGCGCCCCAAGCAATGGAATTAGGCCCCACGCACCAGGACCGGGCACATGCTGAAATCATACCCTGGGGTTCTGTATGCCAAGATCAGCTCTGCATGTTAGATCCAGCGCTCAGTGCCAGACTATCCAGCCTGTGGGTCTCCCACAGATCCAGATATTTGGCAGCAGGAAAGCGATGCCGTCATTTCCCCACTGCCGTATTTTCAGATCTATGTGGAGCCCTGTGAGCCAGATGATACAACATCAGCAGCCAGGTGTAGCTCACAGGCCTGGAGTTGTACACACCTATTCTAAAGGAAAAAAATATATATTCAAAATCCAAATATTTCATTATAAATTGCAAGAGAAATCCTACTTCTGAAAAAGGATAAGAGGAGAAAACATTCCCATTTAAACACAGTGGTTTCCTGAAGATATTAGCATGCATGTGCCTTGCCACGTCAGCCAAGTGTTTGGAACTTACATTTAGTGGCAAGGTTTGCTCTTTGCTCTAGTGCATCTTGTTTGGGCACTGTGGAGCTGCTTGAGAGTAAGGACTTCACATACATAGCTGTCCCTTGGTCTCTCACAGCTGCTGCTGGAGGACAGCCCACAAAAATATGCTTCATCCCCAGAAGTGTAGTAGCCCTGGAGCTTGCTCTGAGGGGGACTGATTGTAGTCCACTTATTTTAATGAAGGGAAAATGTGACCATGAGCTGAGGGTGAGGGAATTTAGCTCCTGGCAGTCATATTTGAATTACCTCCTATCCTTAAGGATGAATGCCCTAATTCTGCATAGTTTCTGCAAAACAAAAAATCTTCCTCCTGCCTGCCCCATACTGATGGGATATAGAAGAGAATCTTTATCCCCGTTTCCAGTTGAGCTCCATGTAGATTGTCAGTGAGAAACAGATCTTAGGGTTGTGCAGACCCTGACTAACAAAAAGAGAAGAACTCGTGCACACAGGACACTGAAAGATATCATTAATATGATTTGTCTCATCACCAAGTTCATAAGTCCAGACCTAGGCCCCAACATTCCCATCCTTGGGAATGCTGCCTAAGCAGCAGCATAAGAACAAGTTCAGCAATGGCTTAGCCATCCTGAAACATACCTACAGAACAGGAAAATATATGCTTATAAACAGAGAGGATCACTAAAGAATGTGAGCCAGCAATATTTTTTTAAGTTATTGCACTCATGTCTACACCCTTCTATATGACCATGACCTCATTAGCATCTAAGCATCTTGCAATTTCCAGCTGTATTGTTAGACCCCCCATCAATTAGCAAGGAAAATACTTAGGGCTTGTCAATAGTTATTATCATTTTCTAAGCATTTTACAATTATTAATGAACCTTTATGATGCTTATCTGATGAAACTTAGCAAGACCAGTGCCCTTTGTCTATTTGGTGACAAAAAAAAAACTGGTGATGTGGAGATAAGGTTACTCAGTGGAATCTCAGACCCTTCCAGAACATCCAGTTTAGCAAAACTCAAATTCCTGAAAGCCAGAACATGAAAAGTTAAGGTACACACACCAGGTCTTGCCTCTATATCTACAAGCACTCTGGTTGCATTCACTATATAAGTGGCAGCTCTATTGAATAGTGGGGGATTAGGTTTGGAGGAGCCGTGACTGTAATAGGAGGAAATCTGGGCAGTCTTGAGAGTGGGTGGTCAACTCTACCAGTTAAGCCCTTGATTCAGTAAAGCTCATGTGCCATGCTAGTTAACTGCTTTGCTGAATGAGGTTCTCAGTCATTTACCACAGCCATCCAGAAAGTCACTAGAAGAGCAAGGGTAAGAATTTAGGTGCCGCTGAGCACATCTACACAAGACATTTATTGCATAGTTGACTAATTAGCTCTCTAGAAAACATCTTGCATCTATACGTGTGGCCCTACTAGGTCATAGGAAATGAATTAACTCCACAGCACGGTAGTACTTGTACTCCACAGCACTGCAAATGTGGATGTTGACACGGCTGGCAGGAGGGTGCTTCAATGCAGGGCCTGCCTGTTGGCTAGCCCTGCACTGGAGCACCCTCAGGCCCCAGCCAACCCCTCCACAGCATGTTGAGCTCCCTGCTAGCCACAGCTACTCCAACCTGGCTCAGTGTGCTGTGGTACGAGGCTCATGTTCAAATAGCATGCCTGGGAGCAATAAACTGTGGCGCAATATGCACCAGAGTTTATTGCTGTGTACTAATAGCACATGTAGGTGCACCCACTGGGATCTATTCCCATGCTTAGCCTATTCGCAACATTATGTACACTGTTTCTTACAGTTTTAAAACTCAAAGATTTTTCAGCTAATGTTATTAGCACAGTTCATCTTTCGTATTTACAAGCTGCAATATGTGCAGATGTTTTATACTGCCAGTCAAAGTGCTTGTTGGTGATGAGATTCAAAACCACTTGATGTAGCTGTGGCAGTTATTGTTAACCAAAAAGAACTCATATCTTCCCAAAGCTCACATACCAAGTAGTGTAGCAATTTACTGTCATGTATTGCTAGTAGAGAATCACAGGCTAACTTGCTTCTAAGACTGGACAAAGAACTTTACTCAGAAGAAATAAAACTAGTTTTGTTTTACAGTCACTACCTCTGCTTCCTCTGCTTTCCAGTAGACCTTCTGCATAGTGTCTTGCACACACACAGAATCTTGCCTTCCTACCATGGATTAAAACAAACGTAAGTGCTAAATACAGGCAATCAAAAATCCCAAGACTGAATTGATTCAATCTTCACAGGTTAGTCTAAGCTGTGTAAATTGAACTAATAAGCAAGTGAACGGAAATTTGATTTTGATTCTGGACATTCCAGCCACATTCATGCAGTGGCCCAAGCCAGAAGCTGGGGGGGTGCTAGAGCATGCCTCCTTGCTCAGCTGGAGCAGACAGCTTAAGCCAAGGCTTTCCCAACCACCCTGCAAGGGGAGGAGGAAGGTGCAAATCATCCTGGGATGCTCAAAGACTGTGAGTTAACTTGAATCTAGAGGGGAGGGACAGAAGTTCAATGAACTGATGTAACCAAAACAGTTCAGTCTGATATTACATCCATCCAGGTTTATGTAAACCAGTTTCAGCCATTTTGAAAGCAGTTTATGTGCACTGAACTTCTGTTGTGTTACAGATTTGAACCAGTTTCTGATTGCTTATACTAGTTTATGAAAAACTTCTGTCGGCAGCCAAGATGAATGAGATGACTGAGAGAAATCAAGAACAAAACAAAGAGCTATCAATGCATATTGCCATAGAAAAAGAAATTGAAGGTCCGACCACTTCCATTGAAATCAATGGCAAAATTCCCATTAATTTATGGACTCTGGGTTATGTCCTAAATTACCATGTTTGGGGTTTTTTTTATGAATACTAATGATAATCCAGGAATTTGAATACCACAATATGACAGCATACAATTGTGATTATTCTTATTATGGGAGTGCTCCCCAAAACTCAACCAGAATTCCAAACCCCCAAACATGCTATGTGGGAGTTATAATTATGGCAAGTACTGCGTAGATGAAAATAGCAGAAAAGACTGTCCCTGATTTGAAGACCTTACAAATTAAAAGAAGCGGTGGACAGATGTAAAGAGGCATAGAGCAAAGTAATCAGTGTGGACAGCCCTGTTTTGTTAGTTCTAATCCCATCTCACTCCCCAAAATAACCCTTGCCTCAATATTCTATCCTTAGATAATATTAGCCCATACCCATTTACTGACTGCTGTTGTGTTGAATCCTAACCTCTTTCTAAGTTTGTTTTTCATTAAATCTGGCTTTTCACATGTATGAACTTCCTCATAGTAGAACTCTGTAGTTAGAAGGAGCAAATACTAAATGTTTCATTGAATATATAAGTATGCATGAGCTATTGCTAAATGCTGGCTTTGAGCTAGAAAATATACTTCACATCTTTTTTCTTGTGTTATAGTATTTTCAGCAGAGCATAGACATGCTGAAGGCAGCTAAATTGGTATTGCACCAATTTACACTAGTATGATAGATCAAAATTCAGTCCCCTATCTCTGTAATAGGCAAGAACATGCCTTAAATTCCCATAAAGAACTCTCGAGTCCTTTGGAAGGAACATTCCTATATAATTATACCAGTACTTAACATTCAAAATCAGCTCTAGGGTGACTAAATTATTCCCCATTCACAAAAGCAGCTGTAAGAAGAATGTTATCATTACAAACCTCAAACACAACATTTTGCAAATTCTTATTTATGGATATTAATTTTCATTATCCTGAATGGAACTGAATTTGGTTGAATTCAATCATAAATGCCTACTCAGAGAATCACTGTTTGGTATTCGTTATTACCACTTGTGCTGTTCCTTAATTAAACTGACAAATTCTTCCTCAGCCTTACCACTTTAGTAGCTGATAGCAATTCTCTATTGCATCTGTCAGAGCAAATGCAGAATCTCTGTTCCTTTTGCTGCTTGCTTTCTTTTGGTTTCTCAAGAATCCCTTCAATATTTCCATGATCTCACTTTTGTTCACCTGGGTCACAAGAGAAGGGGGCTTGAGCACCACAAAAAAAATCCTGAATAAATATGTCTGTAAATCACATTGGTCCACTCAGAAAAAAACCACATGCTTCCTATGGATGTGCCATGCAAAAAAGACAGTCTCAAGTCATGCCTCTAGAACAAATGAAGATGTGATTGTACGCCTATACTAGCTTTAAGTGGGCTGGAAGGGATAACAATACTAATAAAGACATGGTGGCACAGACTTCTCCCTGGGCTGTATAAATCTGCTGGGGAGTCTGGGTATGTACTTAACCAACTGATCCACAAACTGAACCCTGTTGAGTTTGCACTGCCTTGGTTACAACCCAGGTTCAAAGATGAGAAAGAAACATTTGAGTGTATTGAAGAGAAATTGTGAGCAGATGGATTCTGGGGATAATATGATCAAATATTTTAAGCTAGATTGAAACTATCATTACTACTCCAGGCTCCTTCTGAACCACTGAAAGACTGAGCCTACTTTAAAATGAGTTAAAAACCTAAACTTATACAGAACTTAGATGTAGACATGTACAGTGAGCACATTCAGCATGCGACATTCTATTAATTACTCGTAGCTTTTGGGCTTCGGTTTGAAAAATCTGCAATACGTAAGGAATTCAGAAGAGATTCCCCTTTTCTTCCCCTCCTTTCCCCTGTGTCTAAGAATAAATTGGCCCTGATTTTAAATTAAAAGTCCTAGAAATGATGAAGGTGCATATAAAGCCACTGGTATTTTATAATCAATGCCTGCCACAACTCACTAAGTTTCTTCTAGATTTAATAGTGTGGTTATTCTCACTAAAACACCCCTGCCTTATTAAGATATAGTGTTACATAGTGGTCCAAAGCAAAAACGTAATGTTGATCACTCAGATTAAAGATAACAAGATCTAGCATTCCAAATCATTACAGGAATGACAGCACGAGTGAATCACATAGATTTGCTAGTCTGTAGTCATCCCTGAAAGAGATGCTGAAGTAATTCTCTCATATAAGAATGGTCACACTCTCTTTTCCCTTCCCTGCGATTTAATGATACCACATCTTATTTCTTCAGCTAGGTCAAGCCACTGCTCCTATTCCCATGTCATCAAGGTGAGACAGTCATGCCCTGTTGTTCTTTCTGTTTCTAGATTCCTTATCCAGTACTCCTCCCTTTTCTGAAAACAGACTACTTTTGCTGATGCCAAAACCCATTCAGCTTTTGTTCACTTTCCTGAACTGGGAAACTAGTTAAAGTTTCCACACCTTGACGTTGCTCATCTACATTGGATAAACGAAACTCTTTTATATTAGCTGAAGTCTGGTGTCTTTAGCAGCCCAGATCCACGAGAGAGGCATTCACTTATCCTGAAGCACCTCAACATCCCTGCTCACTGTTGGCTTTTCTTGTGTCCTGGACTCTTGAGCAAAACAGCCTTTTGATGTGTACCCAGCTTTCCAGTACAGGAAGTTCTGAGATATCTTAAAACCTCTTTCAATAATTTTGTATTCATTTTATAACAATTTGTCCTTTAAAGCAATTCTGTGACATTCTCCTCTCTGATGTCCCAGGTGAAGTCTTTTATACAATGCAGAAGAGAGTAAGGTAGTCACTTAAGAAAGATTATTTTCTAGAGATTGGAACAATGATTGGACAGTCTACATTTGAATTCAGCTCCCACCTGATGTTCCAAGTGGTTCTGGGGCATTACCCTGCATTTATTACAAGAGAAATCAGAATAAAATACTGGCAAAAACATGCATAAATCATTTCACAGTTCTTGAAAATGTCTGTAGAAGTGTAGTATGGTATATTTGTATTATTAGCTGTATTATTATCAATATATTCCTTTGTGGTGTGAACTTCAGTTTGCTTCTCTGCACATATTTTACACCACTGAAATGAAAAGAAAAACTTTTGTCTGTGATGTAAAATACACTGTGAGTAAAGAGAGAGGTGAACTATTTACTTGAAAAGTTTATCCCCATATTCTTTTTGACAAACACAAAAAGACAGACACTGAATTTTTTAAAGGCCCATCGACTTCAATGCAGCTTTTACTCACCCATGTTGTAGAATCGAAACCCTCAGACCTCAGTCCTACAAATGTTGACACATATGTAGTCAGTTTATCCCTATAAATCATGCTATTGACATCTATAGAGTGACCTCATGTTTACACGAAAGTTGGGGCTGGTTCAGACAACGCTGCAAAATTCATGGTCAAGAAAGCTCCAATGATGGCACTGCTATAAGCCATAACTGCAGGTGGGCCCAAGGAGGCTACCTGCCTCACTTCTGCATAAAGAAGCTGAATATCAAGAGGGAGAGACTGAAATAGGTAGTGGTTGCCTTTGTGGTATTGGGTGACAAAACGGACTTAACTGATGGCATTTGTTGACTGAAGTAAAGGCTTCTTGAGCAGTTGGAAACTGGCTCCCTTCCTGAGAAAGGCTTATAGTGGACATTGTCTCTTGTTTCTTTTGGGCTCCCCTGGTTTTGCTCCTTTATGCATTGGTGACAATAGGGGATGTACGTGCACCCCCTGAGCTTGGCAGTGCATCCCCTGCAAAAGTGCTGCTGATGCTGCCAGCGGCACCTGGGAGGGGTTGCCACTCACCACCCCCTCTTCCCCTTGCCATTGACACCACCAGCGGTGTCTGCGGGCAATCCCTGATCACCACTGGCCACTGCTGGTGCTGCCAGTGGCATCTGCAGGTAGTTGCCAACCACCAGTTGGCACTTGCACCCCGCCACCCCCCCACTGCCGACACCGCTGCAACTGTCTGCAGGAGCTCCCTGGTCGCTGTTGCCATGGCCCCGCCACCACTACCTGCAGGCAGTGACTGTGCCCCGCAGCCTCCAGGGGCACGTGCCATTCACGTCTTTATGTACCTACTGAGGAATTCATATATTCGTTTCAATCTTTTGTGGAGTCCAGATGTCTGCTCATCATGGCTGGATTGGATTGTGTGTTTTCCTCTCCTACAATTTAACAAGAAACTGGTTATTCCTCTTCATAGCATGTGCAGCAACTCTGCACCTACAAGCTGTTCTCTCTCTTTTTCAGCTGTTGGGGAACAGAAGCTCCATGCTTCGTTCAGTACATGTGTTACAATAACTGAAAGGAGATGGTCACAGCCTGGATCATCAGCCTTGTAGACATGGTCCATAATGAGATGACTTTCCAGAGGGCTCAGTATTTCCTTTGAAATAGCCCTGACTGAAAGCAGGTGCTTTTCTACTACTTCAGAATAAGGCAATGATAGAGGCAAGATTAAAAGTTAGGAATCCCTGAATTTCAATCCTGCATGCAATCAGTGAGGCAAAACCAATTTATTTATATCCAAGCAAAAATTAGTCTCTGTGGTCTCAACCTCATCCCTGTTGATGCATATCACAAATTATTACATAGTTCTAGGAGAGACAACACCTGCGCTACAAGGATCCCAGAGCTGAGTAGCAGGAGCAATGGAAACTAGAAGTTTGATCTTCCACTGCATTAATTACACCTGTTTATGTGCCAGATGGATTTCACCAACATAATTCAGGTTACACCAATGTAAAGTTACTGTAACCATGAAGTCCAGACTCCTGGCCGTGAATAATTCTGCCAGTGGTCTGAACTTCTCCCTTCTCTAAACTAATGCATGTAACAAGTCATGGTTTGCTTCTGGACCTGTTTTATTCCAATGCCTTGCAGCTCCTATAAAATCATTGACATTTGTGCTGTGAAGGTACACATTTTTGCCATTTTGATTTCTCATCTTTTTACACGTGTTTTATACAGGTGACAGCTCCCACAAGGTAGAAGGGGGGGAGAATAGTTTCTTTCTTCCTCTGGAGAGCACTGCTAAAGTCTGCCCAGGGCTGATTCCATATGGCTTAGTTCTTATATGGGTGCAGAGTGGGGTGAGAAGAAGTAAGGAGCCTTCCCATCCCTAAACAGCCTATGAAAAGGTCAAACACAATCCCAGCCCATGTGAAAATGAGCACTGGAGCTGTGTCCCCTGTACTTTCTTGGAGGAACTCAGAGACAAGGCTGTTACAGTGCACCTCCCCAACCATCAGCTTGCAGAGCTGGCTGGATATAGAGGATGAAAAGAGTAAATCATGTCTAACAGCAGCACAGTAGCAGGTTCTCTGAAGTTTCATAGGCAGAAGGTATGGAAAGGGACATGCATCCTTCTGGGGGTGGTGCTAGCTGGAGAATGCCCAGTGTTACAAACTAGGCTCGAATAGCATAATCAAGCACTAAGATCATCAGCAGAGCTCAGCACCACAGTAAAAATGGCAAAGAACAAGTGTTCACAATGTGTGGGCAATGGTAGGTTAAAAAAGAGTCAGCAGTCTAACGACTGTTTTCAGGGTGACTTGTAGGCAGCAAGCAAGGAATGCACAGAATACACGCTCTCTGAATTAACACCACACATCAAGTAAAAGAAAGCAAGTCAAAGAGACTGTTGAACCCTGCTGTGGTCCCATTTATTAAGGCAGCAGAGCAAATAATTTTGTTGCCTGTTGTTAACATAGCTCAGAAATGTGAAACAAAAGGTACAACAGATATTATGTTCCCGTCTCTAAAACTAGATGCAGTTCTCTAAACAAGATGGTCCTTAACATGTATTCACTGCAAAGTGACAATAGCGAGACAATGTGAAATGAAAACCCCATGACTCCTTGAGGAAGTACAACACATTTCTAACTTGTTTTTTTTTTCTTGTGGTAGAGAAGACATCACAGGGTAGGAAGGCAGAATTACAGAATTGTGTTTGTCTCAAAATCACAGTTCAGCATAGAAAGGATAATGATAATACATAGAAAGGATAATGATAATACAATTCAACAGTGTGGAATAGGAGGAAAGAAGGATAGAAGATAGATGTCTGGAAATGGACAGAAATCTCATTCTTTTCATGAGAAAGGGTAATAGGTATACCAATTTATGGAATGATCCTGCTTGCATATAGAATCATAGAAAATTGGAGTTGGAAGGGACCTCAGGAGGTCATCTACTCCAGCATTTCTCAACTCGTGGGTCATGACCCAAAAGTGGATCTCAAGAATATATGAGAGGGTTGTGAACAAACTTTAAAAAAGGCAACTAGACATTGAGCCATTGATTACTACCCTCTAAGCCCGATGGTCCAGCCAGTTTTCCATCCACCTTCTAGTCCATTCAGCCAGCCTGCACTTCCTGCCTAACAGCATGTTGTGGGAGACCATATCAGAAGCCTTGATAAAGTCAAGGTATATCACATCCACTGCTTTTCCTACATCCACAGAGCCAGTCACCTCATCATAGAAAGTAATCACGTTGGCAATAGAATTGCCCTTGGTGAGTCCATGCTGACTGTTCCTAATTACCTTCTTCTTCTCCAAGTGCTTAGAGGAGTCCTTAAGGATCTGCTCCATGATTTTTCCAGGGACTGAAGTGAGGCTGACTGATCAGTAATTTCCTAGATCCTCCTTTTTCCCTTTCTTAAATATGGGCATTATGTTTGCCCTTTTCCAATCATCCAGGACCTTTCCTGATGACAATGAGTTTTCAAAGATGATGGCCAGTGACTCTGCAATCTCATCAGCCAATTTCCTCAGCACCCTCAGGTGCATCCTGTCCAGCCACTAGGGCTTGTATATGCCTAGCTTTTCTGAATAGTTCCTAACCTGGTCTTTTTTCACTGTTGGCTGCTCACATCCTTCCCAAACTGTGCTGCCTGGTGCAATAGTCTGGGAGCTGACCTTGCTGTGACTGCCCACTCTAGCCCCAAGTTATGCTAAGACCAGATGGAGTTTGGGACAGTGGCATGCTGGGAGCAGCACCATCAGTCCTAAGCGAGAGGGTCACGTACACTGGTTGTTTACAGAAAGGCACAGGGGATGACT
>JAGPOW010003316.1:34099804-34112869 GCA_030014935.1 Caiman crocodilus
ACTTTGATTGATCCTTGTAATAAAGACTTAGTATAGAATCCTCTCGTCTCGAGTCCCTGAATTTGGATCGCCAGAACCTGGCCCTAGCGGGCTGTAACACCTTGCCTGTGATATGATTAGCAAACTGAAATTGAGGAATTCTTTCATACCAAACAAAATCATAGCAGACACTTAGGAGGTCTGGCTTTGAAGACCAATGTGACCTTGTCATGAAAGGGAAGCTAAGGAGTTTGAGGTAGAGAGAGATTTTATCTACATAAAGTAGCTAGCGTCATGGCCAGTTAACACTGTTAAATGAAAGGAAAATGAACCCACACAACATAAACTACAACAACAAAACCAATGGGAATAAAGAATTTAAATCAGTCTTTGTTTCTCTAGATCAGCAATCTCAATCTTTTCAGACTTGCGGCACTCTCTTTAGACTCAAGGCACCCCTATTAGTTTCCACTCATCTTTTCATTACAGAAAAAAAGAATAGAACAATTCTTCTGTTGCCAAGATCTCAGAAAGCTCACAACAGGTTAGAATGTTTTTATACTATAAATTCCTATTTGAAATCTCTGGGTTTATCTTGTAAATTATGATTGAACAACTAACAATGCTAATACTATGTGGCACTCTGTGGCACCCTTGAAAGGAGCTCAAGGATGCTCTGTCACACTAGTTGAGAATCACTTCTCTGGATTGCATTGGTATTTCTAAATAAAAAGTTTCTTCATTCTAGTATCTTGAAAGAAAAGTTCACTTAAGATATAGAGGATATCAAGAAGGCAGTCTTACAAGCCCTCCATGTGAATGCTTGCCATTAAAGTCACCTCTGCTACCAGGGCAAGTGGGGAGAGGCATCCACAAAAGAATTAATGAAGAAAACGAGGTCAGCCACCCTGTTAGAGAGAGGACAGAAATACATAAACTTCCAAGGGAAGCAAGGGAAGGAAGTGAGGATCTTGGAATAACAGAGGCAGCATCAAGGGAAGAAGGAAGTGAGTCCTAGGAGAGGAGGAAACAGCATAGAATAATAAAGAATACAGAGCCCCACAGAAAAGAGGAGGAGGAGGCGGCAACTTACTCACATACTCTAACTCCCTAATTTGGTTTTGAGGTTTTGGGCAAAGTCCAATTTGTTTATAATTAGCAGCTACATGGCAAGTTCAAAACAAGGTGAAGGAAGTGAGGAACTTGAAATACCAGAAGTGAACATTAATCTTTAACAATAGTCTTATGACATAGATTTTGTAATATCATTAAGAATTTAAACCAGCTAATGCATTGTTAAACTGTGTGTCAACATATGTGCTAAATGGTAGTTGTAAACATTAGCCAACTGAATTTCCAAATACATTTCCCTAGTGTGCACAGACACAAGGCTGCTAAATGCTGTTAATTACCCTGCCATAAAATAGATGAGTCCTTTGACCTCAGTGGTATCAAGTGAGAAGGAGTAAGTGTTACTGGAAGTTAGTGAACAGAGGAAGTAGCCACTGCTACTGATACTAAGTGGAGATGAGTGGGCAAGTTATGACAAGTGAAGGAAGAGGTATATCAAGAGAAAAAGGATCCTCATTGAGCAAGTTCCTGTAATATGAAAATGTCTCAGGACAAATAGTGTGTTAAAATGGATAATGAAAGAGTGGGGTGAAGCAGAAGCCATTTCTAAATTGTAAAGGTACTTCAGTTTTAAGGGTCAATTTGTATATTGTTGCACGCATGATATAAGAACAGCCAGGGTAGCATAGCTAAATTCACCACACACATTAGGAACACAGTCACTAGCATAAAAATAACCTTATTTGACTGTGTTACAGAACTTCCCCCAAAATATTTCAATACTTGGTAACTTTAGATTATGCTTTGTTTTTTCAAATGTATGTAGCAACTATACCTCACACGGGATCCATTTCATAGGAACTTGAGGTATTAATATTCAGTTCTGTTGCAGTTGTGTGCCAGAATTCCTGTACAAAATTTTAGGGAGAGAGTGTAATTTTATCTGATAGTGGAGATGCACTTTATTTTAGTCCATCTGAAAAACTGTCTGCATGTGTCCGGGACATCACATTGTCCATCATCACTTTATTCCCTGTATTCCATCCCTAGCCCAATGCCTGTGTCTGTCTCTCACTCAAATCCCCAGATGCCTCCTCTTTTCCCCTTGCTCCTAATGGCTTGAAGAAGGACCCTTTCTTCCATGCAACTCCAAAATGTGCCCTTCCTTTCACCCTCATATCCCTATTGGGAACCCCAATAGATACCCCAGCAGACCTCTATCTCCTACTTCCATTTACACTTAAACAACTGGTGGTGAGGGACAAAAGATGGTGATGCACACTTTCAAGATGACTTTAATCAGTGAATAGCAAGAGACTGAAAAATATTATATTTTAAGTACTATGATCTTTACCAGGGTCATGGTGAAGATTGAAGAGTTGATAGTAGCCTAGACTTCACCACACCGCCCTCCAGTTCCAGTGCTAAAATAAATGTAATATTTGATAACAATTTGTGGTACATCTACAATGTATTATATTTGCAATGTAAACATTTTATGCATTTAACATTCACTTTCTTTGTTTATATGTTTAAAATTTTGTAAGTAGGAATTATTTGAAGCCACTGCTTAGGAACTAAGTACCTCCCAATGAGTTCTGAGAATTTGAAGGAATACTTTAGATATCAAACAGTAGTGTTCTCCCTTTCTAGCCCAGTATTACGTGGTGCAGCTCTTCAGATGAGTTTTGTAATTGCCAACAAAATGACCTATTCATCAAGTAGCTTGGATTGCTTTCTGATTTCCAGTACATTTTTTGTCTACCTGAAAACTGAACAAGAAGAGCTGTTTTTGTACAAAAGCATGGTTAAAATTGTGGGAATATCAAAAGTATAGCAGGGAACCTGGAGATAAAAGTAACGGGCCATTTTATGGTCTCACACCAATTTTGTACCAGTATAAGCCTAGTGACCCAAGATAAGTTAGTCCTGATTTGGCAGTGGTGAAATCAAGCCAAGTCCTCAGTTTTTACATAGTTCATACCTAGGAAAATGCCAGAGTTCTGACAGAGTTCTGACAGAAAGAAGCAAGTAGGGAAACAATACATGAGTCTAGGATTTAGTTAGTTAGGACTTTACCTCAAATCCTCAAAAAAATGGTGCACACTGAAGATCTTGGAATATCAGCCTTTCTGGACAGATGGGCCATTTAAATCACTATTTCCTATTATGTTTTTAAATCAGGAGGCAGGAAATCTTGATTTATATTGATTTTAATTTGTTTTATATTTGTACTTTTTCTTAAAGAAAGATTGCTTCTCTTTGCTTGAAGGCATGGCAGGATGGCACCAGAGGCTGTTTCAAAGGCATAAGATTTGGTGAGGGACAGAGTACTTCACAATATGCTATGAGTTGACTTATAGAAATTAGGCTTTATTGACAAGCTTCCAGCAAAAATACCATATCAGCTGCCACAGATGTTTCATCTCTGAACACCTATATCTCCCATGAAGACAGATTACAAACCATAAGAAACATTATCCCTGACAATGATCTCTGTTTCTACCGCTTTGTTCTCAAACACAATGATTTCAGATTTGGAGATGCCCTATGCCAGTGGTTTTCAACCTTTTTAGACTTGAGGCATTCCTGGACAGATGCAAGGCACACCTCAGAAAATGCCATCTCAGTTTTCACTCTTTTTTAACTGCAGAAAAAATAATATAGCTGTTTTTCTGTTGCAAACAAAGATTGCTATTTGAAATCTCTGGGTACCTAAGCTAGGGCAGAGATTCAAAAAGCCTGAGCCTGAATTTATTCAATCTTTGCAGGTTAGTCTAACCTGGCTAGGCTGAACCAGTTTGTAACCATACAGACATCCCCTCTGGACTGTTACAATTCAGGCACATGCCTGCGGTGGCTCAGGCTAGAAGCCAAGGGGAGCTGGAGCCACCCTCCCTTCGCTTCCACAAAGCTGAGCTAAGGGAACAGACCCCGGCAGGTTGCTCTCATGTTCCCCTCCTGCTAAGCAGCCCACCAGGGAATGCTTACAACCCCTCACTCAGTGCTTATGAACCTATTAAGAAAACAAAGACTCTTCTGCATTAGTTCAAGTTCTTCTTAAACAGCGTTTCCAAGGAAGGACCTGTTGATCAGCTACCAGTTGATTAGCTCCAAGAAGCCTGTCTGCCTGTCTCCCACACCATGGACTGTAGCCAGCATGTGGTTTGCTAGCTAATGTTGAGTGATGTGAGGCGGGAGGGGTGGAATAATTCCTTCATAGCAAGGAGAAGCCAGGCAGACGCCTGCAGTCTCTGCCAGAACTCTAGCAAGGGAGCAGAAGGAAGGGGCCAGCACCTGCTGTGGGCCAAAGAGCCCCATCCAGCCCAGAGAGCATGCCAGGATGCTGGGGCTGTCTGGTTTATCTTAAACCAAGAAGGGGTCTGGGACAGGCATTGCATAAACCGGTTTGACCCAAATCAGTTCAGCCTGATACTATATTCAGCCAGGTTTATCTCAAACCAGTTTCAGCCATTATCAATCTGGTTTATGTGCACTGAATATCTGTTCTGTTACAGATTTAAACCAGTTTCTTATCACTTAAACTGGTTTATGTGTAATGTCTGTCCCTAGCCCTATACACAAGCAGCGAGACTGCTGCAATGCACTGTAAACCCAGCATGTCTGAGCAGGCATGATTAATCGAGTCTGCTGGAGCTTGGTAATTACTGCACTCCAGCAGACTCCAGTGTCTCATGTATCAGCGTCCCCGCACTTAAAAATGGCAGTGGGGCACTTTAACTAAAGTTTCTTGAACAAGCTTTAGTTAAAGGGACCGTGCTACTATTTTTAAGTACAGGGATGCTGATACATGAGATGATCTGGGTGCTTTAATTTAAGCAGATCCAAGAGCTGTCACTATATTTTAATAGTTAAAGTGCCCCCATACACATACACACTCCCAGAGCATGTGTATTAACGCCTTCTGGGTTTATCTTATGAATCATTTTTGTGTACCTAACAGTGCTAACATTGTTTGGCACCCCACCCCAGTGATGACATGTAGGGGGTGCACATGCCCCCTTGAGAGCACTGGTGCACTCCCTGTTTAGCCAGCAGGCAGGGGAGTAGCCGCGCCACTTGCAGTGAGTGAAATCGGCTCCCGGGAGACTCCCCCTCCCCTCTGCTCAGTGGGATCAGCCGCTGAGGAACCCTTCCCCCCCTTAGTCACTGACTGATGTTGGGGTGGCCCAAGAGGCACCTGTCACCCATGCCCCACACCACCCTTGAAAGGATCTCAAGGTACCTGGATGCTGTGGCATGATGGTTGAGAATCATTACCCTATACCTGCCTTTTGCCTGACTTAAACTAATATGGCTGACTACCTCTCTCATTGGTTGATACCACTAATATATGTTGATAAATGTAGCTTTTGCACAAAATGTGGTACTTCTTTTGGTTTACCCAGGGGATACACCATATCTTTGCACATTTGTTCAAAAAGTAAACGTACACTTGTTTTCTTAAGTTTTACTTGTTTATTGTGTCATAAAATGGTGAACCAGACATTAATTTTTTAGAAGCCAATATATTTTATTTATGATTTTTGTCAGTCTCTATTTGGTTGCAAATTGGAATTTAAAATGTACAAAACCAGAATGTAAAAAATTGGGCTTTATTTAATTAGTAAAACAATTGGAAGTATGCTGGATACACAAAAGTAAGTTTCACTGTAAAATGATATTTTTAAAAAGGCATTAGCTACAATTTGTGAATTGGGCTGGTTATTTCAGGTTGCCATATCTTTCAAGATTTCAAATTTAGTAAACCTTACCATCTTGTAACAAGATTTCATTCATAGATTTGAAGAGAAAAATTTAAGCATCTCAGACTGCCTTTTTGCAATTTTCCTCTTTTAATCCTCTTTTAATAGAAAACCAGATGCCATGATTGGCAGACATATGATCTGTAACATTATGACTATCAGACTGGAGATTAAATAGACAATTGTTTGGAACTGGAAACACTTCAAGTAATTTGACTATGTAATTTGAAAATAATTTGAGGTTAATGGTGCATCTATGTGCAAGGGTGACTGTGAGTAAGCTAGCTTCAGGTATGAGAAGCCAAATTAGTGCAGCTCTCCACCCTGGCCAATTACCCAGAGCCAGAGCAGACCGCCATGCTAAGGCCTTCTGGGATCTGAGCTGGCTCAAATATTTGTAGGGGTAGTCACACGTTACAATTAGCACCTGCTAACACTTAAGGAACACTCTTTGGTATTAAAGCTGTGAGCAATCACACATTAAGGGTCGATGCCTTCTTTAACATGCACAGCTCTGACCAGCCACTAGAGGCCTGGCAAGCAGGGGCATGGCTAGTAGGCCTGTGCAAGTCGGCAGTGATCCAATCCAGCTTTGAATCCGGCCGCTTTGGATGGCCATGATCTGATCCGGAGCTCCAGACTGGGTTTCCACCTCGATCTGGCCGAAGCAGCTCTGAGGCTTCAGAACCGCCTTGGAGATCTGGCCATAGGGTATAATGGGGAATCAATGAAATATCTATAGGTTTGTTGTTTTTTCGAATGAAACATGCAGAGATAGTAACCTTTGCTGAGAGCATGAAACCTGCCAGGTTTCAAGAAGTTTGGTGCAGTGGCTTGGGGGGAACTGTACCCCAAATTCTTGAAAGTCAAACTCATGTCACAGCCATGTGTTACACTACAGGGGGGGTCAAAACTGCAGGGCTGGTAGCTCTTACTGAGGCCACAAAGCCTGACAAGTTTCAAGGAGATAGCTGCAGAGGTTGGGGGGAACTGCACCTCCAGCTGCAGACAAGAAAAACTCATGCCAGGGGTGACCCTGTGTGTGTTAAGGCACAGCAGGGTGACAGCTGCAGGGATGGTAGCCCCTGCTGTGGCCACGATGCCTGCCAGCTCTGGAGGAGATGGGTGCAGGGGGGTCCTGTGGGCCTGCACCCCTAGGGGCTGACAGGCAAAACTCCTGCCAAGACTGTGTCCTCTTTGGGCAGTTGATTGTCTATATTGAGTCTTTCCTCTCCTTAGCCTGGTTTTGTACATGCTAATTGATGCTCATTAAGTCATTATGTAGTAGCTAGGTCCTGTGTATTGAGCTGGTCCCTGAGTCCCTGGTCCCTGATTGAATCATGATTGATTAATTGGTAACTGGGAACACAGCAGCTTAGCAGCCAGGCCTGCAGTAGTGTCTCTTCTCCCCGCCCCAAGACAGACACAGTCAGTCCCACAGCATCCATGGCACGAATTTTGCTTGTCTGCAGCTTGAAGGGCAGTTCCCCACAAACCCCTGCATCGATCTTCTTGAAACTTGACAGGCTTTGTGTGGCCTCAGTAAGAACTACCACCTCTGAAGTTTTTAGCTCCCTGTGTTGTAACACATAGACGTGACAGGAGTTTTGCTTTCAAGAATTTGGGGTGCTGTTCCCCCCAAACACCTGCACCAATCTTCTTGAAGCTTGGCAGACATCATCCTCTCTGCAGAGCCTGCTACCCCTGAAAATGTCATCAAAATCTGACAAAAAACAACAAAGTTATAGATATTTTATTGTTTCCCCATTATACCCAATGCCCGATCTCCAAGGTGGCTCCAAACCGCTTCGGGAAGCCTGAAGAGGCCAGCGCTTCAACCCTGATGTGCTGCTTCAGACCCCAAAGTGTCCGAAGCTTCTCTGGATCCAAAGCTCTGTCCAAAGCCTCACACAACCCTAATGCCTAGGATTTGCTAAGTCTGCTCTGTGCCTGCACTGCTCTCCAGCAGCAGTACAGGCCTTTTGGACCCATACTCCAGGATCAGGACTGTGTGGCCCCCTGCATGTCCAGATTGAGCCTGAGCTGCATCCACATCAAGCCCACATGTCTCCTGCCGGGCCCCACAGCTGCCCACTCTCCCACCCACTCTTTCCCCACCACCTTCTCTTCTTCTCCTCCTCTCTCCCCTTTCCCCCTCCCTCTCACTCCTTTGCCCACATTACCCACTGACCCACCGATACCGATAGCTGTCCCAGCTGTCAGTCCAGGGCATAAGGGTCTAGGAGAATAGCTAATCCACATTGTGAGGCTAGGAGCAGTGCCTCCTGAGATACTGAAGGACCACAAACTGCTGGTATTCACCTCGTGCAGCAGACTGGCATTACTGCAACATGATCTGCCTAACACCAACTGCAGCAAATCCTCTCCTGAATAACAGAAATTATGAAAGTCTCAGAGGTACATAACTCATCTTTTTCTGCCTTAATATGTGGACACTCCTGTCTGAAGGGCCTTTAACATGTTTGAAAGGTAATGTGTAACTATACCCTGTGCAGCTCTGCATTTTTCAAGGGAAATATAAAACAAGGCTGCTAGTATGTGTCCTCTGCCGGTCACCCATTGACTCTCCTTTCACTAACTTTCCCCCTTAAGAGACCAAAGGTGAGTCCTTATTTAAGTCAAGGTACTGCAGCTGTGCTGATGTGGAAGTCTGCATCCAAGCAGGTTGGGCATAGTAGGGTGAACTCATAAGAAAAAGAAATGTCAGCTTCTAACATGGGTATTATTGAACTACTGGTAATGTATGAAGAGACCTTGTTGCAGTGAATTTCAGGGCACATACATATAGCTGTAAAGGAAAGAAGGGCTTTATTTCTACTGCCGCTTCTTTCTTCTCCATCTAAAGAACTCTTACAAAAGCAGTTCCTTTAAGGGTGCTGTGTAAGAAGGTAATCTATCGATGAGTTATTTTTTTAGCTTAGCTACAGTGAATATTGTATGAAAAATAATCAACTGTTCAGCTAATATCTTTTACTGTCATATTTTAAATGGCTAGTAAAAGTTCAGTGGGTAGCAGAAAATATGGAATATGCATTGGAAGGAGGAAAGACAGATTTGCAAAGCTGTTTTCCTGTGCTCTTGTTAAGCTCCTTGCTCTAAAGCCTTATGCCCATATGGCCTGTTAATAATGCAGCATCATCATGTAACAGTTTTTCTTCAAACAAATCCCAAAGAAAGTATAATGGATGATACCACTTAAAATGGAATGTATATCCCAGAGGGACTTAGAAACATGCTGTCATAGAGACAAAATATGTAGAAGCCAGCACATGCACTTTTTACATGTTCTCCTTTCTCCCCTTCATTTTAGTATTCTGTTACACTTTCATTCTGTGAGCCCAGATTTAAAGGATTTCATCTTAACTTTTTTCTATTTCTGGTGAATTTCATCAGAACAATAAAAAATCCAAGCAGTAACAATTGCAACACTACTCTGAATACAAAAGGAAAGATGTTTTAAGATAATTTGTGAAGCAAGATAAAAGGTACAACAATATATTGTTTATGCTAAAGGTAAAAAGAAGTACGCTCTGCCAGAAACGCAAGACAAGTATTTGGGGGTCATGATTGTGGGCTCTCCACTGTGCGGTAACTGTGGTTAAACATTGATTTCTACTTGTAACCACTTGCATTTTTATGTACAAACTTTGTTTAAAGAAAATACATAGAAAGAACATAAAAGGTGAATTTCTTTCTGGTTGGACAAGCATGAATCTGGTTTTACATGAATCTGATTTATTTAGCTACGGTACATTAATGCCAGGACATGAAGGTCAGAGCCCACAGCAATACAGATGGCCATTAAGACAAATAGGACTGTGTACTGCACTTATAATTAAGTTACTGGTTACTACCATCTTGATCCAGACCTGCCAGTACTGCAGGTGAGTATTTTGTAAGCTTCCTCATCTAGCTTTGTGTTTGCACATCTCTTCTCATCTGTACTTAGTATCTGATCCAGCACCCTTTGAGGTGAACACAAGAACTTCCACTGACTTCAGCCGGAGTCAGATTAGGCCCTCAAAAAATTCCCATTTCTTTGCATGAAAGAAAAAACATTCATAAATGTGAAATGTTCAGCCTGAACCCACTTCACTTAATATGTTTCCAGTGCTTATTTGTCCACAATGACTCTTTCTGTTTGATTTCACCTGCAGCACCCATGCTGACACAATGCTGAACTGTCCAGAGGACAGAAAAATTACTGTATAATTTTGTGATATCCATGAAAATCAATTAAATTTGCTGTACTTGCAATTGAAGGCACTAATAACCTAAGAGCTCCCCTTCCATTACAGCTAAGGAAAATAGGGCCTATTACCCAATATTTAATTTGCTTTCAATAAGTAATAATTCTTCTGTCCCAAAGCATTAATAAATATAGATATATTGCAAGTGCAGTTGAGAAAACAAATTTTCATAAAGACTCCCTAGTTAAGAACTCCAAATGTATTTGACATTTCAGTTTGTATGTCTGAAACTGTGTTACTGTCCAAACACCTTTTTATCCCTATTTATTTCTTCCCTGACAGTTTTCTCCCACCCTTAACTTAGTGTGAGAATCTTAGTGTGAGAAAACAGATTCTGTAAAGTGACATTACAGGACATTTTTACATGAGCTCCAGAAGTCAGATGAGCTTTAGTTAAAGCGCTTCCACCCCCACTTTAAAGCATGGGAACACTGATACATGAGACATGGATACTGGCTGGAGTGCACTAGTTATCACACTCCAACCAGCAGATCTGATTAATCAACTTGATTAATCAACTCTGCTCCAAAATTCTGTAATGACAGTGTTTCATATCCTGCCTGCACATCTACAGGTACCCATAGGGTTTGAATGATGTTGTAGCCATAATGGTCCGGGAAATATGCAAGAGACAAGGATTTTGGGGGGAGTAGTATCTTTTATTGAACTAATTGCATGGTACCACATAATTCTATGGTTATAGGATTCCACATTTATTGTGGTTCAATTATTTTCTTCCATAGCTCCAGATCTGATTTGTTCAAGTTATAAATTTAAAGACATTGGTTTTCTTTCTAATTACCAATGATGCACTCAGTATTCCCAGTAATGGATGTTCCTCAAGTCAGATTCTGCTCTGGTTTATATCCAAGCAAACCCATTACATAGCACATGTGACAAAAAAAGGTCTTCACTGAGTTGTGGAGTTAGCTGAGAGCAGAACAAATACTTAGTTAATGTTGTTCTGGCCTACCTGATGAGAAATAGAGTCTAGCTCATTCTCTCATCACTGGGTTAGCTCTGAAGGGCTGACAGGAGTAAAAGAAAGAACCACAACATTATTTTGATCACTTAAGTCAGCAGATGTGACTCTCAGAATGTCCTCAGAGCAAGTGTGAGAAGTAGGAAGTCACTTTTTAGAGTAAAGCTGTGTATTTAGATAACTTCAAGTTGGTGTAATGCAATTGACTTCCAGCCAGATTACTTTGGGTACATCCCCATGGAAATACAGGCAGAATACAGGCCAAACAGATTCAGATTTTTTTCACATATATGTTGAGGTTTTCTACATGATATTCACCCTTTCCTGTAATATCTGTCCCTAATAACCTTAGCTACTCTGTTAATGTGAATAAGATCATTCTACCAAGTGACTCTAGGCATATTCTCTCTATATCTATGCACAAAAAGTAGTCTTCCATAGCTCTAGAGAACATAGGAAGAATGCCATAGCATGATTTAGGCATATCTGAGTTCTCTTTCCATAGCAGGAAATGTATCTTGAAGCTTGACATGACAAATCAAGTTATGCAACCGAACTGCCAAGACAGATGGTTAAAAGGAGAGAGCTATAGCATATGTGAGCAGAAAATGTACCACAGTTGGGGGTAGTAATGAAATCCAATTAATGCCCCCTCTTGCATGAATCTTGCAAATTAATTAGCATAAATGGTCATAGGAAAAAAGAGTCTGACTTGTGGTACAGAATTCAAGTGTTGTTCTAGCATGACCTAGTGGAAAATATGGAACCAGTACATGTATATAATGATTTTAGTGAGACTTTTTACATAGTCCCATATGGCATCCTTATGAGCAAATTAGGACAACATAATCTAGATTAAATTATAATAAATTAAGTGAACAAAAAATCACAATCAGTGATTTGATCTCTGACTGGTATCTGTTACCTGCTTTTGGGATTTTGCAGGATCTATCCTTGGTCTGCTTCTAGCCAGTATTTTCATTAATAACTCAGACAATGGAGTAGAGAATATGAGCTCTGTTTCTTCTGGACTACAATCCAAGAGTCCACAATTCACAATCCACACACATTTTGAAGGCACAATCAGAAGTCAGGATGATTTTGGTAAATTGGAGAGATTATTGAATGTTATTTTATGTTTTTCAGACAAGGACAAAGTACTCTGCTTCAGAAACGAGAAATCAAATGAATGAATACAAATGGGGAATTAGTGATTCTAGCAGTAATTCAGAAAAGGGATCAGGAGTTACACTAGATCAAAAAATATAAATGTGTGATAAGGTTGCAAAAAGGGCAAATCTGGGTACTACACTTTAAGAAGTAAACAAATTGAAGAGATTCAAGAGGAGAACAACAAGAATTGTAAGTGGTTTAGAAAACAAAGCATGTGAGCAAAGGTTGAAAGAACTGGGTTTGCTTCTTCTGAAATAGAGGAGTGGTGGAAGAGGGGGGCATGATTCTTCAGATATGTAACTCGGACAATAATAAATTCTACTTCAAGTCCACTTAGACTAAGACAAGAAAAAACTGGTGTAATTTGCAATAGAGATGATTTTGGTTAAGCGTAAGGAAATATTTTCTGATTATAAGGATTGTTAAGCATTGATCTAGGAATGCTGTGGACTCTCACTTCATTGAGGGTTTTTAATAACAGAGAGCATCTCTACATGTGCTTTTACCACACAGTAAATTACTGCACAATAAGTTATTGCACGGTAAGAGGTTTTATGCTGTCATCTACATGTGCAGGTGTTACAGCACAGTAATTCTGCGTGTGGACTGACTTGGGACTAAAGTTAGTCCCAAGTCAGTCCACACACACAGCGTTACTGCACAGAAAGGTGTCTGCACATACTTACTGTGCAGTAACTACTTGGGCATAAATTTGCTACTTGTATCATTCATAGTTTCATAGTAACTAGGGTCAGAAGGGGCCTAGAGCAGGCCATCTAGTCTGACCCCCTGCCAATGGCAGGAAACAAGTGCTGGGGTCACA
>JAGPOW010003316.1:34112969-34127645 GCA_030014935.1 Caiman crocodilus
AGGACTCGACGCTTGATCCTCCTTCGGGTTCTGTTCTTCTTTTCCCCCTGCGTTGATGGCGCACGAACAGCCCCTTGAGGGGGGTTCACCTCAGGAACCAGTGAAGTTAGGGTGGATTTGAAGGATAGAAACCCATATAGTAACACAAACTTGGTGATTCCTCTGACTTGAACTGAGGTCTGCTCCAAAATCAAGGGACGGAGAAAGGTAAATTAGAGCTACACCTCCCTTACTCCTCTTAGCTAAGCAGAGTGCTGCCTAGGATTATTGTCAGTCCTTGTACTAAACCATTCTTTCTATTTTTTTAAAAATAAGCTCTATCTATATAGGAATTATGTTAGATTTGATTATGGCTGCATCTTGTGGCACCCAAAGATTATGGGCCCTTTTATCTATGTTCAGCTACTTCAGTTTAATATCTTTTAATTCATTTTATCAGCAGTTGCAATTATTTCTCCTCATACAGATTTATTGCTTTCTGTTATCAGAAATAAGACCTTGTGCAGTCAAGCATCTGTGGGGCATGAAGAGCAATGCTTACAAATGGTGCCAGTTCTTGAGCACAGGCAAACTCATGTAAAAAGACAGGTGAGTAAATAGGCTCTGGTTACTTTCTGACACTTTCCTTCCCTAGGGCATTAAAACTAGCAAGCCCAACTGGAGAAAGAGAGAAAAAAAACCCTATACACTCACAGTCCTTTTACTTTCAAAGAAATTTGCAGAAAAAATAGAGAAACAAATAGACACAATAGAAAAATAAAAATACAAATCCATCTGATTTCCTTCTCCAACCCAAAACCTGTTTTTTCCTGCAAATTTTTCCAAAGAGCCAAACTGTAATGCACTTTCTGGACCACTGGGCTCTATACTGTGGCAACATGAACTGAAAGAAAAGAAAAATGAGTCTCAGGACTGCAAATTTCAGTCAATATTGGTACTTGGCTAACTCCCTAATTATTCCCCAGTAGCGGAGTGCCATCCCAGTATCCAAACATTTCATTTTCAGAAATTTATTTAATATAATTCTTCAGGTGAAAAGTCACATTTCTCGGTGGTTACTACAGGTACTACGTAATGCACAGTAACTGGCACTACTGCACAGTAGCACCGGCGCATGCCTTTTAAGTCACGCTAATGTACAATAGACTAATTCTGCTGCACATTAGCGCATTGCATGGCTTGCACCGTGACTTGCTAATGCGCAGTAGAATTAGTCTACTGTGCATTTAGTGTCTTATGTAAATGTGCCTTCTGTGTTTTCAAGGCTTCAAGACTTACTATGTTTCAAGAGATGCATGGTTCTTTTGCTTGGTAGCACTTTCCCTCTGCCCTTCATGCAACCAGCTCTCTCCTCTTTAATCTCCTTGTCCGCTCTGCAGGAATCCTAGCTTCGCTTGTTTATTATTTGTGTTTCAGATTCCCCATGTGACTCTCATGATGGCTTCTACCCTTTTTTTAACACAGGGAAAATTTCATAGCTCTGCTTAGTGTTTTAGGCTGTAATAGTGTTTTTTTATAAATATGTGTGGGTTTTACCCTAGAATTAGTGCACTTTGTATTGTGTCCTTTAAGAATTAAGACAATTCCTGATTGTTTTTCAGATGTAGCATAAAGTTGAGGGAAGAAAAGTACAGCATGTAATTAAATGATTCACCTTTTATCTCTCAGAAGCTGAATTTAAATTCTTTTGCTAAAACCCTCAGTGGGCATGTCTACATGTGCAATTAATTCAAAGCAATAAACTCCAGCACTTATTTCACTAGAGTTTATTGCTACTGGGAACACCCTTTGCAGCACATTGAGCCAGGTCAAAACAGCTCCTGCTGGCAAAGGATTCAGGGGGTCAGCCTGGAACTGCTCCAACCTGGCTCAACATGCTGTGGAAGGGCTGGATGGGGCATGAGAGTGCTCCAGGGTGGAGATAGCTGGAAGGCAGCCTCTGCACTGAAGCACTCTTGTGCCCTAGCCAGTTGGGTTCAGAGTCTACACATGCACTGCTAAAGAGTAAAAAAACTCCACAGCAGGATAGTACTTGTATTTACAAGTACCACCCTGCTGCAGAACTAGTTGGTTTCCTGTGGCCTAATCGCCCTATATGTATAGACATCAAGATGTTTACTGCTGAGCTAATTAGTTTATTCCACAGTAAACTCATGTACACAAGCCTAATGAAAATGAGTTTACTGGTCTCAGCCTTGCATCTGAATTATAAATACCAGTTAATTTGAGGCCAGTAAGAGCTTTTGCCCAGCAAAACTGCACCAAAAGTGGCATTGCAGGTCTGATCCGAGACATACTGGCAGTGCTGGACAAAATAGTGCATTTCACTTGAGCCATGCCATCAGGCCAATCTAATACCAAATGGTAAGGATTTATTTTTACTATTCCCATATTTATCCGAGAATAAAAAGCTGTCTCTACTACATGATAATCTACTTAAATCTAAAGGTACAGACCCATGACATGTTTATTAAATAATAAATCGATTTTATTACATAACACAAGTGGAGCAGGCAATGTGGTATACAGCCCTAATACATAGTAAACCATTAGAATACCGGATCAAGTTACCTTTTGATAAATATGTGGTAACTTTACTCTGTCAGAAAGTCACTACATAGGATGGGTTGTATCATGCTTCCCTCGTCAGTTTTCTTCTAGGGCTGGACTTTGCTTAATGAAAAAGGCTTTCCCACCATTTAGTTTCCTGTATTAATGCAAAACATATGTGAATGAGTTATTCAGTATCACAGAAGTACATGGCAGTGTACAGAAGAGTCAGAGACAGTATCCCTACTCAAGGGAACATACATTTTCCCAGGGGCAAAGAGCAGTGGCACAATGTGTGCCACTGCTGCTTGTCCTGGGGAAATTCCTGTGCATGTACACTCTAGCATGTGGCACGTTACCCTGAGTGGGGTAGGGGAAGCTGGGGCCAGCGCCTGGGATGGTCCCAGAAGCTTCAGCTGGGGTCCTGAGAGTCTCCAGGGGCTGCATGCATGGCAATCCAGCAGCACAGAGCTTAGCCAGCGGCTGGACCATGGCTCCAGCCAGCCAGGCTCCAGTTTCTGGTGGCGTATGCTACCATCATATGTGCCGTCCCACTTTTTTAAGGTGTGGGGTTTTTTGACCCCAAGATTTGCCAGTGCCAAGAAAAGCTCCTACACTGCTAATTAACAGCACAGGGAACATCTGCATGCATGGCATGTGTGGTGTGTGGCGCCGCAGATGAGTCTGTGGCACCACATACTGCACAACCACACTCATCTGGACACACCCCAAGAGTGCATATACTCTAACACTGGATCCAAATCTTAGAGGGGTTTTTTCCATTGAGGAGTGAGGAGTGGGTCAGGCCCTCAGGTTCCAGTTCTGCCTCAGCAAGTAGGGTTTATACATTTACCTGTGCAGAGTACCATCAGCTTTAGGGTGGTTATTGCAGGTATAATGTTCCCTGCAGGAACATCTACATGAGGTGCTACATTGCTGTAGCGACAAACTACGATGACTCAGCTTATCGCTACAACAATGTAGCATCAGCAGGCACAAATAATGATGCTGCTGCTACTGTGCAGTAACAATATGCTACTGTGTAGTAGCTCATTGCTACTGCACAGTAGGGTCAGAAATGACCCACGTGGCACGAGGACTATGCAATGCCAACAGTTACTGCACGGTCATTTAGTACTTGCTTTATCTAAAGCTGAAGTACTAAATGACTGCACTGTAACAACAAAGCAGTCAGGCACACATGTAGACACATTCTGCTACCAGATTTGGATGCAAGTTTGGAATTTAAGTTAGAACAACATGGGAGAGAACAGGAGAAGATGTGAGAGAGAGATTTAGGAAGTAAAATGCTCAATTGCTTCTAGGGAAAATTTCCCTTGATATGGGGCTTTTGTTCACAAACTGACAAAAGAGTAATGCTTAGATAGGGCTGCTCTGGGTATAACAGGTGCCACTATAGCACTATCATAGTGCCTGTTAGGGGCAGCTAGCTGGGGAAAGCCATCATGTGTTTGCTTATTACCACAAAGTAAATTTACTATCAAATAAAGCTCAGGGCAAATTATTCTGCAGTAATAGTATCATAGGTCCTCACATAGTTGTAAACTTATATTATTTGTTTTATTAAAAATGGAGTAAGTGTCCTGGTAATAAAAGTAAAGGGCATTGCTTTAGCTAGGCCCAACATGCTCACTTCCCATGTTGCCTATTGTTTGGCATTCATGGTAGAAATGGGTAAAGTCTTATTCTGTGAAGTCTTTACTTGCCTTGGAATCAAATAATGCAATGAAAAAGTATTCATAGATGAGAGAAAGCTTGTTTTCAATACAGGCCAGATGTGGTGAGCACGCACAGAAGAGGAAACAGCAACATCAATGTCTCTTACTAACAGAAATTATTTCTTGTGTTTATAGGCGTCACAGGTGGTAAGGGGGAATGGCAGTGTCTTCTTACCTCTACAGGCAGAAGCAGGTTTGTGGGTAGAGGCAAAGGTAGGTTTGAGCTATCACCTGCATTATATTCTGGATCCATGGAAATTTACCACATACCATAACACTGACCTTGTCGGTAATGTCCTACACAGAGATCCAGCACTTCCAAAAATACCATTTTTGGATCCAGCTCTTTATGCTTGGTTTCAGGAGGCTGTAACAAGATGTCCAATGCTGTGAAAACACAGAATAGCTCCACTGCCAACCCAAGCTCCTCTTTCCTCAGTTCTGATGGACATTCAAGTTTGGTAGGATTCCTGTGAGTCTGCATTCCTCCTATGTAAACTCAAGTCTTCAGAGCCTATGACCCATTTCTTTCTGCAGATACAGAAACCCTTTCATACGAGAAGCAACTGAAATGGCAAAACTTGTACATGTTCTCTATATACTCCTTACTAGTGTTAGTGCTTCCCTTTTTTCTGCAGGTTCTCTTTTACACTGGTGGCATTTTACCTGATTGATAATTCAATTATATGAAAATCCCTTGATATCAGTCTTAGTTTTGTGAAATCCCTTATCTACTGCTTGAATATAGACAGGCATTTTGTCAAAACAATAAAACCATTATGTCAACACAATTTATTCTGTTAGCTGATTAAAACATTCTGCTAAGGAATTAACCTCTATTTGAGTACAGCCAAATTAGCCCAGAGTCTTTGATTCCTACGTCTTTGACACTGGATGCGGATCCTTCATATGAACATAACCTTTTTAACAGTAAGAGAGATTTCATGTTCTGCTAGCAAAGTAATGTGACTTTAGGCATAAAGATGTAGTTACTCTTGTTAGTCTAAAAATGTAGTTAGTCTAAAGTCCAGTAAAAGCAGGATAGAATTGCACCTTATAGACTAATCAAAGGCATTTCACCGAACCATACCATTCCACCTCCCTCTTGTCTGCTTAGACTGTTAGCTCTTCAGGAGGCTGTTCTTCACTTTATATTGTACAGGGTCCAACTTCCTCTTTAACTCAGGCGCTGCCCTCCTGTTATGCATTTGTTGTGTCAGAGGAAACATGGATCTGATTTCTAAGTGGATTCTTTTAGTACTACTGCAGTACTAATGATAAGAAAAGGTAGTTAATCTTGGTTGTTGTAATATAGATCATTTCAAAAATCTTTGGTTTATGACTAGCTGAATTGGCAGATATGAGTCGTGCTATTCTTGTGTCATTTGATTTCAGAAAATAGGTTATATCATGTATTTTCTTGCATACCACACACTACACGCTACTTTTTTTCCTGAAACTCAGCTGTTTGAAATCAAGTTACATGGGTTAAGCAACCAAATTCAGTAGCAGCCTGCTCTGTGCATGCTCCCATGCTGGGGCTGAAGTCAGGGGCTACATATATGCCTTAGCTGCATCTGGAACTGGGGGCTGTGCAAGTTCACAGGTGGGACTGGATCCGGAGCTGAGACTGGCACTGTGCACCCTGACTAGCTACAGCTGCTGGAGCACTGGCATCCCCTCTAAATCAGCATCCAGAGCTAGTGTCCCTTTCATCCCAAACCCCTAAATAAGATACTGCTGGGCTCCCTGGTTGCTGACTCTGGATATGCTGCACAGGTGAAGTCACTGCATGGATCTGTACAGCATATACAAGGTTACTTTCCCTTTCCCCCAGCAGAGGCTGGTGCTGCAGAAGACACTACTGACCTAGTAGGAGCCTCTGTCCCAGCATCAGCTTGATGTCCTGGGATTCAGTTGCATTGTATTTCCTTGCTTGCCAGCAGATTCAATAGGAAAGAACAACAACCTCTGGCTGCTGTTAGCCCTCTAACTGCTGGCTGTCCCTTTAACAAAATAAAGCTTCAGGGAAGGAAAGGGAAAGTAACTCTTGGAGGGGCATCCTCAAGGTGCTGCAGGGCAAACCCTGTTCTTGCAGATGCTGCTGCTGAGGGAGAAATGATCCACACGCAACAAGTAACTAGAGGGTTAATAGAGCAGCTACAAAACATTGCTCAATTCCACCGCAGCTGTCAGCTTTTATGCTCCTGTCAAGAATTCTTTTCTGGCTTATGAAAACAGGGTGTCATATATGTCTTAGCAGGTGCAGGAGAGTGGGCATGTGAGTAAATATGATTTTTGAAGCCTTTGGTCCCAAACATTTTTGAAGAGTGCTGAAAACCAGAGGTTCAAATCGTAATACTTTTTTTTCCAAGGAAAATGAAATTCACCCACTACAGATGGTCCCATGTCCCCTGTCAGCATGTAATAATAAGCAACATAAATTCTTGTGTGCACCCTCTATACTGGAGTGCATTTTGCTTGCTATTTCACAGGCAGCACCAGTCAGCCCTATGCAGGTGAGGGGTAGCATGAGAATTTTCCTAGTAAATGGAAAAAGAAGGGGTGATTGACTTCACTTAGGCTTCCATTCTTTAGTTGGTACCATTCCCCCATCTAAATGTAATGAAAATATCAGCTTGTCACTTGCCTGCGAATATAAGCCATCTTTGATGAACTTTAAAAGCAGATATTGTAGAAAATAAATGCAAATGTGAACTACAAGGGAAAATAAATGCTTCATATTTTATTTGGCCACAGGAGTCTGCAGCAACATGTCCAGCATTACCAAAACAACAGAAAAACTGCTCTGCTAACCTAAACACCTCTTCTCTCAGCCTTCATAGACATTCAGGTTTGGTGGGATTCCTGTGATGTTCTGCATTCTACCTATGCAAACACAGGTTGTTTAATGGTGGGGGGGTACATTTTAAAACCTGTATTAATGTAAATAATTTTTTATATGATGTATGAGTGAGTTATTCCATATCATGGAAGTGCATGGCACTTCACAGGTGAGTAAGAAACAATGTACATGCCAAAGGGTACTTATACCTTAAGAGTGGATCCAATAACTGCAGTCAATGAGAGTTTTTTTATATTGTTTTGAGCAAGTGTTAGGTCAGGTCCTCAGGTTCCAGGTCTGTGTCAATGAATATAGTGTACATATTTACCTACAGAGAATACTGTCAGCTTTAGTGGATTTACCAAAGGTACTGTTGTCCTTGGTACTGGGTTTGGATTCAGGCTAGGAATTTAAGTTAAACGACAAGATGGAAGAGAAGCAGAGACAAGTAAGACATTAGAAAGAGAGAATGGGGAAGTAAAATGCTGGACTGGGCCTCAGGAGAATATCCTCTGACACAGAAATTGATTACGACAGCTGCAAGCCTCTTTCCACAAATGTTGGCAAAAGAGTAATGCTGGGCTATGTCTGGGTTGTCTATAATAGGTGCCACTATAGCAATTCTGCCTGTCTCTACAGCTTCTGGTGGTCTGAGGATCTTGGCAGGTGTTACATTTATTGCATGGTTAATTGTGCAATTGCACAACAATTACAGTACACCAAGTGCTCAGTCAATATATGGCATAATAAAATGCAACAGACACATTTGATACAGGTTTGAAATGTAATATGGAACACCTTTGTGGCTGGTTTGTATCATGCTTTAAATTGAACTTGATATGCATTCCACACCTGGGGCTGCTCCCTGCCCGTCGTGGGTATCAGCTTCTTGTCAGGATTGGGCACAGGGCAGTCCCAGGGTCCAGGACACAGCAGTCCCTTGATCAATCTCCAGTATCAGCTGATCAGTGGGATTAAGCAGGGGGCCCCAGTAGTCATGTGACTGGAATCTAAGAAATGTTACACCTGGTGCCAAAACTATGACATCCTGCCACACAGTCTGGCATGGCAGGAGACATGATTTTTTTACATCAGGCATCAAATTCTTTGGAACCCAGTCATGCCATTATATTAACATCTGTCCGCGTCCTAAGTTAGGAACCCCTGACATTTTGCCCACTTCAGCAGTCTATGGTACAGCTGTTTTAGGGTATGTACAATGGGAGCTATTTTGAAAGGGGATCATTTCAGCAGCTCTTACATTCAGACAAGATGGGAATTACACAGATGTAGCAAAACCACAGCTAGTTTTATGCTGCGCTTCCCAGAATCACACTCACAGTTATGCTAAGTAAAGTAGTGAGGATACCAGGGCAGTGGGGAACATCACGCATGCATCTTACAAGTGAATTATTTTTCTGTTACTTCACTGCACTTCTGGTTTTTCTTTTACACCATCTTGGCATTAACACCATATTAATGGCATTCATTTATATTGCCTTTTAAGGGTTGTGTGTAAGTTCGGAAAGGAGTTCATTTATCTGCTTGGCCACAGGCTTTTTTGTGTTCTTGGCCAAGTCACTCAGCCTCTTTCTTTCTCAGTCCCCCTTCCCACCCCATGTGGAAAATGGAAATAAAAGCCCTGCTTCTCTTGCTCATACTCTGAAAACTCTCAGGTACCTACTTAGAAGGTCTTGGTCTTCTGTTCAGGGTCACACTAGGCAGTAACTGCCAGTACTGCATAGTCCCAGTGCCGCATAGTGTCACAGTTTGTGCCCATTGATGCTACATCGCCATAGGGACAACCTACATCACCATAGCTCGTCACAATGGTATGTAGCATCTTGTGTAGCCGTGCCTACTGATCACCAAATTTGGGGGCAGGAAGGAATTTTTCCCCCATGTCAGATGAGTAGGGACTGTGGGGTTTTATCTTCCTCTGTAGTGTGGTAGATTATAGTTTTTTTCAGGGCATATATAAATGAATTTTGCAGAAGTATCATCAACACTGCCTACAAAAGTCTCCAAATCCAATGGGAAGACAGATGCACCAACCTTAGCATCCTTCTGCAAGCAAACACCACAAGTATTGAGGTGATGATCATCTGGCTTCAACTTCATTGGGTTGGCTATGTCATTCAGGGCTGCTTGCAGGCATTAAAAAAAAAAAAGTGCCTTACCAGAAGAAGTGGTGTATTACTTCAACCCAGCTCTGTACCATCTGTACAGATTGGGCACTTTAGTGGTGCTTTTTGGCAGTTTGAGCTAAAGCAAATTCAATTAGCTATTAGATAAAAGCACCAAAGCCCTCCCTACTAAAGCACCCAATCTTTACAGAAATCAGATGAGCTGGGTCCAAGTAAAGTACTGCCTCTTCTGGGCATGCACGGAGCTTGGTGCAGGAATGCATGGAGTTTAAAATAAACCACTGTTTAGGGGTTTTTTTTTAATGTCTGCAAGCAGCCCAGATATCTGACTCCAGGCTCCCAAAGCAAGTTTTCTCCCAGCTCATCCCAGACACACTTCAAGAGGAGGGCAAAGAAAGCACTTCAGGGGCATCTTCAAAGCGCACTTCAAAATGCAACATCAACATAAACTCGTTGGAGACTATCACACAGGACCACCCGCAGTGGAGGAAGAGTCTGCTGCAGGGAGCTTAGTGCTTTGAAAACTCATGACATCAACAAAAGGTGGAAAAGCAGGAGCAGCGTGTTGAGGATCAAATCAAGTATCCAGTGCCACTCACCCCACGTGGAAACATAGTAAAGTCTGTTGATCCCGAACAGGCCTTATTAGTCATGTTCGGACACATAGGTAAGACAATCATGGAAAATAATCATCCTAGATTGGGGGTCAGACTCGATGATCTAGGGGATCAGACTCGATGATCTATTGAGGTCCCTTCCAACTCTAACATCTATGAATCTATGACTCTAGACTGTGAGGGATTGCCAAAGATTAATAAATTGCTCCTCCTGCATTCCAACAGCAGGGCATTGGCAGTGTTTTCATATCTATGGCATGTTATATGATGTTCTTGATTTTTCTGGCTTTGTCAATATGGTCAATATAGTGTGTGAGGGTTTGGCATGGATCCTCAATTTCCCTAAACTAATTATGGTCACCCTACTTAGGAAGTTTTGAGTAAATAGTGTTCTGTGAATGCAGGGAAGTAGATCCAGGCCTTTAAGACACCCCTTTCACTGTTTCTTTGTAAGCATTTAAAACAGAAAAGTAGGAACAAAGCTTACAGGCTGCTTTCATTGCTTTGCCAAAGCAGTTAAATTGGTGTTCTCTTGCTAGTCCATGCAGGCCTTTTGCTCAGCCTGAAATGTGTAGGAGTGCATCATTTTTGTGCGTTTCTACCTTCTTCTCTGCACCTTTGCAGGATTCAAAGCACAAGAGCAAAATTGATCTTAGCCCTAATTTTATCATTGAACAATACCACATGCAGCAGTTACAGAGTGCAGCATTGTATGTATAGTTTTTGGCTTTGCTTCTAGAAGAGTTTTGCAGACTTTAACAAGATTTTCTTAATAAATAACCTAGGAAATTCCTGAGATTCTCTCTCAATATCCAGAACTCTTGCAGTTTTGGGGCACCTGCTTTTTATATTTTCAGTCCAGTGACAGTTAAATTATTTTTCCTTCTGCTTTCTGAAAGGCAAAAGTTTAGCTTCACATAGTGCAGGGCAGGATGTGAACTGTTTGATTATCAATGGAATCTTGATTAGCAATTTTCCTTCTGTTTGTCCTTGCAATGATTAAGGCATATTCAGCTACTTTTTCATATGTTTAAGTAGCTCCTTTTTCTTTCCACTAGGCCAACTCTTATTTCTATTGCAAATAATCAACTTCAGTGGGAGGAGGCTTTAGATTTTTGTTTTCATGTATTGCTTTGAAGCAGCTTGTAAAATACCATTCTAGCTTTTTCTTTGCATGCTGAGCATGAGAGTGATGCAGCAAAGCACTTATTTAAGCACGGGTCAGATTTTAAGTACAAAAGCAATCCCACTGAAGTGAATACACTGTAGTTGAGTCCCTGCCTAAGTGTTTCGCTGGACTGACACGAGAATTCTCAGAACTTGCAGGACTCCACTTGTGTGAAACAAATATGGTCAGCTTCAAGTTTGCCATGGCTTTAATTTTATAGGCAGGATTTTTCTCTTCTATTTATCATTTATTATTTGACATATTTTCAACATGTTTGCTGTGGCATAGTCCTTGAAGTGGCTATCTTAGTGTGCTGCCAGAGTCCCATCTAACATATGGTATATTCATATAAAAAAAACCTTGGCAGACAAGATACTCTTACTCTCTGAACTCATAGGAAAGCATAGGAATTAACAATAGCAACAAACAATATAATGATTAATTTTCCATTTTTGGTTAACAAACCAATTTCCCTATATAGTAGTATGATAATGATGTTATCTTACACATAAAGCACTGGAAACAGAGTTATATGTGTTGTCTTGCTCTTAGGAAACGTTCCACTCAAAGCACTAGATGGGAAGGCATCTTGTATTACCTGTATGAACTAGATAACCCCACAGGACATTTCCATCTTTAAGTCTGAAGATGCTTAATGCTCTCTGAAGTGGTTCATTTCTCAGCTGTCCTGAGTAAGCCCTCTGCTTATGAAAGCTTATACTATACATTTCTGATTTAGTTATCTGTGCAATTCTACACTGGTTTCTGCGTGACTTCAGACTAACACAGCTAATTACCTCTTTTTCCTTAGATGTAGTCACAGCAGGCCTGGCAAGTACAGACACCTTACAAAATGTTGCCTGAAATGATTGTGTGGATGCATCCTGCCTCCAAAATGTACTTTAACATTCTTCTAGGTAACATTAAAATATAGTTGCATTAAGAAGAATCTAAATTGTGTATTGATTCTAAATTACATTTTTCCATTTATTTTTCATTTGCCAAGTTTATTAAATCTTCTCCGTAGAAGCCTGGTATCACTTATCCTAGCCATAAAAACTAAATTAAATTTCTATCTTAAAACATTTCCTTCCTCAAAACTGAGGCAGTTCTTGATTTATAATAAATTAAATGGTATGGCCTTCAAGAAAAAATGTATAACTACTCTTGTTATGACAGAATATAGCCAAAAGGTGGCAGCACAATATTGATGTTGTATTTCTATACGTCCCTGAAGGTAGTGCACAGTACTTGACTCAACCATTTACAAATGATTGCAAAACTGCATTCAGAACATCATGTATCTTGCTGAATAGTGACAATTCCAGCCATGGTGTCAGCACAGTATGTTACCTCAGAAAGACAAAAATGGGATTCTATTTAAACAAAAAGGTCAGTACAGAAATAAGTTAGTGTACAGTATCACCCACACCTGTTCTTCAGGCACCCAAGTTTGAAATGGCAGAACATACCAAAATGTCTGTGTATCCACAATGCAACTCTTACTTTAGATTGACTTACAGAATTTAATCTGTTAAAATGGATATATAACAGGCCAATTAGAACTCAATAGTATGCCTTAGAACATATTTTGAAGGAAAGAATAATTAAATACAACTAGGTAATTGGAAGAGCTGATAAAATGCAACATGAATTTACCAAAGGTAAATTGTGCCAGCATAACCTGAAAGGTTTCCTTGAAAACCTCAAGATAAAAACGGAAATAGGGTAAGTCTAATTTATCTGGTGCCTTTGGAATAATGGCAAATGAAAAATGAGTTCAGCTTGAGAAGATGATGATTAGCACAAATACTGTAAGGCAGGGAAAAACTGACCCTTAGGATAGATGACAATACATAGTGCTAAAAGGAAACTTTCAGACTGGAGCAAGGTTACTAGCAGAGTCCCACAAGGATCAGCCTTGGGACCAGTCTTATTTAATATTTCCATTAATGATTTTAGCACAGAAAGGAGTGAGCTAATGACATTTACTGATGACATTGCCTCCCAACTTCATGTCAGTATGGAAAGGAACTGGAAAAGTGATGTAGGCAGAAAGGGATGACCTTGAAGACTGAAGTAATAGAAATGGAATGAAATTTAATTATATGTATTGCATGGTCATGCACTTAGGGACTAATAACCAGAATTTCTTCTATAAACTGGGAGCTCATCAATTCAACATTACCAAGGATGAGAAAGACCTGGATGTATCTGCCAGAGACGTAACAGGGCAGCTCCGTGTCCAGGGTAGTGGCAATGCACTAGGCAGCACTGAAGGCCATGTTGCCACCAGTGGCACCCAGTGCTACTGACCTTGTCATTTCTAACCCTCACTATCAGTTACAGTATTGGTTTTTGTCAATCGGAGGATCACTATGAGCCACCAAATGTGATGCAGAATAATATTTCCAGTAGGTAAAGTGAGATATTGAAGCACATGCTCAAGGCTCGGGTAAGAAAGTCTGAATTTGGACTTGACTATGTACAAATCTGGTCACCCATGTCAAAGATTAATTCAGACAAGAAGAGGTGCAGGAAGGATCACTGGGAGGATGGGGTGAGAGAGAGAGAGACTAAAATCAAGTCTATCACATGTTCCCCATACTCACAGGAGAGGGATGCTCTCAAGCAGGCCTCAGGCACCTGTTCCTGCTTACATGGGCCGAACATGGAAATATGGCTGTGAAGTCCCTACAGCCCTCAAGCACACTAGAGATGGAGGTTTTGAGAGGTGCTGCTGGGGCTGCCCTGGGCTTGGTAAATTTGAGCAGAAGGGGGGATGGAGGGAGGTGAGCCTTTCTTTAAAGTGGCCCTCTGGCTGTCATTGTGCAGGTGATGGCTGTTTCATTTAAGTAAATTTGACCACTTAATGCCTTATCAAGACCCACAAATGCAGAGCTAGTCAATAAGCGTCTGGGCTCCTGCAGGAGTTGAAAACAAGGCAGTTTAATTAAAGGTGTCTTTTTAATTGCTGTGAACAAGAAAGTAAATGATTGAATTAGGGCATTTTAGTTCAAACAGCTTTTACATTGGCACCGAGTATCTTGGAGAAACTATATCTAGAAAATACTTCTTGGGAAGCTACGAGGTCCCCTCTCAGCTCCCCTGTTCTCTGCCTCGGTGATGGTGAGGAGGGAAGCCTTGGTCATCCAAAGCTGTCAAGCCACCTATAGCCAGCTGAACCTGCTGCAGCCACTGTGGTCAGTCTGTTTGTCACTGGGCACTCCCTGCATCCAGAAATGAGAGGAGCCAGGGTAGGAGTCTGGGGGTGAAGGGGAAGAAGCAGCGTCTTGGCTGCTGGGGTCCTAGAGCTAGCTTCCTCATGCAGTTCAACAATTCCTACTCCATTCCCAGGAACCCTGGCTTCCAGGCCTCGGGCAGAGTGAAGCAGGACCGTTGTGTGGAGCGTGCAAGTTCTCAGTGTTTGGAAGATGCGGGCTCTGGTCTTGTTCTCAGGTGGTAAGCAAAAAACCAGTAGCTAGCTGGTTGCCATACAGGTCAGTTTGTAAGTTTCATAGTTTCATAGTATCTAGGGTCAGAAGGGGCCTAGAGCAGGCCATCTAGTCTGACCCCCCGCCAATGGCAGGAACGAGTGCTGGGGTCACAG
>JAGPOW010003316.1:34127745-34147658 GCA_030014935.1 Caiman crocodilus
CCCTTCTTCCATAGATAGTAAGCCTCCCGCTTTGTCCTCAGGGTCCCCCGAATATCCCTATTAAGCCACAGGGGCTTCCGGGCACTTTTACCTATCTTGCATCGGGCAGGAACGGTCGCCCCTTGGGCTCGTAGGATCGTCTCCTTGAGGAACGCCCACCCTTCGTGGACGCCCATGTCCTCAACCCTACAGTCCTACAGCTCCCGTGGTGGTGGGTCCTTGGCAGTGTAGTATTACAGTCAGGACAAGAGTGTAAACTGGGATACCTGGAGGGCAGGCTGCTCAAACAGCCCCAAGAATCATCTCACGACAAGGATGCAGAAGTCCTCAGAGTTTAAGATGCAAGAAAATATAATTAGCTCTTGTTGCACTACCTCTTTTGGCCACGTGAAGCACAAGACAGGGCTCAGACATCAGTTTCCTTGGGCTTTGCACTGCCTTGAAAAGTTTTAAGGTGGCTTTGGGGCAGCACAGACTGTTTCCACCCTGACAGCATCAGGGATGTGGCATAAATGTACCATAAAAGAGCCTGGCTCCTTTAATCTGCTAAATCCAAAGTTCAGAGGGGAAACATCACTTTTTATTAATATATTGGGTGTGGTAAACAGCAGGAAGCTGTCCCCCACCCCCCAAAAAAGGTTAAACTAGGGGATAGTGAGAACAGATGCTATAAACTGGACATGAATAAAGTAAAGATGATGACTTTAACCATAGACACAGTGTGGTTCTGGGACAAGCTTCCAGTAGTGGAGGTGAAAGACAATATTAGTCATAAGATGGAGCTCAAATGATTTCTGGAAGGGACTACTCAAGACGTAGCGGTCTGTGACATGAGGGGAAGGAGCCCTGTGATCCGGCAGGACCTCTCTAGTCTGCTATTCCTAATTGCTCTGATGTACTATCTTCTAAGTGAAGCAAACTTCGTCAAACTGTCCCTAAGGCCCAAATCCAGCTTCATCTTCAGGTGCATAAGTAACATTTACATGACTGCCTTAACAGCATTTAGACCATGGGAGATAGAAGGGAGAGAGGTAAGGAGGAACCTCCCGGCCTTAGAGCAAGGAACCTAGTGGTTACAACACTTGCTCAGGGAGTGGAAGAAAGACCTAGGTGTCCTCATCCAGAAGGGGTTTGAACCACAATCTACTACTTTCCAGCAAAATGCCACAATTAACAGGCCATGGGCTAGGCATGGCCACAATCAGTCTCTATCCCTTTAGTAGGCAGCCAAGAAGGGAAGATAATGGAAGGACAACAGGCAACCTTGGGTGGCAAGCTCCAGCCAAGAGTGGGAACCAGAAGGACAACTGAGAAGTAGAACAGCAGATATCCCACTGCTGTCTATCATTTTATCTGATGCAAATAAAGCAGGAAAAAACAAAATAGGACAAATGTAGGAAACATGCAAATAATGCAGGAAAAAAACCCATTAAGGCAGAAACAACAAAGCAAACCCAGAGCCTCTTTCTTTCCAGGGCAGTTCCTTTCTCACTGAGCCACAGTCCCTTGAATTTACTTTACTTCTGGTTTCACAGGTTCTCTTCTAGGCTGCTAAGTGAGACAACTACAGTTCATGGGATTGAGGCACTTTGGTGAGAAGTGGGGCACTTTATAGGTTCAAACCCCCCTTTATAGGTTGCAGGGGAGGGGGCTAAAATCTGAGTTTCTTAATCTTTGGGCAAGTACCTTAATTACTAGGTTATTGAGCTAAAAGCTGGGAGCACCCTCACCCTCCTCCCCTGCCTCAAACAGTCAGTAGTTTTAGCTTTTCAGGACTTGTGCAGTGTTAATGTCTCTACCCAGATGAAGTGTGCTTGCAAGAGAGTGGCAGTGGCCAGAGCAGGTTCTTCTGAACGTGCTCAGGATGATTCATCTGGTGGCACAGGTGGACATAGGATCTAAATGTGCACAAACCATTCAAAATGCCAGTTGCATAGCTTAATTTAGCTGCATAAGTGCAATTTAATTCTGCCAACTGGGGCCTAAATGCTCATTTTTTGATCCATTGAATGGCCAGCCTTAAAGGGTTTGTTGTTTTTATGTGAGTATCCCTATTGTCTACTTTTTTTTTTTTAAACCATTTGAAATTTTAAAAAGATCACTGTCCAGATGAGCACAAGAAAAGCCAAGCTTTTTATTCTGATAAGGGGAATCCCTATGTGCAGTAGAGCAGGTATCATTTTCAAAGATACATGCCTAAAGTTAGGTTCCAAAAGCTGTTTTAGATGGTACCGAAGTGCTCTGAATTTCATTTTCATTCAGTTCCCATTGGAAGTGTTTTGGAAAATGAAGGCTGAGTGTAGCTGCTTTCTAACTGGGTCCCCGGAGCTCTTCTAAAATCAGAGTGAGCAACGATAGTTGGAATTTTGAACCAAGAGCCTGAAGTAAGGAACTACCAGAAATTGTGCTTTCATGTGCAAGAATAGTTACAGGGATAGTTACAGAAATAGTTATAGTACCCAGGAGTTAAACTTGAGTACTGTACTTGTATTACAATTTCTGCACTGTTATGATAACATGCCTTTTGCTTCTTTGTTCCTGTTTATTAATAAGTCTAACAACCTTGACAGTGTCTTTCACCATTCTCAGTGTGCCAAGAGAATGTCCCCCAGGTCAGAGTTGTGGTGGCACAAGAATTCAAAGAATACCATACATACTGTTAAGCAAGCAAGGCTGCACCTAATAAACAGACAGCTGTCAGAAGCAAATACCAGTTCAATTTCTTTTTCACCTGGAGGCAAAAGCTTTCTCAACTATGTGGCAGATCACTATAGCCTTCAAATGGGTCATTTCAGCTGGTGATGCAATCAAGCTACTTTCTACACAACATAAGTGTTTTTTTGTGTGACGGGGGTAAGTAAAGCAGCTATGTATAAGACAAGACAAGTTGATCTTACTAGGACTTATCTGTATCCAGCAGTGCCTTAGCAAGGGTGGGGGCGAGTGGGGTAATCTCCCTGGGTGCCAAAGCAAAGGGGCACCAACAGGTGCTGCCCAGCCGGGGCAGGGCACAGGACAGAGCCATCAGCAGCACATTTGGGGGGAAGCACAGGGACAGAGGAAGGCTGGCTCCTGCTGCTGCATGCACGCCCAGGCAAGCATGGGGGGGGGGGAGTGCTCCCTGGATCTGTGTGCAGGGCAAGGGTGAGCTGCTGCTGATGTGGGCTTTGCCTGGCCACCAAACTTTGTTGCTGTGGCTCTGGTATCCAGAAGAGCCTGCCCAGTAGTAGTATAGTTTCCTCCTATTTCTGGATACTCAGATTGCTTTCAAGAAATGAGTGGTCACATTTAAAAACGTGGCATGAAATGTACAGACTCACTTCTTGTTTTTTAAAAGAAGAAAGTGCAAACATTTTTCCCTTTATTTGGCAGGGACATATAAGACTGTATTGAGGTGATCTGTCTTAGTGCCAACAGTACTGAGAGATTTCCCCCTCACAATAGAATTGTGTTCTTTACATGTTCAAGGGAGAAATTAAAATGGGAAGGGTTTCCTTGAACCAGAAATATACCAAGCTTTATCTGAATAGAATTAAATAACCATCCATGGCTTGATTTTCCTTTCCAAACAGAGGTTGGCAGGATGGGCAATTGACACTGGAAACTGATTAATGGCTGTGTTATGTCATGTCATTGCAATGTGACAACCATCTTCACAGTACCATTCAAGAGGCTGTAGTGCCCTTCAGAGTCACCATCACACTTTATAGGAAACTTCTAAGATAACTGTGCAGCATGCAAGCTCATCAGTTGAAACAGTCTGATTTTGCATAGATTAACCACAGCTTGAAAGTGGATAGTGGCCACTCTTTTTGTAATGTGCAGCCTAATCACTGCAGCTATGCTGATCCATTGCCTTCCTCTCACTGTGAAACACACTAACTTCTGCAGCAAGATGAAAAAAAGCTAAAATTTGTATTGGCAAGTTGATAGTTGAGAGGTAGAGATGCTCTCCTGGGTGGGGTTGTTTAATTGGTATGGAGCTCAGATTTCTGTCCAATCCATTACCATCTTTTCCCAACATTGCCCTTGGGCTCTGATTTCTAATTTTATTAAATTAAGTTGACCTAGCAGCAAAGAAGCACTGTCTCCCTTCATGGGACAAATGTCAATAGTTGTCAGAGACATGTCACATGATTTTGGCTCCACATTATATCTTGTTCCTGAAGTAGTGCTGTGGGCAATAGTGCTGTCAGCCAAAAGGAAGACAGGAAACCTGGAGCTCGTTCTTTCTAGTTAGCTGGAGAAGCCACCTTGTTCATTTCCAAAAGTAGCACATACATCCCTCCTCCCTCAGTTCTCACTGATTTCTGGACAAGATCCCTAGAAAGGAGGTTATTGTTTCCCAGTTCAGCCAAGCACTTAAACGTGAACTTAAATAAATGCATAAATGTTTTGGTGAATCAGTTCCCAGGTGTGAGTGAGACAAACAGCTCTGTTCATTTATCCTTTTCCCTTAAGAAAGAACCAGTTGAGGATTAAACATAATTCCCACCAGCAATGGTGAAAGAAGTATTTGGCATCTGTGAGATTTTTTGGAGATTCTTAGGCTTCCACTTTTTTCTAATAGAAACAAATTACTACTAGTATTATTTTATTTGTGTATATGGTAGCATCCTCAATTTACGTCTTGCATTCTGAAGCAGTAAAATACCCTGGAATAAGTTCCTCCCATATTCCTGGCAATCGTATTCACTCCATACATGATGAATTTTGCCATGTTCAGTACAAATTAGTAGCTTTTTATTAGTTTAGCTGCTTTGATTAATTCCAAACATGCCCTTTATCTAGTATTGTCATATATTACATGTGTATTTATTAGCAAACTACCATATCAGGCCTTTTACAATGTACTAAAATGAAGAAAGCACAGAAGGGGTGGAATGGAGAGACCCATTAGCCAGCTGATATTATGACATGTTATATATTTAGAGCCCATTCATAAAACCAGCCAGGTGAAAGTAAGACTGAAGAACAATGTCCTCAGGGATTTTCAATTTCAGAATAATTATAGTTTCTGCTGTGCTACAGAACTGAAATAATAGCTGGTGAAAATGTGCAAATGTGGGAAAGTTGGCATAGTAATCATAAAAGTCAAACGTGGAAAAGACCTATTAGAGTTAATCAATTCCACATGCCAGTGCAGGATATTTCCTTATACTATGTTTTTCAGTATTATTTGCCCCAGACCCTAGTTGTGGATCAGGACCTTAATGTCCTAGCCCCATCCGGCTGAAATACTTCAAACGAGTTACCTTTCACTGGTATGCAGTACCAAGATTGGCCAGGATCTCCCTGTTTGGGTGCTTTTAAATATGTTTGGACATATTTATCTTGCTGGTCTCACTACATTTTTCTTCTCTTCATTCCATTCCTCCTTGTTACAGTACCTTGACCTTCCAGAAATGCTAGTTTCCCCATTCTCTGCCAACACTTGGTGTTTATAGCCTTCAAATACTTGCAAGTTGTTTATCCAGGTACTTTGTTCATAACTCTTAGAAACTATGCAGACTTGCAGTGGTAAAGGGGACCAGCGTGAACCCTCAGATAATGTAAATGGTAATTCTTTTGTCTTTGGTGCTGTAGATCCACCCTGTAGCCAGAGGCGACTGGTAGGGGGTGCACATACCCCCCCGATGACTAACACTGATGCTGTCAGTAGGGCTGGTGCCCCCCCGACAAGGTCAGCGGCTTCTGTGAGTGCCCCCCACTCCAGATTCAGGAGGCACCAGTCACTCATGCCTGTAGCTCCTAATCTACCTCTCTCAAAACAAATCTTCCAGCCTCTGAATCCTCTGAACTCCATCCCCTGCAAGTGGCTTGCATATTTCTGGGGTAAACTTATTAGAAAGGACCACAACAATCAATGGGAAGTTTTCATCAGAGTTGGCTCTGCTTTTTAGCAGTATTTGTTTATTCCAAAATAATACCTTTGAAATAGTCCTTGTTTCTTTATAGAAACCTGAAGGAGACCAGTAGTCACAACTGAACACCATTAATTTAATGTCCCTCCTCCTTCCTTGATTTTTTAGTGGCATTTCTCACTCATGGCTTTTTCTTTTTTCCTTGAGGTACTTATTTTCCTGAAGCCTGCTAGATGGCATCACCCATTTTGTTTTGTTTTTTTTGTTTTCCTTATCATTTCCCCCTTTCCTTAAACAGTTCCCTGTTTGTTTTTCTCAATTCCTATTCCCTTCTCCACATTTTTTTTCAATTTGTCTAGTGCCCTTTTAAGTTTCCCTCACTGTTCATTTTTAATGAGTTGTGCAGCAATTCTCAAAGCAAGACCAACAGACCAAATGCCAGTCTTTTAGCTAAGCAGATACTGAACAGTGGCTGAGCCTAACACAGTGGAGCCCCCTGCCATAACCTTGTAATTTGGGAATGATTTATTAGGATAATGGCTTATTAAAGGCATGCAATACATTGCACACACTCTTCCACGTGCTCTAGATGGGGTGCTGAAAGTATCTGAAATGACACTTTCATGATTGTAGGTGCAAAATCTGGTCTTCCCTAATCCCACCTCTTAAAAAAATATTTCTCATTCACCTTGCAAAAGACCTTGTGATCCACAGACGAAAAAGCACAAGATCAGTTCATTAGTGTACAAGAAAGGAAGGATAGCTAAGGTACTGGAATGCTGCCCCTAGCTCCCTACATAGCCTTGAGACCATCACTCATTGCTGGTCCCACTGAGTTCAACTGTCCTACACTACACCAACTGGGAATCTGGCCCTCAAGCTCTCTAGTTTATAAATGTGGATGAGGAGAAGCAATAGTAAAACTGGGGGAGAAGAGAGAGGTAACTGGGGCAGATGCCCTAGGTATCATGGGGTTGGGGGGGAAGCATAAAAATAGAAGCTGCCACAGCTGCTGGCCAGTCACACTGGTTAAGTACAGACAGTCAAAAAGCCTGAGGCTGAATCAACTCGAGCTTTTCAGGTTAGTATGAGCTGCATAGATTGAACCAATAAGCAAATGGACATTTACTTTTGATTCCAGAAGTGCAGCTCCATGTCTGCAGTGGCCTAAGCCAAAAGCCGGGGGGCACCAGAGGATGCCCCTCTGCTCAGCTGGAGCAGACACCTTAGGCCAAGTTTAGCCTGCCCATTCTGCAAGCAGGGGGTTATAGGAGAGGTGCAAAGCATCCTAGGATGCTGCGGGACTGTGAGTTAACCTGAATCTGAAGAGGATCTTGAACAGAAGTTCAATAAACTGATTTACCCTAAATCAGTTAAGTCTGATACTACATCCATCCAGGTTTATCTCAAACCAACTTCAGTCATTGTGAAAACAATGTATGTGCACTGAATTTCTGTTGTGTTACAGATTGAACTGGTCTCTGATCTCACTTATATCAGTTTATATCTAACTTCTGTCCTTAGCCACTCCTACCCAGGATGCCCTCTGATGCCTCTGAGGAAAAGGGTTTCTTTCTTTCTCTCTCCCTAATCCCTGTCTGTCCTCTCAGTTTAGATTGTAAGATCCCTGCAGGATCTTTCTAAATGCTGCCCCCATTACTGCAGGTTCTGAGTACCTGAAATACTTCAATGCATTTGTCTCTTATTGGGCATGTCTACACATGCCATTAATGAGCTATAGGCTTACTGCACAGTATTTTAGTGGGAGCACAACTACACATGGAAGCTTCCTAGGAGCACGTGCTTCCTGGGAGCACGACTACACATGCATCCTGTTGGAAGCAAATCTGTTCCCAACAGAAGCAGTCCAGTACAAGGCTGCCCCTGACATTCTTCCCCCTCTCCCCACCACTGCAGGAACTGTGGGGAGCTCCAGGCTCCCCTGGGGTGCTAGTGTGGGGGCTGGCAGGGAACACAGGGCTGGTCCTAACATGCACAGGGCCTGGAGAGTTCTGCTAGTTGCAGGAGCAGCTGTCTTCTGGCCCTGTGCACATCAGGAGGGGTCCTGATATGCATGGGACTGGGAGACAGCAGCCGCTATGCACATCCAGACACACTGCTGCCAGCCAGCCTGGTGCTGAAGGGGGCTTCCCCAGCCAGCAAGGAGCTGGCTGGGAGCTATCCCGACAATGTGGCAGCTGTCAGTGAGCCCCCAGCTGAGCAGGGAAGCAGAGAGCTCCTGAGTCCTGGCACTACTCAGCTCCTGGCTCCTATAGGGAGATGGGAGGAGCACAGCACTGGGACTGGGTGTGGCAGAAAGCAACCCCTGTAGGGAGCCAGGAGTTGAGCAGCACAAGGACTGGGCCTCTTGCTGGTGTGGCTGATGGAAAGCAAATTTGCTCCCGGTCATCATCTACTTGAGCACTACCATTCAGTAACTACTGCACAGTTAATCTATTACCTGTATATGCAGGTACTAGTTAACTATGCAGTAGACTTTACTAGCCAGTAGGTGCTACGCACAGTTACATGGTGACGCTTTACTACACAGTAGACTAGTCTACTGAGTGGTAAAGCATGTCATGAAGATGCACTCATAATGTATCATTTGCCACTAACTCCTTCCAGAAATTCTAGCAGGTTCCTTCAATTTCTTTCAGAGAACTCAAACTAACTGTTAAATTATATTGGGACATAACCCTGTGCTCCTTAATTAAACAAAATACCCACTGATTTGGAGGACTGAGCAAAACCAGCAGGGTCAGCCTTTTGTGATTAGTGGCTGAGAGGTTAGGAAATTACCAAAGTCTTTAATGCTCCTTTAGGAGTTAATTAATGCACTTTAATCTCCACAGAACAGTAACAAATCTGAATTCATCCCTGAAAATTACTTTCTCTAATTGAATGACGTAAACTCCTTCAGTCCTGCCCCTTCAATACTGTGCTCTTCTGTATCTGCTTTTTGTACTCAGCCAATAAGGAACATGATGTTTGAATGGCTCAAAAAAATGTTTAAACAGCTATTGAACTTATAATCCTTTTTAAATATGACAATTTGGAGCCAAATCATTGGTCTTTCTGCATCTGTATTTTGAAGGAAATAGTGACATCTTCTGGTCATAGAAAAGAAACAATGCAGTTGTTAAGTGTTTCTTACGTAAATATTTTCCTCTTATATGGAGCTCACTGCATCACTGTACTAAAGCGACCAGTATAGAAGTTGGAGCTTTCATCTTTTATTAGGTGAATCAGCAACAAAACACTTGACAGACTTTGAAATCAATCTTTGCATGGAAGTGTTATGATAAGCCAGGCAAAAGAATGAAATCCATGGTTAATTCAGCCTGAATAAGGTACATCTATGCTGAAAGTTATTTAAAAATTTCTGCATGATGCAAGAATTTTATAACAACTTTCCTCAAAGCAACTAGCCTTTCTGTCACCCCCAACAATCTCATAGCAGGGCATCAATATTCTTTCTGATTTGAGACCTATAACTTTTCCAAATATCTAAAGTTGACCACTTTACTAGATAAGTAGAATGATCAATGGCAGTGACAAACCCTGGGTACTATCAGCAGTGGCCGAAGATTTGGAGATAGCAGAGCTGGAAAATACTTGCTGGGTCATCTGCCATTTCATTACAATGCTACATTTGTAGAAGCACAATTTTTCTTTGTGTCTTCCCCTAAAGAAATGAACTAGTATTGAATCCACAGTTCATGCTGGCAGACAATCCTTCTTGTGCTAGTATTGATCTTTCTCCACCAGAAAGCCAAGAGTTGAAAGAAGACACGCTGGTCAATGAGGTCAAAGCTATGGCTGGTGCTTCAGAGAAGTACAAGGTATCATGAGGGGAAAAAACGGGGTTTTGCCATGAGGAAGAAAATGGAGATATACTGAAGTAATTTTTGCTTCCTTTGCAGAGACTAATTAGAGCCCATGACCATTTTAGAGAAGCATAGGGGGTAGGGCTAGTGTCATCTCCACAAGTTTTTGTCTAAATAAGATGTAACACCCAGCATTGTCAAGGGTAGGTTATGCCTAACAAACCTGGTGCCCTTTTACGACCAGGTAACTAACCAGCTGGACAAGAGACATGAGGTTAACATCGTTTACCTAGACTTCAGTAAGGCATTTGATACTGTCTCCCATAAGATTCTTTCAATTAAGCTGGAGGGTACTGGCCTAGACCAGTCTACAGTGAGGTGGGTTGACAACTGGCTCAGAGGCCAATCCAAGAGAGTTGTAATTGATGGGATGGCCTCATCCTGGAGGGCCATCTCCAGTGGTGTCCTTCAGGGATCAGTGCTTGGGCCTGTGCTCTTTAACATCTTTAGCAATTGTTTGGATAAGGGGGTATAAAGCACAATGTTTAAGTTTGTGGATGACACCAAGCTGTGGGGAAATGTGGGCACACCTGAGGATAGGGTAAGGATCCAGGATGACTGTGACAGACTGGGCTGTGACAGATATGGGCTGAATGCAATCAGATGAGGTTCATTAGGATCAAGTGCCGGGTCCTTCATTTGGGTAGAAAGAACCTTCATCATACCTATACGATGGGTGGTGGTCACTGGCTGGCACTGCATCTGAAAAGCTTCATTAAAACCAGGCAGGAATGAATGCTGGGTTCACAAGACCCCAGACAGGTGATCATCCAACCTCCTCTTGAATTTGCTCAAGGTAGGGGTGAGGATCACTTCCCTGGGAAGTTGGTCCCAGATTTTGGCCACCCTAACTAAAATATTGCCTTCTGATCTCTAACCTAAACCTAGTCTCCATCAGCTTATTTCCATTGTTCCTCATTGCCCCAGGTGGTGCTGGGGAGAAAAAGGCTCTACCTATTTGCTGTTGATCTCCCCTGATGAGTTTGTAGGCAGCCACCAGGTCCCCCCCTCAGCCTCCTCTTGCTGAGGCTGAACAGATTCAGGTCAGGTGTTCAAGAGGTGGCTGGACAAGCACCTTGTTGAGCTCATTTGAGCCCAATAACCTCCTGCACGTGGCAGGGGACCAGACTTGATCTTACAGGTCCCTTTCGATCCTTTGATTCTACGATTGTATCCCAGACTACACTTACAGTGCTTAAATAGCAATCAGTATCACATCCATCTGCACAGTTGCTGCATAGTTTCTGGATTGTCACTGTCTAGTTCAGTGGAGTCCAGCCTTTTAGGCAGGCAAGCCATAAATCTTAATTCACCCTCCCTGAATACCACACTGATCCTCTTCCTTCGCCCAACCTGGTGTTCTAATGTCTGCTTCTTGCTCTGTGCTCCCTGCCTGATCTGCTGATCTCCTTTCTGCTACATGCCACTGTGCTGCCTCCCTCCTCCCCAGTGTGCCACGTACAACACAGAGGCTGTGCCATTGTGGCATATGTGCCGCAAGTGGGCCACTCCCCAGCTAACTCATGACCTATTGTTATAAAATGCTTTGAGTACTTCAGACATGGTGTGCACTCCAGGAAATGATTAAACAACTTCTTCTGGAGAATGCCACGTTTGTCCTTGAGATCAGGCTCTGTTGCAAAGGTGGATAACCATATTACATTGACTAAGTTGCTTCTGCCAAACGTGTAAATCATTCAGTGTGCCTGGAGAAACAAGACGTGATTTGCTGCTGTAAAATACAAATTTGTTCTGTATCTTCAAAAATGGCTTGAGGGCCTAATTCACCATAGTGTTCAGTTTTTACCAGGGAAGCCTCTTTGATTTCAAAGGTGGGTTGGCATGAAACAAAACTATTGATTAATCAGATCCTGAATAAACTTGATAGATCAGATCCTGGTCTGCCATGGTAGGCAGCCAACACAACACCCACTTTTTGTAAGGGCTGTTCATAGGCAGCTAAAAAAAGCAGGAGGGAGAGTCTAAGAGAGTAGAATGTAGTGTTGAAGTAATGTAACTGTGATGGTCCATGAAATATGTGAGAGGCAAGGATTTTGGTGAACAATATTTTTTATTGAACCAACTGCAATTTGACCAAATAGCTAAGGCAGGAGCTCTCATCCTTTTTAACATGTGGGCCACACTTTAAAATGAGAAATTCTGGACAATTGCTAGGTGTTGCACCTTGGGAGGAAAAATCAAAAACAAAATTACAAAATGGGTGACACCTTACTGGGTGGCAGCACTATGGAAAAGGACTTGGGAGTTTTGGTAGATCACCGACTCAGCATGAGTCTGCATGTGATGCAGCTGCACAAAAGGTGAATGAGGTTTTTGGATGCATCAATGGAAACATCAGACAGAGGAGATGATCATGCCCCTGCATTGGTTAGGTCTCATCTGGAGTACTGTGTACAGTCTTGGGCTTCACACTTTAAAAAGGATGTGGACAAGTTAGAGAGGGTCCATAGGCAGGTAACAAAGATGATCAAATGTTTGGAAGGCAAGTGATATGAGGAGCTAGGCATATTCAGCTTGTGGAAAAGGCACTTAAAAGAGGACATGACAGCAGTCTTCAACTACTTGAAGTGCTGCCATAAAGAAGAGGGAAAGCACCTTTTTTCTCCTGCTGCAAGGAGAAGAACATGACCAATGGCTTGAAGTTTCAGCAAAGTAGGTTTTGTTTGGATATCTGAAAAAATCTTCATTTTTAGAATAGTGAGGCAGTGGAATAGACTGCCTAGGGAAGTTGTGGACACTCCATCATAGGAAGTTGGTGATGATCTAGGTGGACCTATATCTATGTTCTACCGTGGGTATTTCCCATGCTTCTAGGCTTTGTTGGTTGCCCCTGTCATCCCCCCTACCCCTACCCTGCTTCCCTCTTTCTGCTCTGTGTCTGGGTGTTTTTCAGTCTTCCTCAGAAGCAAGGAGTGCTGGCTGCAACCAAGGCTGGGGACTTTGGCTGGGGTGTGCCAATGCTCTTGTTGGGACCACTCCCAGAATTTCCTGGCTAGAGGGTCTTGCCCCTCTACTCAGGGTCAGACTAATGACTATATTTGGAGTCAGGAAGCAATTGTGAAGGGGAGAAGGGGGGCACAGCTCTCAACCTGAGATCTCTTGAGTATATATTGACAACATTTCATAGAAGTAGGACATTGGCAGCTGTCGTTCCCCTGCTTTATCTGTGACAGGTTAGGATGCTAGATCTGGTTTGTGTCTGGGTTGAGGGTAGCTTTACGTAGAGCTTAGCTTACAGTTGTGTAGGATGGTTTGGATAAGGATGGTCCTGCCTCATGCAGGGGGCTGAACTACATGACCTGGAGGTCCCTTCCAGCCTGACTTCTCTGTGAAGCTATGAAATGGACCAAAGGCTGCATAGAAAAGCATTATAGTTCCATACTTTGGCATATCCTACTAGTTTTTAAACTAATATTAGAAAAGACATTTTTAGTAATTTTAGGCTTATTAAGGCAATGTTAAAAGTTCAATATTCTGTAGTATTAAAGTTTATAAAACTCATTAAACTTTAAACATGAAAATTAAATCATGCAATAGCAGGGATTGAGGTTGATAGGCCATTGGCTTGCATTAGCCTGGCTTGTTTCCAGGTTCTTAATGTTGATGGGAGACTGCAGGGTCTCAGGAAGGGAAGATAGATGGAGACTGCCCAGCTGGCAGCAGTGTACCTTACCTCAGCATCCTGTGCTTCCCAGTGCCTTGCCAGTTTCTCTTGATGGGAGAGCTGTGGGCTTTGAAAACCCATTGAGAGTGAGACCCCAGAGCATTTTCTGAAATAACTTTCTGCTTTTCTCAGATGCTATAGCCAGCCCTCTGCTAAGCCAGACCACCATGAGCACGTATGTGTGTGGGGCTACCTAGCATGAGTCTCCATTGCCTTTCCCTTTCCAGCTGCCAAAGCTTTCATAGGGTTTCAGGGCCCAGCAGCTGAGTGTCTCTGCCGTTAGCCTCTTCCTCCCCTTCCCCACAATGAAGTCAGCAGCAGGGAGAAGAGGGTCTTGAGCTCCAGAGCTGTGTGAAGGTACCTCTGCTGTTGTTGCTCCAATCCTCTTTTCCCTACTGTTGAATTCAGTGGGGAAGGGGGTGGGCAAGACAAGGCAAATGGCAGCAATGCACAGTTCCTGAGCTCTGGAGCTGCACAAATGCTGTGGCTCCAGCCAGAGCCCATGCTGACATACTGGTGAGCTTAAAGCTGCATCTGGCTTGAGCTCCAAAAGTTTAACATCACTGCTCTAAGTCTATCCCAACCATGCAGTTGGCCCAATTAAATACATCACCCTCAAAATCCTTGCCTCTAGAGTGTAGCTGTTCTCTCTGGAGAAGATAGACTGAACTCTGGGTTTTTCAAACCTAAGATTGCGTATTCCTGTCATTCAGGGATATATAATTATAAATTTAAAATGAAATAGCGCCCTGTGCAGTAGCAAAGACTGAGGCTGATGGGCCACCAGCCTGCATTAGCCTGTCTGTCTTCCAGATTCTTACTGTTGTGGGGGTGGATTGCAGGGTCCCAGGGCTGTGGGAGGGACAGATGGCAGCCCTCTACCTTACTACAAACCTCAAACGTGCAAGCAGCGCCCTCTGCATTGGGCAGTAGTTGGTTTTCCCTTTTCCACTGTTGCACTTCAGCCCCACAGACTGTTTACCTTGGGCCCACCTTTCCTTTCAGGTGCAGTTGAATGCACCATCAGTATTCTCTTCATGTATCTCTGCAGCTTTATGATTCCTAGTTCCTGGCTTTGATCCAATTCTTAAAACATTACTATTAATTAATTTCAGGCCCTCTTGCCTCCTAATTTTTATATGCTCTGTCTAATAATTTCTTATTTCCTCAAGACACTGATTTCATTTTGAGCAATCTCCCCCAAGATAGATCATGGGGATGTTCTAACCGTCTGCAGCTGGATGTGGGTTGTCAGCTAATTGCACAGGTGCAGCATGGGGAATCAAAACCATAACCTTCAGCTCCTGCAACACAGATTTCTAGCATGCAAATTAAGGGAGACCCTCTTAACCCATTACTGGGGAGCGGCACTCATGCCTAGAGTTGTATCTAGAGTTGAAGGAGAAAATGGCATCTCCAATACTAACTACATTTCTCTTTCACTGCTGCTTTTTAGCACAGCTGGTTGGGCAATGGGAGCACTTTGGGTGACACTCTGTTACCATTTGCTAGTCGTGGTTCTGTTTCTGTTTGGACCTCTAGACCCCATGGCCATTTACAACAACCAAAAGGAAATGGAATGTCATCCATAGTTTTTATGCAAAAAAAAGGTGGAGGAGTTTTGCCAGACTTCAGTTCAAGTATCGATACATACAGTACAAGTTTATTGCTTGCCCCAGGTGACCTGGAAGGAATTAATTCCTCTCTGTTGTTATATATGTTGGGGTAGGGTAAGGGGGATGTCTTCTTCAGGAACTTTGGGTGTTGATTGCAGCCAAGGCTGGGGATTTTGAACGGGGTGAGCCAGGGCTTCTGCTGGGACTTGAACTTGTTCCTAACTAGAGGGACTTATGTCTCTGCTCAGGGTCAGGCCAGTAAACATATTTGGGATCAGGAGAAAATTTTACATCACTATCAGATTACTACAAACTGTGGGAAGAGGGGGGCTGCCTTTCTCTGTCGTGGTGGCATGGGCCTCTTCCTCGACTATCTCAAAAGACTTTTTTAACAACACTCACAGAAGTAGGATTTTGGCTGCCATTGCCCCCTGTCTTACCTGTGGCCAGTGAGGGTCTTATGCATTGTGTTATCAGGGTTGACTCTAGTTTTACTAACAGGTGATACAGCAGACTGGTATAGGATGGTTTGGATAGGGATGATCCCTGCCTCTGACCCTTCCAGCCTTACTTTTCTGTGATTCTCAGTACACAAACCTTTTATCCTTCCCCTTGTGGGTCTGCAAGAAAACTATTGCCTTTCCTGTTGTCCCTGCAATTCTTTCTGCCCCTATCTATGTTGCTGCACCATCATAAAACCATTTGGACTATAACAGCGGTGCTCACCCATTCAGATCCATGGGCTGGGTGGTGCAGAGCAGGCCAGATCCTACCTGAGGTCAGGCTGTAGGGTTGGGCATGGATGGATCCTACCTCACACTGCCTAGACCAGGCCCCATACACTTAAATCCTATGTTGCGCTGCCTGCATTGGGCCTCACATTCCCACATGCTCTCTCATGCTGCTCTGAAAAGGCTCTGCATGCCTGGATTGCACCCTGCATACCTGGATCTAGCCTCACATTGTCAAGAACAGGCCCTCTGCCACGCGATCCCAGACACCTGATCTAGCACATGGCCCTGCTGTCTGCCTGTAGACCTCCCACTGGTCTGGAAATTTGGCACCTGGGGAGCTGCAATTAATGTTGCCACCACTCTCCTGCCACAACATTTTTCAGACCTGTGGGGAGCTGGGTGCCACAAGTCTGCAGGATGGATCTTGTCCACAGGCTGGGGACTGAGCATCTCTAGACTAGCATACATGTAACAGCAAACATTAGACTTACAATGAAGGGTCCCATTGCCATTGGGATACTGAAAGGAGTCACATAACACTATGCATGGGATGCTTTATTTTGACATAATTCATTCCTGTACCTTTTCCTCTTGTGCCTATAGATTGAGCTAGAGCTTTTGTCATATTGTTTCCAATTTCCAGGCATTTAATCTCCACTTTTTCGCTCTTATTTTCAAAGATTTTGTCATCTTTAAGGAAATCCTTACCCATCGCAGGACACTGGGGAGAGAGACGCACAAAAATAATGTTGTTATTTGTTTTCCAGTTTGTTACTTAGGGCAGCATTTCTAAAAACGTGGTTTCATTCGTTAGGCTTGAAATAATTTTGCAGGCTCAGCAATTCAGGAAGCGAGGATGAGATTTAAGTAAAGCAGCCAGATTTAGAAGATGTATCTGAAGATGTTGCCCACAAAAATTGGTTTGCAATGTCTGGGAGCACTGATGTTCATCTCTAACAAAGTTCTGGAGCTTAGTAGGATTGATGGCATTTGACCTTTATGCCAAGCATAGGAACATTTGACTTTACTGAATGTCTTCAGAACTACGTGAGTAAGGTTGATATCCATCTGTGCACCCTATACCACAAGCCTTTGCTAAAGAGTTTTCTAATATTTGTTTTCTTGGAATTGTCTGCATTTTTGGTGAGGTTCTGTAGTTGAACATCCTACCTAATGTGCAGAGGAGCTGGGTATTATAGCATGAAAATTGGAGTTCTCTCTCTTATTCAAATGCAGGAGGGAAGGGGGAATGTCAACTTTTTGCTGTGGGCCTTCCCTTTATTAGGAAAATGTACTATCTTAGAAACAGATAATCAACTAATGTGGCATTAACCGTGAATTAATACAGATAGGGACAATGAGCAAGCCAGGTTTAAAAATACATTGCTAAGGTCCCCAAGGCTAACTGCTACTAGCTTATGTGCTTTTATGCACAACTGTCCTTGTCCATGTGGAGGAGAAAAAAAATTGCACTTTAATGCTGGTTAGTTAACATAATATTAATTTTCAAGACGAGGGCATGAGGTTTATACAGCTGTGTCTCCTTGTATAAACTTCCATTTGCTCCCTCTCAGATAAATTATAGCCTATGGGGCTTATAATCCCAGACTGTCCAGTAGTTTTTAACTTACTTTTTCCTGTCATTTAGGCCAGGTACAGACATTACACTTTTACCAGTATAAGTGATTGGAAATTGGTCTGTCCCCGTAACAGAACAGAAGTTTGGCGCACATTAACAGGTTTAAAAATGGCAGAACCCAGACCAAGATTCTGGTCTAAGTATTCTCTTTGCTACCGATCTAAACTACGATGCTTACAGAAAGCAGCGTAAACATAGATCAACGCTGCCTCCAATGCATATTTGTCTACATATGAGCATCCATTCTGGAGCTGTATCTGCCCCCAAATTCCACAGATGTGGGTCCGAGGAGGGCACTTGCCCAGAAAGCCAGACTCACGTTCTAGGTACCCCTCACCCAGAACTATTTGATTCCTCCCCACCCCCCTTCTCAAACTTCCTACTAGTTTTCTCACCCCCCCCCCCCACACAAGCTGGGCATTATGTAGCCCTGTCTGGCACTCTGTTTGAGGCTGAGCCCAATGCCACCTGTGCTTAACAATCATTGGGTAAATATGGATACAGGACGTGCAGCAAGGAAGTTTACATTACACTGGGAACACAGCTCCAGGCAAAAACCCAAAATCTCTTCTCTTCCAGGGCAACAGCCATCTGGAGCAACCCACGCTCCAGCTTCTCTTTTTGGGCCCATCTCTGTCTCTCATAGCTGTTTAGGGTCCAGCTTCATGAAGAATGCCATGGACAGGGTCTTGCTCATGGGGTCTAACCAGTGACGGGGAGGTTAGACCATTGTGCTTGGATGAGTCACAAACACAGATTCAAACTCCTCCTGGGTGAGGATCAAGAACCTAGCCTTTCAGGTTTCTGGCTAGTGGCCTAACCACTAAACTATTGGTACTGAAATATAGGTGGGCCCTCCTCTTTACACCTGTTAGTCATGGGTTTCTGGCTACCTACACTTTGCAAGCTTAGATGAAAGCACATCTGGAAATGGGCAAACTGCTCTCATGTAGTGGTAGATTTCAATATTTGTAAAATGCCGCGCAAGCCTGCGACTGACTGTGCTGTAGCTGCCAAGTGTTTACTAATAAGCTACAAGAATTTGAATGAAGCAGAAACAGTCGTATCAAAGATCTGATCATCCTAAAAAGCAATGGAAAGCACCAGCAGCTATTCTGTTTCCAGAAATCTGGATCAGCTAGCTACGAACATTTATTCACTATAGTTAGTAACAGAGCTGGTAACTGCCCCATATTCAAGCAGCCCAACACTTCCCTTTCTACCTTTGGTTTTTCAGTTACTTTTAACTTCAACTATTTAAGCTGAAATTTTCTATACTTTTTACATCAGGTTACAATTTAGTATTGAAAGTACTTATTTTCACCAAAGAGTGGTTTAGCTTCAGTTTTGGAACAGAAGCTGTAATTTGGAAAGGATGTCATTCTGCAGTCAGGGAGAACTATTTGTCTTGGAGAGTCTGTTCCGATTTGACCATGTTCAGAAAGCAGGTGATTACACTTGTCCAGTAGCCCGAAAAATTGTCTCAATTTCTCTGCTGTGAACAGGAGGAGAGAAGCATACTTGCTTCTGGGCTTCTGGAGTAGTCACAGATACAAAATTAATGCCCCCCCCCCCAAAACAAACAAAAAAAAGAAACAGATCTTAGGATCAATTATAGCTTGTCCTCATAAGACCTGGCTCAATATTCAGGGTTATGTTTCTGGCCTACAAAGCAAGGCAGCAAGAATCATTTATTCTCCAAGAGACATGACCAGATTGCATGAGGCTATTTCTCAAGCAGAACGGAGGCTCTGTGTGTAGCTGGTCCCAATTTCTACCATGCTACCTCAGGAAAAAAAAATGCTAAAGTCTATGCACTGGTAGTGCTGTCTCTACAAACAGAGGTCTTTCATATGTTACTGTGCTCTTAGCCTTCCCTCTTGTGGCATATTCCCCTTTATTTCAAGTGGAATAGATCTGTGCTGAAACTACTGGGTTTAACCCAAAGAAGTTGTTTCAATTGCATAAAGATGAGACATTAAAAAAAGAAAGTTATATGCAAATATACTATAGTTACTAAACTAAACAGAAAAAAAATTCAAGCTTAAAGCCTTATGGAAATTTATTCATATGATAGTCTGCAGTTAAAATGTGATCACATTCTCTCCCTTGCTGCCACCCAAGACCTAGTCTGATTTTTTATGTAATAAACAGTAGTCATAAGATAAAATTCACTTGACCTGACTAGGATCAGGGTCCCATTATGTCTGAGACTGCATGCACCCAGCTTAGATAAGCAGCAGTTAGCCATCTTGATCACCCATGATTTAAAAACATGGCAGAGGTAGAAACAAAAAAACTCAACCAAACAATATAAAGGACAGTACTCTGCAAGAAAAAAAAAAATGAGACTTCATTTTGTTTTTAAAGCAGCTGCTCAGCCAACCACATGCCCAGTTGATTAGGTATAAGAATGAAAAGGATGCAGCCCAACAGTATGGTAAGTAGGGGCAGACTAGTGGGTCAGCAACATTTTTTTTTTTTT